>QRFH01000008.1:1800000-2314548 GCA_025389075.1 Sclerotinia minor
ACACACACTGGTGTGCAAACACTGACGCCTAGCTAACCAAATGGCGCCCCCCTCACTCCCCCACCCTCTAGCTACAGAATGGGAATGTATAAAGATAGGCCTTGCGAGCCCTTCCACACGCACTTATAAAATAATAGTCACACACACTCGCCACAACTGAGTGGACAGGGCGTTCACGTAAAGGGACGAACAGTCCCCTTCTCAGATGCTAAATTGTTAATTAAGGAGGTCAACAGCTGTCTGTAGTTAATCCCCTTAGCTTAGCACGTCTAAATACCCCTCGGGAGGTCAGAGTAGACGTTAATCACAATAATAATAATAATAATATATATTTATATCTTTGAATTTATAAAAATAGATAGAATATATTAATGATTATATAAAGTTTTATTTGAGTTTAAGAGTTTAAAAAATGATAATAGATTGTTATGTTTTTATTAAGATTATTAATTAATTTTTATTGTTAAAGTGAATGGTTCCTGCGTAGCACGTGCACAGGGCACTAGTCCTATTAGGACTAGATTGAGAAGCTCTCTGTAGGAGAGCTTCGCACTTCCGTAGAACTTAGAAGAGTGATTAACATACTAGACCAATCTTACCTCAGTTCTGCCCTATCAGCTTCCCACTATTCCCTGTGTAAGGTCATTCCTTTTAACATTTATTAAAAAAAAATTAAAAAAAATATTTATTATAAACCCATTGTGCGGTGTTACGAGGTTTGCCGTCTAGATCACGTGGAAGTGCTCTAGGCTCTCGAGGTGGTTTATAACTAGGCGTCAAGCAGGGACTTAAAGTAATGACAATAATATGATGCAATTCGTAACTAATAGTATGGTATACTAAATGATTGATCTTGAGCACGAAGCTCTATACAAAGGAAATCCATCTTGATTATATAGACCTTCATGCCCATGGCTAGTCAGGACCGCTGCGCGGTCCTGGACAGCCAGCGTTCCTTAGCGGTCCATAACGTGACTTTGTCACGTTACCTTGTTTTAGTCATGTGACGCGGCGTAGATGTTAGCCGTCGTAACAATTATCTATTCGTAGTTAAAACAGGATCCAAGACAAGGCATTTCTGAAATCAGCTTGAAATTCTATATAATCTTTATATTTATAGAATTAACAAAACCTATAAGGCGGCTGTAAGAGAGACAGTTCTCTCTCTGCTAGCCTCCCTCTCCGCTATGGCTACCCCAAGCCCCCCAAGTCCCTCTAAAACCCTCTCCGATAAGGCTAGCAACCTTCTCCACAAGGTTAACGATGCTCAAACCATCTACAACCCAGTTACCCAGCTCCTAGACACCTACCTGAGCTCAGAGGAAGTTCTTGCTCTCCCAACGAGATCACGAAAACTTCTCACTGCTCTTTGCCTTGAATTTAAGGCAACTACCGAGCGACACTTTGATGCCCTGATCACAGGGCATCACCCCCCCTGAGTCACTACGAACCCCGCCACCAACCCTCCGCTACCCCTTATAACACCCCCTACAAGTACCCGTACTAGCCCCCCGATCACAAAGCCAGGCCCCAAGGCAACATACGCCCAAAAAGCCGCCAGCCCTATTGATCTTACACTATCGATCAAAAAGACGAAACCGATCACCTACACTGATAACCGCCTGTTTGCACGTATCGAACAATCCCACCCTGCACGCAAAGCAGGGTCCTTTGCAATCCTCACTGCACTAAAGAAAGTACTTGGCCCAACGGCCTCTCTCTTGAAAGAAGTCCAAGAGGTTAAAACAGGCTTTGCACTCTGTACAAGCTCGCCTAGCAATCTAGCAGCTCTCGAGAAGGAGAAAAGCATCATTGCCAATGCCATCGGGAATTGCAAGATTGAAACACAAGAAAAATGGGACACATACCGCCTGAGCTATGTACCTCGGAAAGTTACAGTGCTAAACGACTCCTTCGAAATTGATACTATCACAGTTACAAAGGATATAATTCGCAACGCTATCAAAGAATACTCTGGGCAGGAACTATTACACGCTGTTCAAACCCAGGCGAGCAACACAACCGATCAATACCACTCCACCTGGATAGTAGGCTTGAAATCAGGCACTGAAGCTCTAAAGAGAACCCTCAAAATCCTTGGAGCCAATATCACCACTACCCTCTTGATCCACAAGCCAAAAACCATCCAATGCACTCACTGCTATCAATGGCATAACAGCAGATCATGCTCCAAACCTCAAACTTGCAGACTATGCGGCTCAAACAAGCATTCTGAAAACGGCCACACAACCAAATGCAACACAGCACATACATGCCCCCCAAAATGCCTTCACTGCTGCGGACCACACCCAGCAGACGACCCCAATTGCCCTCTGCGCCCTATCGCCAGTAAAATAAAGTCCAAATCAAAACGCCAAACTACACGCAAAACATACAGTGAAGGCAGAGCCCTAATCTGCTTGAAAGCCGGTTGCACGAAAGCCCAGGCACCTGACTCCCAAATGGAGAATGATACCACCCCCCCAACCCCGCCCCAAAACCCCAACCCGTATATTCGGATCCATCCACTCTACCGCCCCCCCTAGTACTCGCCCTACTAACCGCTTTCGAAATTTCTTTGATGAATCGAACTAAACCTCTATCCATTACACAAACAAACGTTGGTAAGGGAGGGATATCACACGATCTCGCTCTCAATCTAGCAAACTCGGACCAGATCGACATCATCCTGATCCAAGAGCCATATATCTACAAGGATATATCAAGGAAAATCACCAAAACACATCCCTCATACGAAATCTTTACCCCATTAGACGATTGGAAAATCACTCCTCGCGTCCTGACCTATGTCAGAAAAGGAATCGGAATACGAATCAACCAAATCAGGCCCACAATCTCACGAGACCTAATTTTCATACAATTACTCTCCACAAACAACTCGGCATTTACAATCATAAACATATACAATGCCCCGCCCCAATGTTCAGACGGTAACCAAGCTATCACTTCTCTTTTTGAATTGCAGAACTTCCCATCAAACGTTATCCTACTAGGCGATTTCAATCTCCATCACCCTAACTGGAATCCTTTACATCCCACCCCCTCAACGCTAGCTGAGCCCTTCGTAGAGTGGTCCAACTCTCGAAATCTACACCTCATCTCTCCAATCGGAATTCCCACTCACACAAAAGGAAACACCTTAGACCTTGCTTTTCTATCAGGACCCTATATAGCATACACCTCTCTAGCTGAACACCTAGATTGTACTTCAGATCATAACACGTTAAAAACCTTACTTCACTGGAACTGCCAAAGTCCGAAGCCCATTCAAAAACTTAGATTGGACACATTGGACGAAAAACTCTTTACAGACCTACTAGGAATGAACCTAACCGATATCGATGCCAGCACCGAAGCACTCTCCACCAACGAGCTAGATCGATTAGCATCATCTCTCACACAAGCTCTCATAAAGGCCTACACAGGCTCTGCAAAAAGATCTACAAACGGCCCCCTTCAACAACCCCTGGTGGAACGAGGACTGTACAAAGGCTGTACACGAACACAGGACTGCTAAAACTCCTGTATCCAAGCGCTCTCTCCGGAGAACAGTCCGGAAAGCAAAACGTGCCTTCTATATCTCGAAAATCGACAAAGTAGAGAACATAAACGATGTATTCCGAATGGCCAAATGGCACCAGACTACAGGCACATACCGAACCCCGCCTCTAGCAGACCCCTCAAATTTGACCACTGCAAACAGCATCGAAGAGAAAAGAGAAGCATTCGCCAGCAATCTATTAACAAACTCGGCCGAAGTCGACGATATTCCTTTCGACATCCCAGCGATCCCAAGTCGTTCTATCATCTTCCCCGATATCGATCTACAAGACATAGAACTAGCTATTCTAAAGGCCGGGAACACAGCACCCGGTGCAGATGAAATCCCGACGAGAATCTTACAAATCGCATGGCCACTAATCAGGGATATAACCCTCTCCCTCTTCAAAGGATGTTTAAACCTAGGACATCACCCAGAATGTTTCCGGATAGCCACCATCGCAATCATCCCTAAGCCCAATAAGCCCGACTATACCAACCCAAGATCATACCGCCCGATTGCTCTACTTTCGGTTCTAGGCAAAGGCCTTGAAAGACTCATTGCGAAGAAAATATCATGGCTTGCTCTAAACTACAAAGTCCTAGCAAATCAACAGTTCGGAGCTCTACCACTGCGATCCTCAGTAGACCTCACATCTTGTGTCACACATGATGTCGAAGCATCTTTGAAACAAGGGTTAAAAACTACTCTTCTCATAATGGACGTGAAGGGAGCTTTTGACGCAGTATTACCAGGACGACTAGTGAACCGCCTTCGGGAACAAGGATGGCCAAACAAATTGGTTAAATGGGTACAGTCCTTTGCCACCAATCGTTACATCAAGATCCGACTGGACGGCGAGATCGGCCCAAAAACAAAGCTAGAATGCGGCCTTCCCCAAGGCTCTCCAATCTCCCCGATCCTGTTTATGCTCTATATTGCGCCCCTTTTCTGGATGGGCAACCCGCGCAAGAGATTCGGGTACGCTGACGATATTGCGCTACTAGCAACATCCGATAGCCTCCAAAAGAACTGTGATACTCTTCAGGCAAATATGCAAGAAGCTCTCGAATGGGGAAAAACCGAAGGCATCACCTTTGACCCCAAAAAATCTGAGCTAATACATTTCTACAAGGGACATCGCACACTAGCTGAAGTTCCCTCAGTACACACTGGCTCCCTGAACATCGAGGTGAAACCTGGTCCGCTCAGATGGCTTGGAGTCTATTTCGACAGAAGACTAAACTTCAAGCCGCACATACAGATTCTCACAGCAAAAGCCCTCAAAGGAGCTAATGCACTAAGATCCTTCAATAACACATGCCGAGGGATACCCTCCTGCTCCACCAGAAGAGTGGCCGTAGCCTGTGTACTAAAGAAATGCTACTTTGCTTCGGAAACATGGTGGCCAGGCCGAACCAGATTAAAGAAGAATGCCTCGAACGAGTCAATTTCAAATGTAGTGGATAGCCATATAAATCTACTCAACAAAGTGATCCTCACTTGTGCAAAAGCAATTCTCCCGGTATACAAAACCACGAACACAGCGGTGCTATACGAGGAAGCCAAACTCAGGCCCTCCGAAATCGAGCTAAACTTAGCCTCACAAACATATGCTGCGCGAACCTTCAGACTAGACCCTTACCACCCCCTCAGAATTAGAGCGAAGAGCATGATCAAAGCCAAAGACCAGAACCGAACTGCAGATACAAGACTTTCAAGGTTCATCACAGCATTACCAAATGCCGAACATATAAATCCATTAGCTTTCCCTTCATGGGAACACAAGGAATCGAGAGCAGAAGCCGAGATACGTGTAGCTGGCCCGATGGGCAGAACAAAGGCCCAAGCGGCTGACGACTTCAAGGCCTTCCATACTAAGATCCCAAGGAGTGATATACAGATCTTCTCGGATGGTTCAAAAAGCGAAAGCAAGGACGGCGCCACCGGAGGTGGCTTTGTAATCACACAATTTGATATCCAAGTGGCCCATTACTCCTTCTCACTTGGCACAAATGCAGAGGTATTCGACGCGGAAGCTATGGCTGCAGTAACGGGGGCAGCAAAGGCCCTAACGCTACCATCAATCAAACTTGCTACAGATCTATGGATCTTCTTGGATAACTACGAAGTAGCCCTAAGATTAGGCTCCCACTTCAATGGCTCGTCTCAGGCGGTCTTCGAAGATTTCCTGAAGCTCACACAGGCCTGGGCCGCTAGACCGAGGCTCCCACATATCTCCCCTGGTAAAATACGCATACGCTGGGTCGCAGGGCATCTCAACATTCCAGGCAACGAAATGGCCGACAAAGCAGCCAAGGAAGGGGCAAAACTCCCCCCACCCCCCAACCCGGCCTGCACGTTAACCTCCCTCAAAAGACTAATCAGATCAAAGGCCAATAAAGCGGATGACCAATTGTGGAACACAGTCAGCCCTCAGTATTACAAGGATCTGCAATATAAGCACACTTCCAATACGATTACCCTCTCTTTAAAAAGAGCTACACTTCACTACATTCTTGCAGCCAGATCACAGCATGGAGACTTTGCGGCATATCACGAACGCTTCAACCACACTACAGCCCACACTCTCTGCTTATGCGGTAAAAGGAAAACCCCGTTACACTTCTTCTTCTGCAAGAAAGGCAAAGCTTACAAAACACTCACGAAAAGCCCACCATCTGAAGCCATCCCCTGGCTTCTAGGCATCCCCACAGGTGGTCTCGCACTAGCCGAATGGCTTGAATCCACCAAATTCTATACAGATATCTGCCCACAGCATTTATCTGCAGCTTAAAAAAAAATAAAAAAAAGCATTTCCTTCGTTTTTCCTCTACTTCCTGTATCTCCTTTGTCAAACAGGTACTCAAAGGGCTTATTCTCTCTCCTTCTCTTCTCCTTCCTTTTCTTTACATCTCTACTCTTCTCTTCTCTTTTCTCTTCTTTCCTCCCCTTCCTTAAAAAAAAAAAAAAAAACAGTAAACACACAAGATAATTCAACAAAAACGTATGAGGGGAAGGGAGAGTGATCAAGAGCCAGTGATCTAGTGGACGAGGAGGACCACAATATTAACCACTAAGCCAACCGGCCCCAAATCTGTCGCGAAGGCAATCATGTAAACCCTGCCCTAGCCCCTTTAAATTGTATATAAATACCCTCCCTAGCTAGCTAGTACCTACTCAGAGGCATACTCCTCTGAGCGTCATTTGTCCAAATCTGGAATAGATGGCTAAGGTTATCACGCGCCAAGGCGCGTGGGCCTACGGCCTATGACGATAAACACAATCAATCAATCAATCAATATTCGTAGTTAAAAAGAATAGATTATTTCAAAATTCTGATATATAATTTATAAAACAGATTATAAATCTAATTAATAATCTATAAAGCAGATTAATTAAAATGTCTATAGATTATAGATTATTTTTGTAATTTTATAGTTTATTTATATTTAATATCTTTTATTATTAGTATGTATTGTGAAACACAAGTGTCGGGGATATCACAGTATCAATCATGAAGCGGGGGCTATTTAAGGTAGCAACCTTGTATTTTAATAAAGGTAAAAACAACGCGTGATACCATCATACTGGCGCACTTTAATCCCCCAATAAACCCCTCATGAAATCATAAAATCCATTTACTCGCCTACTCAGGCCTTCCTTCCGATCCCTGTATACAATAAAGCTCCGGGGCGCATCCCATAATTTTGACTAATCCAACTAAACTTCGCGTACCGAATGCAGAGGTGGTCGGGGAGCTTAACGAAATCGACCGCTTAGAACGAATGCGGGAAGAAGATTCAGAAGAACCAATTGTGATCTGTTCAAAAGGAAATAAAGGTTAGCAAAATGTCAAGAGATTTTAGGAATGGGTTTGTTTTACTTCGCAGGGGTTAGTTTAGAAACCATGTGAAAATGGGGTATGCAGCCAAAATGCCAATGCTAAAGGCAATGGCTCCGGCGACTAACATTCGTGTTGGTACGAGAAGGATACGGAAGACGTAGCACCCACGGATTGCGTAGGTCCTGTATGCCTAATTGTATTCTGTCTAAAGAGCTAGCTAGATATTGAAAGTAGTAAGTCTTATATAGACTTACTGAAAGAGCTAGTCTCTTTCGCATTCGCTTAGGGCTTTATTACAGTAGCTATATTACAGTGGTAATTGAATTGAAGTCATTCACTTCGTTCACACAATTCGCTTATGCTCTGCTGCTTCAGCAGTCTGACGCTCTGTCAAATGATTCATCCAAGCAACTCGAAGCGCTGTCTCATTTGCGGCCATAAGTTCCTGACGTTCATCACGCTCAACTTGACGTTCATCGTGCAAAGCTTGACGTTCATCGTGCATAGCTTGACGTTCATCGTGGAAAGCTTGACGTTCATTAAGCATATCTCTGTAAAGATCGTCGACCTTCATGTTTTCCTCGAAATCTTCAAGAGCCTTGATTGACTCCGACTTGGAATCTTCTGGGAAATTGTTAGAATTCATCTTGTTGGATTTAGAGTGGATGGATGGATTGTTAGGCTTTTTTGGATTGATGGAGAGTTGGCTTAATATACCTGAAAGATCTGTGATGATCAAAAGTAAAATTTTCGGTTAATTTTTGTCCTAGATCAGTGACTGTAGGAGATGAATAAGGAAGGGAATTATCAACCATAGAGAGATGAATAAAGAACAATTTAAATTGGAACGGATGGAGTCGAACTCATGGCTGTTGTATAAAATCCATAATTACCGTAAAATTCTGCTCTTGTTGTACAAATAATGTAGCGTGCCAATGCATGCTCTTAAATATGGCGACTAGCATTAACCTCCTCCCCGTACGGTACATTATTAAGCCATAAAAATTGGATTCCTAAAATGTAAATCATTCCCGTTTCACTTCTTTTTTGCTTGAGATGACGCATAGGAGAAATGAATTTCGAATTAGTATTTATGAAAAGATTAAAAAACTTTAAATGCTTTGTTAGGTCCTTCACAATGATCCGTGTCTCAAAGAAGAATTTCACACAATCTTCACTAAACTAATTTAACAATTCCTTCTTAAATATCCTCCTTATCTGCAGAAATAGAGCAGGTAATGACCCGACTGACATTACTCTGTGTCATTGTGGCGATACCCTGACCTGTGCCTAACCCGGTCCCAATGAACCTCACAGTAATTAGTTACACGTTGACGACATTCCGCACATTCTGTAAGCCCAACTAGCATTCTTAGTCTAGGATATCGTACTAGGGTAAAAGTTGTTTGGAGCTTACTTGCGGTGGTTTCTACCATTCCCTTGCAATTAAGGTGTGTAGAAATTTAGCCGTATGCGTTGCAAAACGTATGGGTTCTATCCGGTTGCATTACCCATTCGGGAGTATCTGGCCCGTTGCAGTTGTGAAAATGTGAAAGCCGTTCCCCCTCTCAAATACATCAGTCGACAAAAATCAGTAGCATCGCTCTCGATAGCCTCAGAAGTGTTGAGATTCGCTTGCTTTTGGACAGAACTGCCTCCATCATGAACTTCATCGATAGTGATTTCGCGTGATTCACCCTGGCATAATGAACTTTAAAAATAAGCTTAATAACAAGAAAACTTGGGGCAGAATTTATGAACCACATTTGCCATAAAGAAGAGACTTGGCTACGGAGGGTGCTGGAGCAACCCAATGTAGGATATTTATTCTTAAGGACGGAATAGTTTGGTGAAAAATTAGACTGAGCCATTACCATGACCATACCTACGTGGCAACCAGGGAATACCAATCGTGACCATGTATCGGGCGATAGTATAGTTTCAGTCAAAAAATTTTCGAGTGAATATAACCCTCGCTTCACCCAGCTTCTTTCAGCTGTGTCAAAGAAAGATTCGAGTAGAAGTGCTTGAAAGACCTACACGCCTATTAGAGTCTAATTTTAACATACTAGACGCATACTTAGTACTTTAAAGTTCACAAAAGTGTCATACTGTAAAATTCTGGGACGGCCCAACGGATTTTGAAATGTTATGTGGTATTTTGCAAGAAGTATGGGCTTCAGAGCCCTCGACGGCTCCATCAGGTTAGCCAAGTGAAGTCTTTAGTTTGTTAGTACCGATTTTGACTAAGAGGAAAGATAAATACCTCACAGAATATTGTGAGCCATCAGTCCAGCATACAGGAGTATCATATGGTATCTACATATAGCTATTAGAAAAAATTCTTCTTTCTCAATATATGAACACCTACATCTTTCCTAATAACTCCATGTTCCCAAGTTCTTGGTCCAAGGGCTGGGAGCTTACAGTCGGAGATGGCGGAAGGATGGAAATTCTCTCATCGGCCCGAGTAGTACCGGCTTGCTGGAAAGAGACATGGGGTAGGACTTGAATGTTACCAAACATGCTTTTGAGAGTATTCGTTGTATGTTCATTGATCGCTTTAACAACATCGTCATATGAATTCTTGTCTTCAAGTTTTGACATGACTTTGTCAAAGTTTTTCTGTATTGTGTGGCCCTGCGATGCAATACCCAACTGAAGAGAACTCAATTTAAGAATGCTCTGCTCAACTTCCGAAAACAAACATTTGTAATTATCTCTTCCCTCTGTTCTTACCATCCGCAACTCGTCATGAACGGGATTGAGTTGGTGCTGTAGGATCAAGACCATCTGGTCATGGCGAACATTCATGAAGCGTTTTTGAAGCTCCGCTGGCAAATCTTGAATAATTTCACTTGAAATACGCTGTCAGTCAAATGATAATCTGAATTGCTGAATACAATAACTTACATCATGGATAAAAGCATGCATTTGTCCAGGATTGGCAGATGGTCTTTGATCTCTGCATTTAGGTTTTTTACGGCCTTCGAGTCCTTGAATCTCCATAAGAGCTTCTGGGGTATATGCTTACACCGACCTGGTGATGCCTTGTCTCCTAAACTACTTTTCGAAGGTTTGGCTGATGACGAGAAATCGTTCCAAGGAAGGCTTGATGATTTTGACTTCTTTTCGTATCTGATCGTCGTATGAAGAGTGTTTTCCGACATTTATGAGGGATTGAAGCCTTTGTAAGGTCAAATTAACGCTTCCGAAAAACGTTACAATACTGCGAAAATCGGCAGGGGCGCCCTCAGCATCATCGAGTGCTTTTACCGTCTTGATAATCACAGATATCGCTTGTGCAATATCCCAGCTGACCAGCCAAACGACATGTTGATCTCTTGATATGATAGAAAGTTTCATCAAGTAGGGAACAACGATGAAAATGAGGAGGGGTTGATCTAAACACCATCCAGCAAGGCTGTATTATGCTAAGCCACATATGATCCTGTAACACTTATGTATTCTGCATACTATCTTGGCAGTCGCACCTATAATCTAGCCAACACGAGGTTTGGAGGATACACACTATCAGAGAGGAATTCCAGCGTACTAACGGGCTGCTCGTGGCACATATTTATGTTAAATTTATGAAATACTCAGTTCATATTAATTTATTGTGAAATAGACAGCTTTGTGGACAGAATCATCCGCGACTTCAATTACGAGCAATTGGTGCAACTATGTGAGAGAGTTGCTGCAGATCATTTACCATCACATATTTATAATTTAGCTCCCAGTCAAGTCGTACAACACCGGGTATTGATAAGTCCTCGAGTGTTCAATATGCAGTTCAAAATAAGATGGCATCAAGAAAATGAATTGACAAGAAAACCTCTGGAAAGTGTATACATGGCTGAAGAGAAAAAATCATCAACCAGAGGGCACCATGTCAAATTTTCCAGATTGGGAAATAAATTGTCAGTTGATCGCCAAGAGAGTTGAATTCCAGGAAGATCAAATCTTTTCAAGTATATGAACACTCTTCGAGTAAATGAAGCGAGGTGATGAGATGTCAATAATTTGCGCGCGATAAATGTAAGATTGGGTTCGAAGGATCGAATTTCAGTAAACAATAGGACCATCTTCCCATTCGAGATGACAGAGCGTATCATCAGTGGAGCCGTTGGGATTCTCTGGGTCTAGGTAGATGTGGGCCACTACCCCCCTCTCGTGAAGCCCTATTCTTATTAGAAGTTTGGTCATCGCTATGGCCTGTGCTGATATCTTACGTCCATGTTGTGCCTCATGATTGCCCCACTGCCTTCGCCATGTAGCATAGTTAACCAGGGCACTGTATAACATACGATCGTTGGTACAAGAGAATGCAAGCAAGGCAAAAATTGTAGCAAGATTCCCAGCGAGTCCATTTGTTGGTCGGTTCCAGCGATGTCGGTACGCTTGGAGCCCCAGCTGATCAATCCAAGCTCCTTCTCTCCCAGCAAGATATTGTTCCTCCAAAGATGCAGACACTCGTGAAAGCGATCCGTCATGCCGAAAAGTTAACGGGTACCATCTATTGTTCGGAAAATCTGACGTGGCAATATCAATCGTGGTTGCGTCCGCTTCCATCATTTGAAACTGCGTGAATTCGTTGCACCAAAATAAGGTTGTGCTTCTGTAATGGCGAAGAATTTCATTATTTGGATAGTTCCATCCCTCCCCATCAAACCATTGATAATTTATTCCAGCATCAGTGATATAACCGTCGACCCATCTGAATACTCGCCCAGGAGTTTGAGGGAAAAACCCCGCTCTGTAAATGGGCGGCATCCATCGACCATTCTCGTTTGCTCTCGGCGGAATTCCCCCGCTATCCGGTTCCTGATTGACGTGTAGCTCGTTCACGTTGAAAAGGAAGCTAGTATAACTTCGGTGAGCCATCGTGGAAACAGTTTGCATGTCCTGATTTGTTTATCGTCGCAAGTGTCTATATTGAAAAACGGATGAGGAAACGTTAGAAGTCCAGAGAGGTAGCATACTCACACTCATTTCTGAGGCGACACAGGCATCCTTCTCTACGCTTTTCTTTGCCACTATTACTAAGGAAATCTTGTTTTGGCTAAGAACTTCGTATCTTTTGAGCTTCTAAGGAGAAGGAGTTTGGTGAGAACTTCAAACAAATATTGATTTCCCAACTCAATTTTGGGGATTAGCAAGATCATTGAAGCGAGATTTCATATAGTCCTCGTGACGGGCATTGATTGGATGTCGACCTATTGTTTAAACCATAACCCTGGCCTAACACTGCACATTCTATGCACCTCATGCTGTCCGACGGGATGAGGCGACCAAAATCAACATCGGGAAGTAGTAGCAAATTTCAACTCCGGTTATTATGGGATGGAAAAGCGACGAGATAAATATTAAATGACACATTGTGGTCCTTTAAGCAAGAAAAAACTCGTCTGCCCCAGAATTTACAATATTCTTGGAATATCTGCTGATTTCAACGAGCGAAATACAAGTATCGCTAGCTAACCCATGTATCTACTCCACAGCATCCACTTAGACAAAGGTAGGGGCACAAAAGGCCATCCTAGTAGATGTAAACTGGTGTGGGATTCGTTTATTACCGATATGGTATTAGTTGCGCACAAAAAGCCTATCACAAACGAAGTGGCTGTTGTAGAACATCGAGTGTCCCATCTTGGCAAAGAAGTGTTTTGCCACTGATTTTGCTAGTGCTGGAATGATTCTACCCGCAGAGCGATTCAATAAGAAAGAAGATTGGCGACTAAGGATGTGAACTACATACTTAAGAATTTTCGATATCGTTCCTGTTGTAATGTACCCAAACTTCTTGCGTATAAAATCTCTGAAAGATGGTAAATTGTTTGCGCTGTCTTTATTCATGCGAAGAATGTATGCTGTATATTGAGGCTCAAGATTTGGACAAGCTGTACCATGAGCTATAACTTGGAGATTCCCCATCAAAGAATTGCGAACTTTCAATTCATTTATGCAATCTCATGATTTGTTGAATCAGATGTGAGCATGTGGGTATACAGCCACATGGGCGAATCAAATGTTCCGAGGCCTGTTGTTATTTAGCGATGATCTGAAAGTTTGAGACACATGAAAACAGTATGAGAATTTCTGAGTACATACCACAGGAGAAAAGGGGCATGCCAACTTTTTTTTATATCTGAGATCGTTTCTGATTTCAACATCCTTTGAGGTGGGAAGTCCCCAATATATACTTTATTTGACTGTACACCATGCAGTCATGGGTTGAATACGCCTTGCAGGCAACACGTAAAGGCACTTGAGCTGTGCAATGATTCCCTTTTCTCGTTAGCACGGTTGCCTCGTTTTTGGTCACAAAATTTGCCTCGTCTCAACGAGTTACAAAAATATTTCTGTGGATATCCGCCAATAAAGGCCACTTTTGAGTCCAGTCATACACTTGCGATCGATATGTGCCTGCAAGTGATTGGGGTATGCATCGTCCGGAAGAATCAGAGAGCGGCTTACTACTGCAAAAAGTTAACCTGACGGAAGCCGAGTAAATAACTGTTACTTGTCAACTTCCAGCAAGAAATCGAGGAACAGAAATTGGAAGACTTTATATCCCTGAAAATTGGATGGCAGCTCTATTTGAGCAAAAAATTTGTCCATTAGCCAAGGACACACGCAAGGTTTGACAATGTCAGCCAAGAATCGAAAATGATACCTTGCGGATATTCCTACTCGGTGTGTCTCATTCGCCGTCGTTGCACAAAAGCATCCAGAACTCTGGTGTCCATGTAAACCTGAAACATTCCTCAGTCGATCTGGGAACACAATAAGGCTCATTTCAAAAGTGGAAGATGCACATGACCTAGACTTCTAGTGATTTATATTCATAGTGTAAGTGATAGAACACCAAAAAAAAAAGTAAAAATCATGGCGGCGATCGAGGATAACAGAAAATAATTGAAAGCCTCCTTGAAGTTTGTAGTCTTTGATACTGAATTTGACTAATGAGGATTTACCCGCAAGATATTGAGACCTGACGTTCATGAGATACTAAGATCTTAGTGTGGCTCGCTAATTAATTATGCCCAGACGCTTAGAACGCTAGCTAGCTACCTACCAGGTAGGTAAGGCTACCAGTAATTTTGTCGTTGTCCACGGATGGCAAAATCCAAGGGAACTTCTCAAATTAAAGAAGATCGGAGCTTCAACATCGGCAGACTCTAATCTATGAATGTAGGAATGCTTGGAGCGTCATGATAAAATATTCTCTACCATTGTTCAATGCACGCTCTGCGACGTCAATAGAGAGAACAAACGAATGGCGAGACGAGTCGAACGAGAAGTTAAGGACAGTGGAAGGATACACCAGTTCAACGCTACATCAAACATAAGGGGCATCGAAAAAGCTTTTGAGCTGCTTATTGCGTAAAGAACGAATTCCCCAGAGTCTCTCGTTTCCGCACAAACAGGTCAGTCCGGAATTGAAGATGTTTTACATGGTCAGTTTTTGGGGCTTCATCTATACAACACAAAAGAGAGGGTACAGTGCAATATTTCTATAGTTTTTTCAACGCTCCTCGGACGTTCTTGTGGCCCAAGAACTCTGTATATGCGCAAGCTTGTCACTGCAAGCAAGTGTCTATATAGCAGGCTCAATCCTCCGCAATTCCCTACACATATTTGAATTCTGTGACTTTCACTAAAACAAGTGTACATTACAAGTTTACATTATATTTTCAGTTTTATTTTCATCTTCACATCTAAGGCTAAGTACAAATTCAGGGGGAAAATCTCTATTGCTGTTACGTGATTGCTGTTACGTGATCTTACTGTTTCTCTTTACACCCCGCTCTCGGGATTCACCGTCTACGGACTGGCATTGAACTAAAGGGATTTTTTGTTCAAGGCGGTAGCTTTCGAACAAAATGTCTTCATAGGTTGGCAGATGGGACTCGTCCCATTGGGATCGGGCTCCATTGCACCTTGAAACATCCTCATGTCGATGAGATCACAATAGAAAAACTCGAACAACGTATCGCACTCGCCGAAAGATGTCGGTGAATTTTCCATTACACAAGCGTTTTCCAAAACACCGAGACAAGTTGCAACTGCAACAGGATCAATGCCTCTGGCCATACCTGTGGCTTGAGACGCGGGGAGACTCTGGTCGGCTGTTTGTGCGGTGGTTATCGTTGTGTTCAACGAGAGTGTTTGAATGATGGTTGGAGTGTGGGCTAATGTGGTGGCCTCATTGAGACTGGCCAGGACTGGGCATGGCTTTCCTATGAGACCGGGATGAGTCACCATGAAGGCAATACTTCCCGCAAGAGCGGCAATGATGAGGATCAAGCTACCAGTTATGATGAGGTTGCATCCAATTGGGATGAAGTTGCATCGTATTCCGGTTTTCTTGCTTGCCTTGTGGGATTGTGCTTTGTGCTTTGTGCTTACCTGCTCCTTTGGCACTTCATTTGAGTGCAAATTAACTTCTGTGAATTCACCCGGCGAAAACATGGGGGATATCTTACTAGCTGGTGGTGCAGTGTAAGGCATCTTTCTGGTTGGTGATTCAAGTTCGGTTTGTGAAGTTTGAGTAGCCTTATAAACGTTTTCTGTAAGATATTTTGAGAGTTCTGGTATAGTGATTGGGACTATGCTTTCAAACTCAGGAGATATCAGTAGGTTGCTGAGCATAAGTTTATTCTCCATGTCTTCACTCTTATACACTGATCTAAGCATCTTTTTCAAGTCTGAACTGTCCCTGAACAATAGCTCTTGGTAAAAAACATGGGATGAAGTCAACCTAAGCACCGTCTGCTAAATATTTCTTTGTTATCCAAGCAAAATCCTCACAATTCCCTTTGTAGTCCCTTTGTTCTCTTAGTTCTCGAGGGTGATTATGAATACCGATGGTCAAAAGCTTTTTCGAACTTTAGTCTCTAAAACATTCTACTATACTACTCCATAACACCCCTTTCGCAAGCAAATCTGTAGGAAATCTTAAGCAAAGCGGAAACGAAAAGTCAAATCAAGTCAAATAGGTAATCCTCAAAACGGTTTTTTCTAACGTAGAGAATTCAAATCATTACAGACACAATGCCTATATCAATTATTTCGAGACTACTGCTGGAGCTAGACTTGAAGGAAGATGAGTTGCAGATCAATACTCCAATGTTGGACTACGTTCAAACGTTCATACGTTCAAGTGTAAATTCGGAAAGTCTTTCAAAAAACAACAATCGCGTTGTCTTGTTCATTAGATGCTTTATGCATTCTTTCCATCATGTTTTCTTTGCTTGGTTTGTTTGTTTTTCTTCCGCATGCGTCCTCTATTTCCCATCCAAGGTCTCTCAATCAAGATTAATTTCTCTTTGTTGTATTAAGCTGCATTATCAAATATCAATTTTAATTGTTTCTTTTTCATCGTCTACAGCAATTTCACCTAAAAATAACTCTGCGAGAACTCTCAAAATGCTAATCCAGCCCGGAAGAGAAGAATCACGTCGCGAACGCGACAATCCGCTTACCCGGCCTCCGGATTTCCCACCTTCATCCCGAGGGCGCGACCACCTCAGCCCGGAAGCAAGAGCATGGGAAGAAGCGCTGGACGACTTGGATAAACAACTTGACTATGAGGATATCCACGGCCCAGGAACTTCCCAACATCCAGACTCCAGATGGAAATACGTTCCATCGGATCCCTCAGAAAACGATGCCTCCAAAAAAGGACTACTCGACGATGCAAGAGAACGAATAATGCGCGAAGTACAAGCCGAATTCGCTGCCCAAGGGCGTACATATAGACTTGCATTATCCGAGTCATCTGAATCATCAGGGGAAGAAAAACTTACAGATCCCGGCTCTTCTGTTGATGTGACACGTAAGAAAGATACCAAGAAACATGCGAAAAAAGATCGGGTTGAGCATTCAGTTGATCGGCCTGATTTTGATGCTTCTAAAGAGAGAAAAGACAATTCAACTGCAGCAAAAATCAGGAGGAGAGATGACGAAAATCAAAAATTGAGGGAGGATGTGCTCGATGAATGGATTAGGAGGGTTGAAGCTACGGGTGAAAAAGAGGATCTCTCCTCTGACTCTGAAACCGAAGAAAAAGATGACCCGAAAAGTTTACTCAAAAAAGTGGCTGAGCTTAAGAAGAAAAGAAAGAAGGTTGAGATTGTGGATCCTCCCGCCGAAACAACAGATGGAAAAGAAGGAATCCATTGGCTCGACGCACTCCATGCCGAGAATCTTTCTCCCACAGAATTCAAAGCTCGCATGGATGCAAAGTTGCAGGAATACGACCGCAGCTATAAAAGCACGCAGCTAGAAGAAGCAGAAAGAGAAGCTCGAGCAGCTGAATGGCGCCAGCTTAACGAAAAAATAGCAGTTGCCCGTGAACGAAGGATTAAAAAGTTGGAGCTCCTTGAGGCTTGGAATGAGGCGCAGGCTCCGGTGCACCAGAGTGTGCAGGATAAGCAGCGCGAAGCGCAGATCAGATATGATCTGGCGTTTCGTCGCAATATGGCGTTTATGGAATTAGCTTCTTCATTGGATAGGGCTACCCAGGGGGATAAAAGCTTGGTTGATAATAAGAATAAGGGTGCTGAGGGTGGAAGTGGACCACATCCTTCTTCTTAGCTTTCCAATTTGGGCAATGACAACGATGTGAGTAATATAGGTTCAGGATATCGGTGGGTGCTGTCCATTCCCAATGAGCTCCAACCTCAAACCTCTGCGAGTGCGGTTGAGCCTATAAACCTTGGGATGAGATCAATGATGAGATTAACATGGCTGTGCAGGTGCAGGCGGAAGCGTAGCGCGTAGAAGACCTTAAGCCGATGGACGAAGGCCCTTCTACGGTGAACTCAAGGTTCCTTCGGGTGCCAAACGAGCGAGGCGAGCAGAAGGAAGCCAAATCCTCTTCCGCTACCTCGAAGCGGCGATTCAAATTCATTTACTGTCATTCTCAGATTCCTCTGTAAAGGAGTCTAATCCTTAGAATTATGGCGACGGAAGGAGCTGGAAACTCATCTTTTTAACTACATGAACAGGAATGCTTGTAAGAGCATCAGCAGTGAGGCTGAAGGCATCTTCCCTTAAGAGATGGGATATTCCTGAGAAGTGGGTCTGCGGACTACGGGAGCTACTGATTAATCCATTTCGAGGAGTTATTGATGTTATGTATATTTGTTTATTTGTTTAGTACTTATTGCGAATTGAGGCTTGGGGAAAAAAAGAGCTGGTTTGGTCTTTTAAATTACCTACTCATTTAAGGCAAAGTGTATTGTTCCAACAATCAACTTGACTATCCGCATTTATAGAGTACTTGTAAGTCTTTTCTGATAGTAATCAGCCATCTTTAAGCCAAAAAAAACCCTTCCCAAGGCATGGCAATACCCTTTAGTCCTAATATCATGTTGCAATCATACTAATGTTCTTCATCTCCAACCATACTATGATTAATGAGATACAAACCGCTAACCAACTAACCACCTATTCCCAACCAACACCCCCCAAAACCCAAACCCCTTAACCAACAGCTCTCATCATAAAACTCCACTTCCCCCGCACCACCATCACCCATTCACCCCCCTCCTCGCCAGTACCTAATCAACCCACTCGGGGGTGAGAAGATAAGACCGCAACAGAAAACACACCTCTAGGTGCAAGAAACCTCCTACCGCCCATGAAGCGTTCAGATTTCGCATCTCTTGTAATCCATTCCTTTTATTATTATTTTTTATTATCGAGAGTACCTAAATATTGAGCGTGTTGCCATAAACTCGGCTGAGAGAGGAGAAGTGGATTTGCCAACTGTGAATGTTGGAGGAGAAGCGAGATATCTTGCAGCCAGACAGGGCGGGAGACATAAAGCAAAGAGAAGATGGGTTACGGCAAATACCACTGTATGACATGGAGAAAACACCAGGTCACTTGACCTCGTAGGTGAATCTCACCATTATATGACACAAAGTATAACAAAGCAGAAAACAGAACAGTAAGTGGAGATGAGTACGCTTTTTAATTCATTGCACATATCTTCGTTACCTATCCGAACGCCAGTTTCCTTCACGCCATATATACGGAAATTGAGATATTCCGTCATCTCCCTTTACGGTCCTAACCCGATCAAATGTTACCAAATAAACAACTCCATTACATCCCATCATGTTCATAAATTGCAAAGGTCGCCGATGATCGTCATAGACAAAAAGTAGGTATTGTGACATCCTCAAAACTCTCCTTCGGTACTTCCAACACCACTCATAGCCTTACTCCCATGCATTCCTACTAAGCCCCATACTCCGACTCTCCAGCCTCTCCATAATCCCTCGATTCCCTGTCCCTTCGTTTGCACTTTCTTGACTTTCCTTAATTGTTTTGCCGCGCCTACACTGGCGATTGGTTCTGGACCAGACGATTCACCCTCTTCTCTGGCAATGGACCACATTGTGCCTACTACCCCGTTATATGGGCCAATGTCGACGACGGTTTTGAGATCTTGTGATTCGTTGTACTGTGGAGACATGAGCACTGCGGCTTGTGCGCGACGTAAAACGGTTTCAAGTGGTAGACGGATGAATATTTCTAGTGTTTGAGCAAGGAACGTAAAAGTTGTGTAGCTCGTTGGGGTAAGAACTGGGTCAATGGCGAGACGTGTTCGAAGAATGAGTGGGGTGCAGTGTGATATAGTTGGCTTTATTATTGAATGGAGAATGGTGGGAATGAGAAGTAACGGAGGACATATGTAGGAAGGAAGGGTTTTGAGGTTGTGGGTGAGTGATCGCTTGGGATTCGCAGTTGGGGTGAGAATCAGCCTACTTTGATTAGCATTATGTTATGTAGGCAGTGACAAATGACCTACTTTGTGCGTACAAGATCCAGAGGAGCCAGAATGAGACCGGCAGTAGCAGCTGCTGCTATTGCTACACTTAAAGATATCCATGGATTAGGAGAACCAGCTACATCAACTTGTGCTCCGAGTGTTGCTAATCCTGGATCCGGGATATTCAGCACCGCCGATATCATGCTGCTTGACCAACTTTCCGCCGTCTTCGCTAGAAAACCATAGATGAATGTTGCGTTGGATCCTTTCCATACACCCCAAACTCCCTCCTTTGACCATTCCTGTGCTATCACCTCCATTATAGAATCTGATCGCTTGAGGATCAGTTGATGTGCTGGTTTTTGTTTTGGCGGGCTAATTTTAGGAACGGATTTGTCCTCCCACCCAGACCCCTCACTGCTATACCGACGCCTTGAAGGAGACAATGACTTCGCTTCTGGCGCCGCCGATGTGAAGTAAGTGGTTTCGTCCGCATCAGAATCATCGGAGGGGTAATTCTAAATCCAGATTAGCTCCAGAAAACTCGACCCCTCATATGGAGAATCATACCTCATTATACTCTGAAGGCCGTCGCTTTATTTTCTCCACTGCAGCTACTGGCTTTGCAACTTCCTCTATATCCTGAATTTTCACCTGCAGAATTGTTTTTGCAACCTCAAAGGGTTGTCCGCATAATATACCCGCATAATTGGTAAAAGTCTCATTGATGAATCTTTGAAGGGATTCAATAGTCGATGGTGAGGTATCCGATAAGTAGTCACTGTAGTCAATATCCGAGAAGATATCCCGAGCGGACGAGGCATAAGATGCTGCAGTCCCATTCTTTAATCCTACTCGATGAGTTCCCGAGATCGTTGCAGGTATTTCTTGAGGTATCCCAATCGAAGGTGGAACATAGTATGGTCTTAACGGATTTGGACCTTCTCTCGAGGTCGACATTTTGTTGTATGTTGCATTCAAGAGGAAGAAGGAAGGAAGGCGAATTTACGGAAAATCTATGATGTCGTTATCGTCGTCGTCCTCTCTTTGTTTTCCACGTCGGTCGGCCAATGCAGGGTGGAAGTACCTTGTAAATATTTAAAGCTTTTTTTTTACCATGTACCTATGTAAGAGCTACAATTAATTGGAGAGGATGAGAGCAAGGATTACATTTGCTTAAGGCGGGCTGAGCTGATATGCCTTATCCGTGACCAGGCCGTTCTGTACGGTGGTATATCCAGAATTTCGGAGTAATCCCATTATACCGATTGGTTGATTGTAGCTGAATTCACGAATATTTTTATATGAGCATAAAACTGTAAAGCAAGCCACCAACTTTTACTTAAAGATTCAAACAAGTCGTGGATGTTCATAATAATTTCAAACAATACTAGCTCTTATCTATATATTAAGAAATCATCTCTCTCAAAGTTTCAATTGTAAGAAGTGAGAAGAAGCAGTCAAAATTCAAATACTCACTTCAGGCAAAAGAGGTCTTTATCTTACTTACATACATTACATACATATCCACCCTCAACTCCGGGCCTTCCTCACTTTCTCAGCCCCACCCATTCTTCACAACAATCGCGATAAAAACGAGATGTCTGCAGTTCGAAGGACAAGTCGAGCCTTTGCAGGTATTCGCAGAACCACAACTCAATCGCTACGCAGAGAGTTTGCGACAATAGCTGATAGTCCCATTCGATTTGCTTGCAGGCCCCCCGCATCGCCCGCCTTATTATGTCCTTTCTCCGTATCAGGATCGCGTCCTAGTACGAAGCAAATGTGTGAAATCAGACAAAACACAAGATCTACAGCTGCTCGTCGAGAGTTCTCTGCAACTTCAAAAGCTTTGCATGGTCATATAACCCCTCCAAAGCCCGGGGAAGAGTAGGACCTTTCACTTGTCCAAATTGTCGGCTGAACCCATGTTGATAAATCGCAGATTACATGTTACCTTTTTCGATAAGGAGGGAGATGAACACACATTCAAAGTCTCAGCAGGAGACAATCTCTTGGATATAGCACAGGCCAATGACTTAGAAATGGAGGGTCCGTATTTCAGTTCATCACCATTCGATCACAAACTAACAATCGTTCTAGGGGCCTGTGGGGGATCTTGCTCATGCTCAACTTGTCATGTTATAGTCGAAGATGAAGAATTCTACAATAAAATGGCCGAGCCGGACGATGATGAGAACGACATGTTGGACTTAGCGTTCGGATTGAGAGAGACATCAAGATTGGGCTGTCAAATTGTGATGTCAAAAGAATTAGACGGGTTGCGCGTAAGACTTCCTTCTATGACACGGAATCTTCAGGCTAGCGATTTTAAGAGTTGAGCCGGAGGAAGGTTTAACTTATCACCTGTATGATCGCGAATGGCTTGCAACGCTATCCCTGAATAAATGGTGCAGGAAAGCATTGTATTTTGGTCGTAGGATGGACACATTAAAAGGTATTTGTCATTTGTACATATAATCCGCACCATGAGGGACACGGGCTTGCTGGATGCTTTTTCTTAACGAAACTTCCAAGAGGAGTAAAATCGCACCTCCAACGCCATACCATGAAGAATCTGATTAGAATATTTTCTGTCCTTTCAGGCCTCTTCGATTTCTCCTTTCCTCAATCCACCTCCACCTGCAATCAAATCCAAAAATCCCTTCTTACTCATCTCATTAATTTTCTCCTCTCTCCTTCCCTGCCCGACCACTCCTTTTTGTCTCGCTTCTTTGGCTGCCTCTTCGCCTTTAATTTGAGCTGCTCTAACAGCATTGAAAAGCTTGACAACACCTCTCTGAGCAGTTTTCCTCAATCGCTTTTCCAGTTCCATCGTCTCCTGTACACTCGGTACATTCTCTCCAGTCCCATAACCATTACTCGCATCAAATGCTGTACTAGCACCTAAAACATCCTTGACTCTTCCTTTCTCCAGTGCAGCCTTCTTCTCTTCCCTTATCTTATGTTTTGCCTTTTTTTCTAAGGCCAAATCCGTCATTTCCTTACTAGCTTCTATTGCCGTTTGACTCCTCGACAAAACTGGGTCATTCCTTTTGCTCGCCGATAGCTTCGACCCCAAAATCTTAGACATAGATGTAGCAAATGCATCTGGATCATTGCGCTTCCGTGCCTTTATTAAATTGGGATTTGAGTTTGCATCGGAGTCATCTTCATCTGAATTTTCTGAATCAGAGTTTGAGGCATCTGTGATTTCTTCTTCCAACTCATTGTCCGCGGCATTAAGGTCTGGCTCATCGTCCTCATTTGACAAACTCCCTGTAATAGCATCATCGGCTCCATTCTCTTCTTCGTCTGAGTCTTGCAAATTAACTGCTTGGAAATCTTGCGTTGTTGCTGATTCTTCTTCGTCGGATGAGGATTCGTAGTGTGTTTGTTTCTTGAATTTCTTGACAGGTCTGCCAGTTTTTCCTTTCATTCCATCCTCCACCTTGCGCTTCTTTGAAACATTTCCTGCCATTCTGAGTGTTGTTTTGATTCAATTGAACGTTATTGTGTTCTGAACGACAACTGATACAAAAAATAAATCTTATCGGAGCCAGGAAATTTTTGGATCTTCTTCGGAGCTCGGAGAAACCTTTCGGTGCACTAAATTCCCCGCGCTCTGATTTGTCCCACACCTCGAGCCACATTAAATCATTAAATGCATCCATCCAGACCAGAAACCTCAGAGATCAATATTTTTCAACAAAACTGTCGCATAAGTTATTGTCAATATGGTTCTTCAAGATTTAGGCCGGCGCATAAATGCTGCTGTATCAGATCTTACCAGGTCTAGCAATTTAGATGAGAAAGTCAGTTTCGAGGACAATTGTCAAGATCTCCTAGCGTGTCTCCTGCTAATATCAATCAGGCATTCGATGGTATGATCAAAGAGATTTGTTCTGCATTACTCGAGGCCGACGTAAATGTTAGATTAGTGGGAAATCTGCGAAAATCTATCAAAGCCTCTGTGAACTTTAAAGAACTCGCCCCGGCGGTCAATAAGAAAAAGGTCATTCAAAAGGCTGTATATGATGAATTAGTCAAACTCGTCGACCCCCATGCCGAACCTTTCAAGCCAAAGAAAGGTAAAGCCAATGTTATTATGTTTGTTGGATTGCAGGGAGCTGGAAAAACTACGACATGTACGAAATTGGCAAGATGGTATCAATCAAGAGGCTTCAAGGCTTGTTTGGTATGCGCGGATACCTTTCGTGCAGGTGCTTTTGATCAGTTGAAGCAAAATGCTACCAAGGCTAAAATTCCATATTACGGTTCTCTTACACAGACGGATCCAGCGGTTGTAGCCAAGGAGGGTGTGGATAAGTTTAAAAAAGAGAAATTCGAGATCATTATCGTGGATACCAGTGGAAGACATCGACAAGAGGATGCATTATTCCAGGAAATGGTGGATATTCAAACAGCTGTGAAGCCCGACCAAACTGTCATGGTATTGGATGCCAGTATAGGACAACAAGCCGAGGCGCAAAGTAAAGCTTTTAAAGAAACTGCTGACTTCGGAGCTATCATTATCACCAAAACTGATGGACACGCAAGTGGGGGTGGTGCAATTTCTGCAGTTGCAGCAACACATACACCTATCGTATTTATCGGAACTGGAGAGCACATGCTCGATCTAGAAAAGTTCGCCCCCACACAATTCGTTTCCAAGCTACTGGGTATGGGAGATATGCAAGGACTTATGGAGCATGTCCAATCTCTAAAATTAGATCAGAAAGATACTATCAAGCACATTGTCGAAGGTATCTTTACGGTTCGTGATCTTCGTGATCAATTATCTAATATTATGAAGATGGGTCCTCTCTCAAAAATGGCTGGTATGATTCCAGGTATGGGATCCATGATGCAAGGAATGGATGACGAAGATGGCGCCATGAAGCTCAAACGTATGATATATATATGTGATTCGATGACAGCGAAAGAACTCGATTCGGACGGAAAGATTTTTGTCGATCAACCTACTAGAATGACAAGGATAGCTTGTGGAAGTGGTACCAGTGTGAGGGAAATAGAGGACTTGTTAACTCAACACAAGATGATGGCGGGTATGGCAAAGAAAATGGGGGGAAACATGAAGAATATGCAGAAAGCACAAGGAGCAATGGGAGGTGGAAACAAGCAACAACAATTGGCTGCTATGCAAAAGAGATTAGCCTCGATGGGAGGTGGCGCAGCTGGCGGAATGCCAGATATTGGTAGCATGATGGTATGCCTTATCGATTTTTTCTGATGTACTCGTTGCTAACAGTTGCGATAGAAAATGCTCGGTGGTGCTGGAGGTATGCCTGGTGGTATGCCTGACATGTCTAGTCTGATGGTATGTTTTCTGTTTAGTCCATTTCCAGTATCGGGCTTTTGCTAACACCCTTTTAGAAAATGATGGGAGGTGGCGGAGGCATGCCAGGAATGCCAGGAATGCCAGGTATGGGAGGTATGGGAGGTGCTCCTCCTGCAGGCAGAGGTAGGAGATAATCCTTCATTTCGCTTGTGTATCATGCAAAAACGCAAGGAAATGGAATGGGAGGGAAAGGTATATAGGTAATCAATGTATGCATAAAGCGGCGGCGTTCAGGTATTGAAACACTTATCTGGGATAGATATTTGAAGTATCGATTGATGAAATATATACGAGAATTGTATATTTCTCCCAAGAGAACTTTCGTGCTTACCCTTCTCGACCATTTATTATCGCTCCGTCAAGAAGCCATAGATGCAAAGTTTTGAATAAATGTGTATCTCAATCTGGTCTTGGAAAATTTTATGTTCCCTATTTCCTATTTTTTTATTCTTGTTATATTTTTTATTATATTTCTTTTTACGTGGAATAATATCAACATTACCATCTACTCTTACATCGAATTACGATCTGGTTATCCCTATGTCCCATCATTTTCTAATTGATGTATCATCTAAACCCTAAGTAATTTTTTCTCTTTCCGACTTATTCTTGCCATTTTCTTCTACAAATAAAGCTGTCGCGTAGTATTGCAAGTCTTATATCCAATAGTTTAGCTGCAATTCAAGGATAAGAACCGTTTGGATCATCGGATCTAGTAGAAACCCTCATATCAATGTAATGGAAATATTAAAGTAAGATCTTACATTCAAATATGCACAATATCGTGCATATTGAAAATATTGAAAAATTCACATCTAGTCTATCAGTTCCGGACTATTTATCGACCAGACTGACGCCGATCTAGATAAAATCTACAAATTTTTTTTCCCGAACGCCACGCTCCCATATCCCTGGTATCCATATCCATCATTCTATTTATCCAATCACGCCTTCATAACCGCATCTTTCCTCTCATCCAAATCCTTCAAAACCCTCTAGCACTAATCTCCGTTCTCACCCCCAACCCGGGAGGACTTCCCAAAACCCTAGCCCTATCCCTCGCCCTCTTATCATCCTGCACCCCATCCCCCACCAAACCCACCCAATCCTCCTCATCCCTCCCCCCTATGACTTTCGACGCCCTCCCGGAGCCCCGCACACTCATTTCCCACTCCTCTCTCCGCCTCCCTATACTCTTCTCTATCCTCCCGCTCTCAGTTCTTGCACTTTCGAGCGACATCTCCGAACCGCCTATTGTGGATCTAGTCACCAATCTCAAATCATCATTTTCCGAACCAATTTCCCCTTCTCCCATTTTCCCGTTCTCGTTCAAATTTACACGAGATTGAGCACCAATACGAGTGCGTTGATTTTCCGACAAAACATATAGACTTCTCAGGCACTTGATATTTGGAGCCAATTCGCGCACGAGAGGTCTTAGCGAGGGGGCGCTGGCGCAGAAAAGTGCAGTGTTGAGTTCAATGGATGCGAAGGTTGTTATTTGCCAGAAGTTCCAGGTGTAGTCTTTTCCTGAGTAGACGGGTACCAGGCGGACGTATCGGATGATAGAGACGATGATTATGAGGATACCAAAACTGACTATGGTTAAGAGAAAGGCTTTTTGGAGTTTGGGAACTTGAAGTGGTACTGTGAGGCTACCGTTAGTCGTCTAATGTCTTTAGAAGCCAAGAATGCGTGGACTCTTTTGAAAAGGTAAAAGGAAAGGTAAGACGTACAAACTCTCGGCACGGCAAAAGCAATCAACGCTGCGTCACTAAACACACTACAGACTGTATAAGCAGTCATGGCGGGCATCGGATCATCACAATGAATTGCCTCTACGTTAGGATCCCACTGCGAGATGATAGGATCGCATTGAAAAACCAAAACCAAAGTAGCAGGAATAGTCGAAGCGAACTGGAAGATTATCAAGAGGTATATGATGATCCTACTCGTTTTATCCTGGAAAATTCGCAAATAGAGCAAGCACATGGCGATCCGTACCATCATGAGACCAAGTTGGTAGAGAAGTCGGGATACGAATGCGAGGATGACTAAGGGTTTGAGGTCGCCGGGTTGCTGGACCTCGATGTGGCGGCCACCGCCATAATTACAGGAAAGGCTGGCGCAGACAGTTTGAGAGGCGATGAGGATCTGGAGGAAATTTTAGTACAGGTTGTTGGATGGGTACTTTCGAGCGGGATGGAGCTTGACATACCCATGCTGTAACAAGACAGAAGTCGTCCCATCCCAAAATTTTGGTAATTACCGCTCGTGTATATATATGTCCGAGGACGAATATCGTACCCAATGCCGCGGGAAGTATCGACCCTATGAGTAAATTTGGTACCCGCGACTCTTGTAAATATGCATCGCTCTAGTTCTCCCATTAGTGTTCAATCATACACAAAGCCATAGAACGTTTTCGTCTCCACGTCGACCTGCTAGCGCAACCACTAGTCAAGTCGAGCTGAGAAGTTGACTAAAGTCTTCCCGCTCAATACAAATTAAGTGACAATGACGGATTCAGCTACTGCCATCATTGAAAAGTTACGGAAAACGAAGAACGACTTACTAAAGACATTGTGGGCAGGTTACTCGTATTTGACGCGTAAGGGTAAAAATACAACATTATCATAAATAAGGAAGATGAACTCTTATCATATTTCAACGTCCCCAAATTTTCTCTTCAAGTCTCGACACGATCATTATCAACGAACATACTCAGACAAAGTAGGCAATGGAAAAGTCTGTGCGGTAAATCTTCATTCCCCGCAGGGGCAAGCTTTACCCATGATACAAGCATGAAATGAACCTTATATTTACAATAAACTCATCACTTCAGATCAATCTAGAGCTTCAAGCAGTGCGTATATTATGTGGAAGCTAGCATGACCAACGTACGGGACGGGAAAATCTCGCGCGGACATGGGAAATTTTCCTAGCGGGGATCATGCGTCAACCCTGTCCATAGCGCCGATATTAATGCGGGACTAATAGGGCAGGGTCCACGTACCCCTTAAGGAGATAAGCTGCGGGAATCGGTGATACATTCCATAATGCTTGTTCTCTTGCTCGATAGACGTCGTGATATAGACCCTTAGGAATAAAAACAATCTTCACCGTCGCCCCGGACCAACCATAGCACCTAGTTCTGTTTTTGCCAAGAAGTATAATGACTGCAATTCTAAAGGCTCTACTACTTTCTTTCAATATGATCTAGGTAACTCATATATGCCTTGGTAAATCCAAGGGTTATAAAATAAGCTTTAAACTAAATTGAAGATCTAGTCAATGACGCCAACATAAGCAATTTGGAACAATGTTATTTTTAATGAACCATCAAGTACTTCAACAGTTCGCCAAAAGAATTTATCACGAATAGAAGAGCTTCTAGTTCAAGGTGAAAGCTTTCCTTGCTAAATGGAGATCAAATATTGAGGCTGAACTTCTTTTCTGAAATACGAATGTTTGAAGTGGCGTCTCAGATAAGAACGTTGACAAGCGAAGAGCGGCTAGAGGAGAGCAAGCTGTTAAATAGCTAGACTAGTATACCCAAATGTTATTAGTTCGGACGATTGGTTTATTACGAAAGTGGAGGTAAGACATTTGGGCTCAGCTGGAAGGGAAATTCGAACCCTACAAGCAGCAGCATTAAGAGATCGGCCGAAAATCATTGAATAGAGAAATTTGATATAAAACGGTTTCTAGTGAGCAGCTTTACTCGGCAAAAAATAGCTATTGCGCTTTGACTTGTTGAAAATATCGAAATTTAGTGATCATATAATCCATCATGAGATTTTGGAAGATTGTATAATCATTTTGAAGAGATCCAAATCTTTCTTTGCGTCCCCGACACTTGTCTTGGGAGTCTTCCCCTTCACTACACAATCATGAAATTCCAAGAATTCCAGGGTATATGGATCCTCATATGTTTTCCTCACAGTTCTTTCCTGGTATCCTGATTCACCAATTCTTTCTCTGATCGTCATTGTGACAGGGAGCCCTTTGACATACGGAGTGTCATAATTGACCCGGACGATCTTATCTTCCGAATACACTTCTAAATGAGCATCGAAAATTGGGACGTTATTGACACCCGATTCATAAGTCACAGCAAAGCCGTCGTACTGGAATAGAACCGTCCAAAATGGTAAGCCGAGAGACGACCCCAAGACTTTTTGAGGCATACCCCCGAGTATTTCTCTCATTGCACTCAGGTCATGGGTAGCGAGACTAGATGGGTTAGCAGGCGATTTACTGCAAGCTGAAGTTTTGCGGGAGTATTACATTCCAAAAAACCCTAGGAACTCCTTAGCTGATGGTGTTACATCTACCCCATACTCCGTTCCTAGTGCGTGCGTAATCTGTTCATCTAGGAGCGCCGACATTGCTTGCGAATCTTCTTGCTTAAAGTCTGTGAATTTCCTAGGGTATGTTGCCGATTGACCTACAAAGGCGCTGTTGCGTCCAATAATGTCTCTGACGCGTGCATATTGGATCTTTCCGAGCCCGCCTACTTCGGACACGGCATCAACGAATGCCTGAGCATATCGTCTTTGGTATCCAACAAAGATCTTGCCTGCCGATCCTTTTTCCGCTTCTTCGAGTTGCTCTATATCTCGATAACATAATGCCAATGGCTTTTCGACTAATGTGTATTTGTCGTTGTGTAATGCTAATATAGCCTGGGAAGGATGAAAGCCGTGTGCGCTACTTATCAAAACTACATCGACATCGGGAGATGAACAGAGTTGCGCTGCATCGGTGGTCGTTTGGGGTTTCTCCCCGGCCACTTTTGAGGAGCAATGCTCAAGAGCAGTTGGAGAGGGGTCGCAGAGGTATGTAATGGTATAGTAGTCGGAGAGGTTGTTCAGAACTGAGATATGTGAGACCTACATTAGAGTTAGAGCCCAGTTGCATTTCGCTGTGGACATCTTGAATTGGAAGTACCTGTGCAATCTCCCCAAGCCCTATGATACCGACTCGTAGTATTTCAGGCATTTTTGAAAGATGTGAGTGTCCAATGGTCTGATGATGAATATGTATGGATGATCGTCCAAAGCAGAATTAGCAGAACACAGAACCGCTGGACTGAAGACCTAGTTTAGTAGTGTGATGTTGGCTAGAAACGGACTCTGATATTGGATTCCCGTATTTGAATGCGCCGGTTTTAGCAAGTGAATATATACAAGCTAATGAAGGGGAAGGCAGCCGAAAATGCAGTATAGCATCATAGGTACACGGCAGACAGTGGGGCATAGTTTTACATCTTCAACCCCGCAGTAGAACTTATCTTTTTCTTTTATTTTTAGATGGAATCAGCTGGCCAGTCAATCTCGTTCACTCGACGGCTCAAGTTTCCAAAGTATGGTCTCTTTTGTTGTCCATAATGTCGATGTTTCTGTTTTCATGGCTTGTTGTTGTTCAAAATAATGGTCCGTGCGTAAACACTCGATTTTTCCGGCGAGACCATTTTTGTTCTAAATCCTGTACAAAATCTTCCTTCATACATTCCTTGACGACCTTTAGATTCTCGAATCAAACAACAAATGGAAAATGTGTCGGATATCTACAACGCTCAAAGGTCAGACAAGGAACGCTTTGACTATAAACCAAAGTCATCTCACGAGCCGTGCTTCTCACCATTCAATATCAATTATATATACTCTCCATGGTGAGCGTTTCATGAAAGCAAGAGATGTCCAAAATCATCGATCCAGAGGGATGGGACCAAAAAGCATTCATATAACTTTAATTAGTCCACTTCTTGACCTCATTACCTAATTTACCTTTGAAGGGCCGATTTCCACTCCTTGACCCAGTCTCTCCATCACATTACCTATCTCCACTTCATTTCCACTAAAAGAATATAACGCAGTTGCATCCAACTCAGAGAACTGATACTCAAGATCATGATATACTTAGTGATTGGAGGGTCCATGGGCATCGATTTGAGCAAAATATCTTCATTTTCTTTCGGCGGCTAACAATAATCCAGGGTAACGGAAGGGGTGTACAAAGTTTTTGCCAGTTCTGACCTATGTTCTACATGAGCCGCTGGCCTTGTGAGACTCACCTGGTTCCTGTGGAGTGGTGGAGGGAAAATCGGTGTCGCACCTCACACGCATTATTGGGGACAGTCGACAAGGCTTGATCAGAGGCTGGGGTGGTGATAGATCTGTCTTTTTTTTCCCCTGATGAAAGCGATCGCAAAAGTTAGTGACGATTACTACCACACCACCAACGGCTTCGCGTATAATGGCTCCTAGTGGAATGCCAAATTTCTTCTGGACTTTGCTGTACTTGCGACTGTTAGTTACAATGAAGATGAAGATGCTAAGCTACGTGCACCTATTTTTGACATATTATCTCTAGATACAATAGTTGAATCTTCAGCGTCATCTCCCTCTTAATACCGCTTGCTGCTGAGGCGATACATTGAGATATGGCGATGACAGCGGTCACACAAATTGATTCAGTATCAGTTACGAGGTAGCCGGACATGGGATAAAATGCCGGAGAATTCACGCAGCGGATCATACTTCTCTGAGGATCACTCCAGAAACATTTTGCACAGTTTGGGTACGCGGTATTATTCCAGCATCCTGTTAAAGATCCTGCTAGATCACAAATCCTGAGCAGTCTATGCAGGTTGTGAATATCACAAAGTCCATTATCTCCCCTACAGCAACCAGCTGTAGAGAGCAAATTACGAGCACAAGTCAAAGGTTCCGCTTCAAAATATTAGTGCTAATCTCCTTGAAATGCCGTTGAACTGTGGGAGTACGAACATTCAGTACCCCCGAAGTATCCACACGTATTTATCGCATTTGCAATTTTGTTGACATTTCCAAAGCTCTACAATTTCAAGAGCTTTGGTCGAAGCTGCTATGGTCTTGAACCCCATTCCCCCTTGTATTTGCGTCCGAACATTAGCCGTGTGCGCTACCCAAATTGATTAATCACTATGAACGACATCGTTGGGCGATTGGCATGAAAGAACTTCATTTTGTGCATTGTACTCCAGAGGAAACAAAGAACACGAAAAGAAAACTCTAATAGTACAAAGCTTCTAATATCCCACTGGCTACTGTACCGCACAAAAGCAAAATAGTCCACGAGTCACGATATTTATGAAATCGGAAGATGGACCGGCCTGGACAATTTCAATCCATACTTAAAATAGAAATATCATTTCAAGCGTAACGTGTGAATAAAGTTCCACCACCAAGAGCTTAGGCTAAGAAGGATCATTTCGCGAAACGAGAATTTTTGATTGGTTTCAGCTGCACACCTCACTAAATGAGCGCCACAACGAAAATTACCTAGTTTGTACTTTACGGAGTATGAGACATTCCGGGCAGCGACTGATCAATTCATGGAAATATTCAGTCGAGTTTTCAATCTGGCCGAGTCAAGAGAATTTCGGAAAGTTATTGCTCCCCCGCCAAGGGAAGTTTCTTTGCTTGGCCAAGGGGAATTCAGGCAGCATTTTATTATCTTGCACCTACACCGTATATCACGAGCTCCAACCTTTCTAAATAAGAAAATACCCTTTCTGCGCTGCAGATGCAATTTGAAATGTGAGTTTCATTCCGTACGCAATACTTCCAAGGCTTGCGCTTCTAGCTACTCTTTGCCGTGTACCAATAATGGAGAAAAGTATGCCCAGCTACGCTACCGTATCAGAAAAAATGATTGGCTCCAATCGCCACTGCGATAATACCTTGGAGGAACCATCAGAAGCATCGCACGCAACATCAACCATCAGCTTGGTTCCACAACACGCTAGTTTAATAGTGATGAAGGACCCTGTAAACGCCTGAAGCAGTTGTCATCTCCCTCCTGCCAACAGAAAAATCAAATCAGTGCAGAAGCACTTAGAATAGAAGTCATGTGTAGGATACACTCCTGACTGTCTTGGTTTTTGACCGAGCATTTTTCGCCTTCTCTAACACGCCACATGCCACCTTTAGATATACGAAATTTTTCGGTTCCGAGGGACACCCATATGCTACCTTGAGCCACTGAACAAACTTGAAGTCCTTTGTTCATGTCCTTCAAGACGATACTTTCACGGTTTTTAAGATGAACGACATTGAAATTGACGCCTGCTACATTGATACCTTGCGATTGGCGCATTGGTGATCGGATATAGTTGGATGAGAATGCGATGTCTGAGCGGGCGAAAGCATATTAGCAGAAGTCAAATGTTGGGTTTAGGCTGTTCGACCTACTTTCTTCACGTTGTGCGTCCTTTTCCATGGGATTACCGACCATTGCACGAATTTTGCCGGTGTTGAACTCCCACTCATCATCCTTAAGCTTAGGGTCGGATGATTCGGTGGACGCTGGCATATTAGCTTGAAAGTAAGGGGAATCTACCGAAAAAGTTGGTGGTGGTTGAGGAAAAGCATTGCCAGTAGAACAACGCCTCTTTCTGAAAGGTGAGGTTGGTGGTAAAATTGGAGTTGAAGCCACGGGAGAAACGTGGAGAAGATTCGGGCAACTTGGAGAAGCTGGTGGGAGAATGGGAGTCTGTCCGTTGCTTGAGTATCTTCTTGAAGGTGTAGGAGGTAGTATAGGGCTAGAAATCTGTGGTAAGGTTGGAATGTGAGATCGAACGGGTAAAATCGATGTTCTGCGCTGAGCCGAGTCGCCATTCATCTCGACTCCCTCAGTTTCCGCATTCTCCCCACCATTTTGAGTATGACCATTGCTCAGTCCTTCAAAATGTACCGCCTTTGGACCCTTGGACTTTCTTTTCTTTTTCTTGCTTTCACTTGCATTTCCATGGTTTTCCCTCATAGCTTTGGACATTGTAGGTATTGACTGGTGGGAATTGCGAGCAGGAGGTAAGATTGGTTCTCCCAATTCCGCGCTTCCCTCTCCCAGACCTCCGCTCATCAATGTATCTTCTCCCTGCTGCGATTCACGAGAATTGCGTTTTGACTTTTGCTTCTTCTTCTTTTCGCCTTCACCATTCTGCTGCGCATCTTGATGCTGATGATGATGATGATTCTTCTTTTCTTGTGCTGGTGCGTATGAGTCTCGGTGGTGCTGCCGTTTGTATTTTTGGAAATAGCTTCGTAAACATGATCGCGATCGTGCTCACGTTTGATACCATGAAGATGGCGATTCCCATTACTGGGTAGAACAACCATTGGATGCGCTGTAGAGTTTATAGGCTTGTTAGTCTGATTCCGTTTGTTTTTCGTAGGATCAAGGTGGCATATTCTGGGAGGTATTGGGTAGGAACAGAAATGTATCCTCAGTCAGAAATGGAGCTGAAAGAATCAAATCAACTTACACATCTCCAACGAATCGATTGCGCGCAACCCTTACGTAATGCGACAATGATATCTGAATCTATTGCAGTAGAAATTGTTTGCGGAAATAGTTGTAGAGAAAGATAACGGACTGGAAGTTTAGTTATTTATGAAGATGAGAGGAAGAGAAAAGTTGTGCGATTGAAGATTGATGGAAAAGTGAGAAAAATGATTGTTTATTTTCCTATTCAATTCTATCCTATCTTATCTTCTTTTCTTTTTTTTCTTCCCCAGGCCCCTTTGGATTCAGAGGTGAAGCTTTTATTGTTGTTTATTTTCTTTTGGAACCTCGGATCTAAAAGTGATGGGAAATGTGATATATTTTTGAGGTTGGTTTTGATTGGGTGAGGGGGGTTTATTTTTTTTGGCTTTTTGTTTTTTGAAAAGAGATATTATAAAATTATAAATATCCAAATATTTCTCGAATAAATATATTTAAATACTTTTTGATTAAATAAATATGGTTGAAAAAGATATTTTTGTAATTTTTTTTTTAAAATCTTTTATAAAATTTGTAGGTTTTAAAGTTCGTTTGTTGATATAGGATTATCTTATACTTAACTTCTTTTGTATACTTGGCCCAGCCCAAACTTACTTATAACTATCTTAATCTCACTTATCATCAAAAGTCATAATTTATATCCAGAGCTGTTAATGGTTCTAATTTCATCTTATTCTTCTTAAAGATATCCAAGATAGAAAAAGTTTAGACTTTTGGGAGTCGACGCATTTCTTTCTCCCTTTTCTCTTCGTCTTTTCAGAGGTTTTCTTGAAAGGAATAATAAGGTCAAGGGTACATTAAGTGAATACCGCTTCTTCTTCAGAGATCCTCTAGTACCGATGGTATCCAGACTGCAAAGTTAAGAGTGCAAATTATAGCTGCAGACACTTTTGCACCATATTCGGACAAGATGGATTCAAATTCAGTTACATCTTGTGCGGAGGTAGCAGTATTGACGTATTGACGTCAATACCATGCATCTAGCGTCTTAACGTCTAAAAAATTATATCTGATGAGCTTTGAATTCCTGTCTGATGTAGTAGAAGAGTTCTCGAAATTGCGGTGGCATTGCAGATCAGCTATTTTGACTGGTCTTGGTTTGTCACAGTTCATATTCTCTAAAACGTTTTCGAGGTGGAATTTTCTATCGAGGAATGGATACGAGTTCTCATCAGAGTTTGGAGGAAGGCTAGGATATATTTTGCTTATTGAGTAGATTTTATATGGGGTCTGAGCATTTGGCTTTTTGTTCATAAATCTTATAATATTGGTAAACCTCTACCGGACCGCCCTTGCGTGTCTGATACTCCTTGTTTGCTATGGTTTAACGAATTTGTGCAGCGGTAGTTGCTATGTTCAGCAAGCCATATCCTCTCTACCTTTTGGTTGTCATATCATGCTTCTAGGTAGTCTTGTGAAGCTGTCGACGAGTTTGGCTGCGTGAATGGTTATCTTAGAAACCAATTCAACCTCAAACATCTTCAAAACTACTGCTGTGTAGAGTTTTTACGTCTTATACTGTGTGAACGAAGTGAATGACTTCAATTCAATTACCACTGTAATATAGCTACTGTAATAAAGCCCTAAGCGAATGCGAAAGAGACTAGCTCTTTCAGTAAGTCTATATAAGACTTACTACTTTCAATATGTAGCTAGCTCTTTAGACAGAATACAATTAGACATACAGGACCTACGCAATCCGTGGGTGCTACGTCTTCCGTATCCTTCTCGTACCAACATATACATTTGCCAGTCTAAGACCAAACTACCGAAACAGACTTATATTTTTCGTACTCGGCTACAGTTCGTTTCAATATAGAGTCTTTAGCATCTTACTTTTCGTTGTATATCTTGATGTTCTTCTCTTTATTCTGTCACGGTTTTAGAAATTCTTGTTTTTCTTCGAGCCTGTTATAGTCTCCAGGACAATACCATGAGGCCATGATCCTTCTTCGTTTACTCATTGAGAGCCAATATTCTGGCCAGTTTGAGGCTTCTTCTCCAGCTATTATCTTGAATGGTTCTCTTCAAGCCATAAAAGGGAAGTGTCTCTGTGTTCCTGGGCTATAACATTATTTTTGCCCAGGGCCTCCTTGGAACCACCTTCTAAGTCATATATCATTTTTATTCCACGCAAGTATATATTGCTTACGTACGCACAACACAGAAACATCGATGGATTAGCAGTTATGGAGTGCATTTTATTTGGGGAACTTCCATATACGGCTACGCCGAGCAGTGGTGTGTGGTGCTTAGGCCTCATCCTACGAGCTCCCCTGCATTGTCATTCCTCCTCAGCGGGTCCCCCAAGTCGCTCGAGGATCCTCACGGCTGGAGAAAGTACACAGATATTATAGTCGGGAAGTGTCCCTGTGTCCCTGTGCTATAAAAATTAGCTTTGCCCAAGGACTTTATAGCAAATGTCGGCCTTGTATAAGTTTATTTCATATTCTTTAATATTTGCTATTTATTTCCGCGAATATCTGTCTCAAAGCACCATTGGAATCCTAAATTTTTGAAAAAATCTCAATTCAATTAACTGACCAACTAATACCTAGCTACGCACCTAATGATCAAAATAAGCAGAAGTATAAAGTTGACTAGCGAAATATGCGATTATGAAAGATCTTTGGGAAACAGTGGACTAGATGGTCGGTTATTCCTCATGTCTAAAAACAACACATGTATATTTATTCAAATAACTGATAGCTATTAATATATTTTTTGCAGACTAATTATCAGACCTATTCAGTAGCCCAAATATACCAGACAGCCCTGCCGTCTAAAGGCGGTTCTTAGTTCAAGGTTACGATTTTAGACTCGGTATTTTCTTACATTTCATTGAATTAGCCTTCCGAACTCAATATTATTGATATTTAGATAGTACTGAAAACTGCGTAACCTTATAATCTTCGGCTGATACCCTTTATTTCTGGTATACCTTACCCTTCATCTTAAAATCTGATATTACTCTCTTCTCAGATCTGTCCTTCCTCGGTCAATACTCTGTACACCCAGTAAGTCTAAAAGTCCGGATGCAAGACGGACTAAATGTTTGAATTTAAACGGTCAAGAGAAGACCATTCTATAGTATTGTTTAAGTCCCCGACAAATAAAATCACGATTCAGCTTGTTCACGATTTTGGATTAGAATTATCTCATATTTATATAGTATCTCACTTTTACTACTAAAAGGTGAGCTACATCATTAACTTTTCAATTCAGTACAAAAGCTTTTTTTAATAAGAGTTCTAGACTTTACTTACTGTATAATATAACAAAATCCCGGCAAAAATTGTATTTTTCTATATAAAATTAAATATCCAATAATTTTTTTAATAATAAATCAAATCAATTGAAATTTTATTATATTATAATTAATTATAAAAATATTTCCAAAAAATTTATAATTTGTTTTTAGTTAATTTTGTTCAAAAGTTATGTCTATTTGAATTCTAAAAATTTCAAAATTTCATTTGTATAATGTTTTTCCTATACAAAATAAACAAAAATTTTGAAAATTTTAACATTTTTGTTTTCAATTTTATATAACTTTCGCACAAAATTTTTTTAAAAATAAATCAGATTATTTTTATAAATTTTTATTAATTAATTTTCATTTTTTTTTCAAAAGAAAATCATTTTCTTTTTCTATAAAAATATAATAAAGATCTCAAAAGTTGAATAAATCAAGGTTTTAGCTGAAAAGCGTTATACTATACGGTGAGTAAAGTCCAGAACTTTTACTTCAGAAATCTAATATATTATATTATCAACTTCATCTATTTCAAAAGTTAGGAAAATCATCTAAACCTGTTGATAATAGAATAATCGGTCTAGAATTTTCAAATGCTCCAAAATCTAATAAAATCATAAATTAACCATCAGGACGAGACGATAGAATATATAAAGGCTCTTGGACATATTTCGGGATCCTGAGTATCTTAAATTTGTCGATTCGAGTTATCTATGTATTATATCATCTATAACCATTTAATTTTATATTCTCTTCTTCTTTTCTTAAAAAACCATGCAAATTTTACATTCGGAATTACTAATGATCCTGTTCAGGAATGTTTCTCTTCCTTCATGCAATACATAAGTCCATACTACCCGTGTTACATGTGTACAATTCACTCCATTATATCCACTCCAAAATCTGAGCATAGAGACTTATAGTGTATCATCGCAAAATATATTATTCTACTCTCTCAATCTCCTTATCCCGTCATCTGTTCATTTACTCGTCACCCAACAGATCCTAATTACATCAACCCCAAACAATAGCGATGGGTGGAGTTAATGACTATTATATTCCGGAACACAACTTTATTTGTGCATATTATATCTTATCACAAATGTCCATTTCTAATCACTGTAAAATACATCAATGATAAAAAAAAATCTACACATACAGATACACGACAATCCAAGACAACACAACAACTAAACAAACACCTCTATAGATATCCCAATTCCATCAGAATTCAAAACAAAAATAAGAGAATTATAATTTATAACCTCACAATACCAGTTCACTTCACTTCACTCCAAGCCCATTTCTTTTTTAAAAAAAATAAGAAACAATGGATTCCTATAGATAAATAAACAAGTATTCCACTAACCGAAACAAAAACGGGTCACAGTCAGTTCAGTCCCTATTTCCTCGCTCGCTTAGCACCACCACCAACATAAATTCCAAACCTCCTGGAATGTAAACAGATCACAAGATCTTCAACATACCCAAGACAGACACCTCCGCCATGACCAGGAATGCAAAAGACAACTTTCTGTTTACCAAAGCCAGCCATTCACACCACACCACACCAGACAATCTCGCATCGCATCATATTCATTACAAAGAATTTTCAATATCGAAAAACAAATAGTAAATAACCCACCTACACAGAAACCACCAGCCTCATAACCATACCATAACCAGCCCAATTTTTCTCCCCAGCCCAGCCCCCTTATTCCAACCTCGATTTTCTTATATACATATACATATACATTCTACTATCTATTACCTATTATAATGATATAATATATTTTAAATTTCCTCCTTTCACTTTTCGCCTGATGAATCCGGCGAAATTCGGGTTTTCTTCATCTGAAAACGGAGAGTTTTGAGATGGGTGGATGGAGGGATTAGTTGGTATTTGAGGTTTGAGATTTGAGATATGAGTTTCTGGTATCTATAGAAGTAAGAATCAGGATTTACGCATTTGGATATGAAGTGAGGTAGGTAGGTTAATTAGCAAGGCGTTGGGAATATAGATATAGATATAGATATAGATGTATGATTTCCATTTCCATTTTATTTCTATTTCCATTTTGATTTTGATTTCCTGTTACTTATAATTAGGGGATTAATTGATGGTTTTGCATACTATGATATCTAGAATGATCTTTCAAAATCCTATCTATTTACTTTTTATTTATTTATCTCTATCTTGAACATTCATATTTCTCCCACATCTACATCCATATCCATACCAACAATAACAACACAACATTTCCGAATATCAACTCATTTCAATCCAAAAAACATACCAACCCATCACCCCCTCAACAACCCACCCACCCACCATGAAATCCCACACAATCCTCGTACCCCGCGCCCAAATCCCCATCATCAATCTTCGCCCACCACGTACACAGCGAATTTTAACCCCAGCGATTATTCTAGCGACATTGGGGTTTTTATTGCTTTGTGTTGTTGCGGGGATTTTTTTGTGTGTGAGGTTTTTTGGGGGAGTGGGTGGGAATTTAGATAGTGAGAGTGAGAGGGTTGGGGATAGGGAGAAGGAGAGTTTGAAGACGGTGTTGAGGGTTGGGACGGCGTTTGTGGGGGTTGGGGTGAGTTTCTTTTTGAGTTTTGTTTTTATTGTTGGTTTTTGGGTTTGAGGTTTTTTTAGAATATTTTGGAGGGTTTTTGAGCTTGGGGTTGGGCTTGAGCTTGAGCTTTGGGGATTTGGAGTGGTGGGTAAAGGAGAGGGATGGAGTAAGAGGAGGGAGAGGAGAGAAAAGAAGATGAGAAAACGACCCGAAAACATGAGATATTTCATTTCTTCCCACGAAAACACACGCAAGAATAAGAGTAAACCAAAATACTAACTCCCAACTTAGTGTTTCTTCACCATCCTCTACCTAATCCTCCACCTAATCAACAGTATCAAAAACGCACCTACAGGATACGTTCGACCACCCGAATTAAAACTGCACGGATATAGTTTCATCGTTGCGCGGGTCACGCTCGTATGTTGGATGATATCACTTATTCTATCCAGTATCATCGTATCCAAAGCGAAGGTGTGCGTACCAGGTACTCCAGAGTGTTTAGTGCAGATAGGTGGTGTGGTTATTAGTGCTATTGGATTGTGAGTATTTTATTCTTCTATCTTAAATTTTATATGTGTGTTATGAATCGCTGCAAGATATACCTCAAGGATGAAAGTTTGAATGAGATGGATCATTTATATTAATATGAAATGCAATATAGTATCAGTATAGGAATAATACTCACCGCATTAGAAGCCTGTCAATATCCCTTCCAACTACCCGCTCGCAGTACCATTCTCCCCGGCACGGTAAATTGCAGAGTTAGTTCGTTTGGGGATGATTTGGTAGATAGTAATTTTACCTCACTTAATCCCTCTGCTGCGAATATATTATCCCAAGCACAATTTAGGAGTATATCGACGAGTGCATCGACTTCTCACGAGACCATCCCGTCGCTGCATGACGATTATTTGTTTATGGGGAATGAGAAGGAGGAGTGGGAAAGAAATCAAGCTTTGGCTATTGCGAATGCGAGCATTAAGAGTGAGGTGGATGTGAGAAGGAAACCGGTTCCTGGTAATAATAAGGTTGAGGTGAAGTTATTGAAAGGGGAAGGGGGAGGGGAGTCGAAGAGTGAGATGATTTCTATGCCAGGGGAGTTTCCTGAGGAGAAATTTACGCCGGGACAGAATTTATGGACAGCTACTTCACCTTTGTCTGTTTCACCTTTACCTCCTTCAACTTTGCCCACTTCACTTACAACAACTTCCCCCACAACCACTTCACCAGAAGTAAAACCAAAAACTAAAGGTTGGGGAATTGGTTGGTCATATTTGATGAGAAATACAGGAACGAAACCCGACACCAAGGAAAAGTGCATGACACATTCTGATTCAGCAATTTCCTTGGGAACAAATAACATTACTGAATGCGGCACTTGCGGAAACTGTACTCAACCATCATCTTCAACAAAACAACCAACAATTCCTCCTATCGCACAGAGAGTAGGAAAACAGAGAAACGTGACACCTAGTAGTTCTATTAGTGATGTTGCAATGAGATCACCATTATCTACCATGAGGTTTGTGATTAACACTAAACATGTTCATATTCCAAAATATACTAACAAGATACAGAACTGCCGAGTCACCAGATATAGCTATAAAGCCCCAAGTGGCACTTGTTCCAACCACGGTTCCTTCATCACTTGATCGAATATCTCCACGAAAACCTCCTATTACACAACAACCTTTACCTATAGCGGTCCTGAATGAAATGATGGTAAGAAGACCATCAATTCCACCATCTCCTACTAGAATGCCGAAGCAAGCTCCGTTAGAATATACACCACTACCACTACCTCCTAAACATATCACACCACTCAAGAGAAAACCTATGGAAAGTAAAGTAACCAAAGCACCACCCAAATCATGGAAAGATTCCCTACCAGTCCGAGGCGGCAGTTTCGAAATCGAAAGAAAACCCACCGGTACAACCAAAACAACTAAAGAAGTAATCCCGACAAAATCTCAAAATCACACCACAGCGAAATCAACACCCAAATCAAAGCCCCCTGGAACAACAAGACCCTCCTTAAAATCCTGGAAAGATTCCCTCCCCATCCGAGGAGGAAGTTTCTCACCTGAAAAATCAAGCGCAACAATCCGTGACGTATTCCCTAATATATCACGAGGAGGACCATTTCAAAATAAACCTTCGATTAACCTTAGCTCTCCACCAAAAGAAAAACTAAATCCCACACCCACACCATTAAAACCCAAAAAAACCCCAGATAATAACCTTAAAACATACACGCAAATCCCCACCAAATCACCACATACCAGTATCATCATCAAGAAGAAAAAAAGCACCGAGATGAAAATCCCTGGTGCGTTTATCGAATATGCGAATGTGGATTCGGGGGGTCGATATAAGGTTACTAGTCGTGAGATTAATGTTCCGGGTGCGTATAATTTTGTTGATCATAATTCTCGTGGTTCTGATAGTTTTCTAGCTGAGAAAGAGAAAGTCGATACGTATAAAATTGATAAGACACAACAACAACAAGAAGAGGAAGAAAATAATTTTCCTATTCGGAAAAAACCACAGGGTGTAAGACCACTGAAATTACAAGTTAAGGGGAAAATGGGTGAGAGGAAGATTGTAGGAGATGATAATAATGGGAAAGACGGAGAGAAAGAAAAAGAAAAAGAGAAAGTAGAAGCAAAATCCACAGCGGCGGAGAAAATTAGAGAGAGGGAAAAAAATGTGCATGATCTTGATGAGCGGGAATTCTTGTATGTGCCTGCTGCGAGGGGACCTCTTGGACCGAGACCTTTTAGGCGGAGATTTTTTGGGAGGGCGGATGGTGGGAATGTGGGAGGGAATGATGGAAAGCATGGGTATGAGGTACCCGTAAGCGTGGGTTGGGAGGGAGTATTACCATTGAGGAGGTTGAGTTTGGGGGAGGTATCGAGTGGGATGGGGCATTTGTGGGAGGATTAATTTAGATTTTTAGTTATTAGGTCTGGTGGGTTTTAATTATGGGGTGATTGGGTTGATTAGATTAGATTAGATTGATTAGATTGCATGGCTTGATTAGATTCATTAGATTAGATTAGATGATGTGTGTGTATGTACCGGTATCTGTTTAGGAGTTAGTGCATACGGTATGTATGTATGATGAACAAATGGGGCGTTGCGTTGGGTATGATTAAAAATGGAGAAATGAAGTAATTTGGTGGAGATGGGAGGAAGAGAAGAAAAAAAAAAGAATAGAGATAGGACGGGACGGGACAGGACAGGACAGAACAGAGGGAAATTCTTAATCAAGCTTATTCCTACCTAGATAGGTTATTTACTTAGGTAGATACGTACCTGTATAGCGAGTTTTATTATTCAATTATTCAAATTATTCTAATAGTATACAGTACAGCGGTCCATGTGTTAAAAATCATCGTATAGTAAGGTTATCTATGTAGATAATCAACTACCATATCTTCCATAAATAACATGTGCACGTGGAAACGTGATAGAAGAGGTGTGATGAAGAATGTGATGTGACACCGTGAGCGTAATACCAAGACTCCGTAGGTGTACGGAGTAAGGTTACATGTTGCATAGATATTTACCCCGCTTCATCTTCAAAGTCAAGGTAAGTACACTGTATACTTTCGGTATATATACCACGTACTACGTAAACCAAAGCACAAACGTACTCCACATCCAGTATCTACTCGTACCCACGAAAATACCACCTATCTACCTAGTTAACCTTAAACTAATACCTACTCCATCAAAATCAAACGTTTTAGATACCTCATGCATGAGATATTCATGTGAACCTAGCTTGTGAAAGTAAGTCCCAAGTATTTTAGTCAGACAACTGATTCATAATCCATTTTGTATCGTGATTTGATTCATGAGGTTTGATTGATGATGGCATGAATGCCCAATGAGAAGATATCAAAGTGATCGGCTGCAAGATGACGTTATGTGTGTGACTTGGGAATTTAATCTGGTTGATCCTTGATATTTGGAGGGTGTTTCTGTTGCTGTTGCCGCGATTTCCTGGTGAAAATACGAGTACTGTCATGGGTAATGGTGATTTTGGTTGTGTTGGATTGGATTTGTTTAATTAATGGAAATGGATGGATTGATTGATTGATTGAAAATGGAATGGATTCTTGAAATGAAAATATTGAAAGAAGCTCTCCTTATCCATGATTGCTGTTGATGCTGATTGATTGACTGACTGACTGACTAACTGACAATAAAAGGGGCGATGTGATATAATATTAAACAAAGAAGATATATTCCCATCTCCTCTTTCGTCTGGATATATATACTAATTATCTACCTGTACCTCCTCCTCACCAATCTATAAGTAAGCACTCTACAATTCTATCAAATTTGATAGAAAACAAACCATTCAAGTCAAGCGGTCATACCCGATCATATCGCATCACATCACAACCCATCACATAACATCATATCATCATCCAAATATCTCCAGACTCCAGCCCGAAAAAGCTTCTTATGAGCTTCCCGAGCCACAATTCTCTGATAACTTCATCACCAACTAACCATACACTGTACTAAGGTGAAGACTAAGGTGGATGGATCCTTGTCTTTCTCCATTAAAAATCAAAGACAAGAGAGACAATTTCACTTTTTTTTCATTCATTCATTCATTCACACTCACCCACTCACTCACATCCACTTTCACGTTCACATTCACATTCACACTTTAAATTCACTTCAACCCCATCTGTTTCTTAAGGATTGAAATATTTCTACTCAGCTGCCCTCTTTTTACCAAGTCACACGAACAGTTTTTTTTTACGATAACGGATTCTTTTATTTTTGGAAAAATAAGGGAAGAAGAAAAAAAGATATCTATTCGCTTTCCTCTGCTCTGCTCTGCTCTGCTCTTCTCTTATATTTTTCGAAGAGTTTTTATTTTCTATCGTCACAGTCATTTACCTACATACCACACAAATACCTACCTACCGGTACCCAGTACCTAGTCATCATTAATAAACCTCCAAAGAAAGTTCTCGGGACACACACGGGAACCAAAACCAAAACCGGTCTAAACTTAAAGCTTAGGTACTCGGAAAATATCACAAACAACCAATCAAGCGCAAGAAAAGAAGTGGGTGGCAAGTTACAACAACAACCATAAGAACAACAAATAATTCCGTCTCATCTTGAAGAAATCTCATAATTCTTTCAACATCTCCGAGTCTCAAAGAGACAAAATTCGCATTCAGCAATGACTACCATCATGTCTTCTTCAGAAGCACCAGTTCTTCATAGTCCTCCAAGTCCTACTGCGAAACGTCCAAAAGGTACTTATTCTTTATAAATTCCATAGCAAATTACCCCGCTACCCCCTCTCTTCATCCATCCATTCATCAAACAACCATAGTCAAAACTAACCTTCATCCTCAAAGGCATTCTCAAAAACTCATTTCATCGCTCTCCTCCCTCCCAAGCTCCCATCACCACAAGCGCACCACCCATCACTTCACCAAAACATGTCGGTATTCCCCTCTCCACCTCCCCAACCGGCATATCGGACAAAGACGTCACACTCCAAAACACACTTCAAAACGCCGGACCACGACGACCCTCATCTAGCGGCCACCCAATCCGTCGTCAATCATCCGGATCAGCCCATCACGATGACAATAACAACATGCGACTCCAATGGGACGAAGCAAATCTCTATCTAACCGAACAAGAAAAAAGCAGCACGATGAAAATCAACGAGCCCAAAACTCCATATGCGAAACACTATGATCCAGCCGAGGATGAAGAGGAAATTCGGACAATTGATGCCGGGGAAATCGTAGTGGATGAATTAGATAGGGTGAAAGCGGGCACGATGAGAAGTCCACGATCGAATCGAGCACGGGATGAGGAAATTCCTGGGTTGAGTTTGGGAGAACCGGAGGAGGCAGTGCCGGATAGGGAGGTGGTGATGGGGGAGGCGGAGGAGAAGAAGGTTCATGTTGCTGGGGAGGGGAGGGATGCTGATGCGGATGGGGAGGCGGGGGATGGGGTGGGCGCGATGACGCCGGAGGAGAGGGAGAAACATGAGAGGTTTGAGGAGTTGAGGAGGAAACATTATGATATGGCTAATGTGGCGGGACTTTTGGGTCATCCTGAGGATATTGATGTTGATGAGGATGAGGAGATGAATGGGAGATAGATGGGATGGGTTTTGGGGAGCGTTTTTGTTAGGGTACTGATGGTTTAGTGAGGGTTTGGTGATTTCTCGGTGAGGTTTGGTGACGGTTTAACTTGGGAAGAGGATGGATGGATGATACGAATAGGACGAGGAGTTAAACATGTAATCATGGCGTTTTTTGGGTTTTAGGAGCAATCAATAACTTAGTTTTATTTTATTTTATTTTACTTTGTTTTTATTTTATTTTACTTTGTTTTTATTTTTACTTCTAACTTTTACTTTATTTAAATAATTATCTTGAAGTAAATAACTTTATTCAAATACCTGGAAACAAATAATGATTTGAAGTAAATGATTTGAAATTTTTGTATTTTGAGTGGTAAATTGATCTATGCGTCTTTAAAAATTTAACCGAGTAATTTATTCCTCAATCTGTATATTGATCAACGCGTAGAAATAAATCAAAGCGATCTCTCAAAAAACGATTGAACGATCCCGATATTAGTCGGCTCATACTCTCTAAATTCAACCGTACCATCTTCTTTCAAAAAAGTGTTTGGTTGTACAAACTTCCACTTCGGCTCTGGATTTGAAGCTACGATTTTCCTCCACATCTCATACCTGCCATCAACGGCACTTAAAGCCTCGTAGAAAGGTCCGCAGGCATCGATATCGGCTGTACAGTGCCAGATGTTGATTTTGCACAGCAGGCGCCCGATGCATGATTTGCCGTGGGTGGTGATCTTGGAGCGGTTGACATGTACAAAAAGTGTTGCATCTTTAGGATCATGCTCTATCCATAAAACACCATTGCCATCTTGAAGGATGTGTTTGAGGATCGCGGATTGAGCCTAGTTTATGGAGAGGTAAAAGTTAGTTTCGATGATATCTCGAATGCAATGCTCATTTAGTCTACCCGGTCATGGTCACCTCCCCAGGTTTGGTCTTCGAATTTGAAGCTACGAAGTGCGCGAAGACCTTCAATTCCTATCTGGAGGTATGTGTAATAGATGACTTTCCCAAATTAGATATTGCATCTTAGGCATTTGCATAACGGAATACTTACATTCGTCTACGGTTGGAGTGCTCTCCTGATCGTAACCAAATAGGGAAAGGACGTCCTTGTTGTCAGCTAGATAGTCAGAAACCAGAAAAGCTCTACATTCTTCCACCGTCGTTGCCAGCTTGCCGAATAAACTGTTCCAGGTTTCCCCCGGTTTAAACCAAGTGTGTATGGGATCGCCTGTAACTGGGCTAATCGGTGGGTTGATATGGTCGAAGTTGTACTTGCCTAGGATCGTCTCGGCCAGTAGCTTTCCAGTCCCATGACCAATCAGCTCGTGTATGGCTGTCGTAACGAAACGAACTCTATGCGCATATGTCATATATGTCTCAACCTCTGAAGGGTGGACATAATAACATGGGCGACCAGGGCTACTATTAAGATCCATCCGATTACCGTAGACCATGTTCTTGACGCCGTGTCTCTTGCCATCATCGTCCTGCATACTTGTCAAATCGAGGTCTTGATCCCAACTCTGAAGAAATGGGGAATATTCCAGAAACTTACAATCGTGATATTTGTGGCTTCCCATACAGTGCTTGAGACGGAAGCGATTACTGAGCTCTTGTCAGGACAGTTTATCTCTCTTCAGTTATCTAGTAATATGCTCACCATGGATGACAGCAAAGTCGGGGACATTTATTTCATTAGGCTCGAAAGGTCCTTTGCCGTCATTGTCATTCGGCACGGCCTAAGGGAGTGTACGGATTAATTCTGTAGATTTCCCGACGAGCTGCCTCATTATATCTGTTTCTCCGGGATGGCAGATTCCAGCGGCAGCTTGCCACTCGGCTCTTACACCATGAGGATCGCGATAACCGAAAAGAAAGCCCATGCAATGTTCAACTCGAGGAGCCTTATCAGTAACCCATGTCTTCTGAGCAGAGCGAAAAGCATTATAATCTCCCGTTCGGAAACTCTCCATAAGCTGGGAAAGCGCAGTTTTTTGTTCGTCTGTTGCAGCGACTTTACATGCTAGAGTGAGCTCTGCACATATCTTGCTCATTTCTTCACTATGATCACCACGCCGGAGATAGACTCTAGCGCGGCGAGTATCTCCAATAGTGAGTTCACTGAGAAACAGAAGCTCTGTATCTTTTTCTGCAGAAGCTTGAAGGATTTCGAACACGTCGAGATTTTCATGCGCTGAATCATTGCTAGCGGTGAGTTTTCGGAGACGAGTGTTTTCTGGGGAGATTTTTCTCGCTTCCATCATCTTGGTGATGCTTTCAATATCTTCCCTTGTGATTTGTTCATAGCTAATGTAATACCCAGATTTATTTGTACCATCTGGATATGCTAAAGCAGCTGGCTGAGTTTCCATCATCGGGGTGATAATTTCTTCAGGTTTTGAGCTTGCATCAGGAGATACACTTGCCATTTTGCGGAGTGCTTCATGGGAAATACTTGGTGTTACTTTTCGGTTTCCATCGCCCTGTATTATGGTATTAGCAATCTAAATCTTAACGTAGACCACTAGCAAACTAAACGAACGAAAGAAACTGAACACCCACGAAATAATTACCCAGACTCGATAAAAACATCCCCGCATACTCAAGCCATACATCAATATCCACCAGCTCAACACCTCGATCGAGAAAATAATCCCATTTCCCATCACACGCCCCATGCAGCAACATAATGAAATCAAAGATCCCCTCCGCCTCACTAGATGTCTGTCGTAACATGATCCGAGTTCCATACCAACATGCCCGTGCTAATGATGCGCGTAAATCGTGTTAGGGTTTCCATCTTGGAGTTCTTCTTCTTTGAGACTTTGGAAGACTTCGCGACATTCTAGTTTATGTGTTATATCATGATTTTGATGGGGTTTTGGGGATTGCATTTTGGGAGGTGAGATGGAGGCTGGCTTTGAGCTTGAGGTGGGGCTTTTAGCTTTTGCGTCGTTTGCGAGATTTTAGATTGAAGCGGGGATATCGATGTTGATGTATGAATGAATGGGTTAAATGATAAATGTGGGAAGTATATGCATAGAGTAGAGAAGAGTAAAGTTGGAGCTAAAGATAGACTTTAGTGATGGATAAAGAACTTGATATCTTAGATGTAGGTGGACGCTGCAGGTTTCGAATCAGGAATAGGATAAAGCGGGGAAGTTTAGAAACGTAAGATTACGTGCATATTATGCGCTGATCTCCTCTCGGCTACTCAGCTTCGGATTAGATTAGATACTCGCTTCTTGTGGCTGTATGGTCCATAAATGGAATACTAGTAGATCTAGAGCGGTGGAAGGTAAAAGGGGCGTTGGATGAGAAGTCGATGGCGTGTTTTACAGGGTTATGAAGTGGTTCATGGGGGGACAGAGAACGTGAAAATTGAAACTCGGTGGTGAGGGAGTGAGTGAGTGAATGATTGGGCTGTATGTGGTTAGGTATTAGGATGATCTATCGAAAGTTTAGAAACAATTCTGGTTCGATTATGGCTTGATTAGATGGCAGGGAGGATTGGGAAAAGGAAAAGAAACTCAAACTTGATCTGGGGCCAGAAGTGATTGGGTTTTTTCCGGTACCCACATCTGCTACATTTTGATACACTGTTTTGGATCGTTTTTCTCTTCTCTCCAATTGGATCTAATTGTTACACAGATGATGTTTTCACCAGCCAACATCACTGCACCAATCGGCAGGCTACCAGCTTTCAATTTAATACTATGTTTTCTCTGCTACGCCGCTCGTACACTTCACTGCGGTGGCGCAGTCAGCAAACCTCTCTGTCTGAATTAAATAACTCCAAATACATTACCAGATCAACTCAGCATTGATAATCCTCACATGATGAACCTGGCAACTGTATGCGCTCTTGCAATGATTTATCTACTAATATATGAGACTAAAATGATTACATAACAGAATTTGTCTCCACGACTTCTTGCAATGGTGTAGAACGGTCGAGACATCCAAGTCATCTTTAGATGACCGTGAAACCTTCCATGTTATCAGAACATGAGAGAGCGTAGCAAAATGGCTGGTAGACAGTACATTCTCATCTATCAAACTAATCAACCGACTCTAAAGTATCTGCGATTTTTGCAGAATTCTTTTACCGAAACCTGGGTTCATATTCGATCATCATACCTATGGGGCTCCTTAGCATATTTGATACAAGTTAGTCTGTTCTTGAAGACCGATCCTCTTATTACTACGAAGATTTCATGTCGAAGAATCAAAAAGATGCAGAGCAAGTCCATGCAGTATCAAGTCTCTACTATCAAAAACTGGGGCATTTGATAGCTATTGCGCAAGAAGCTGCGAAATCGGTCTCATGATGAGAGGTTTGTTTCGATTGTCGTTCTAGTTTTTGGACTTTCTGACTCATCACCTCTATCTAATGTGTGTGTTGTAGATGAGCTGGAGCTTTCAGAATGAATAAGTGTATATTCATATATAAGCATTTGTAAATAAACTATTAATTACAGAATCAGTCAAATAGAGATATTCTTAATATTAAATCTGTTCCGGGGTATTGGGCAAATCTGGGATTCGTAAATGAACTACGTTGATTCGTAAATAAACTGGATTTTTGTATGAACTAGCTTATTGATCAATACACCTAGTTCATACGAAAATGAAGTTATTCGTAAATGAACTTAGTTTATTCGGAAATACCCTAAGATCCACCTCGTCACCCACCATTTATTATTGAAAGTTTCTATAGCCAAATTCTACATTATCATCATCATTATCGATTATATAATTCTATACATTTTAATTTATTATCATACAAACGACAATTTTGATTGTAGGTATCTTAGCTTTACGAATGGAAAAAGTATTAATATTGAAAGAGAAAAATGGCGACGATGAAATTGAGAATAGAGGCGATGATAGAATTGAGAATGAGGGCGACGATGAGGTTGAGAATGAGGGCGACGATGAGGTTGAGAATGAGGGCGACGATGAGGTTGAGAATGAGGGCGACGATGAGGTTGAGAATAGAGGCGATAATGATTATAAGAACTTTTATTATATATACTAGTTTATTGATCAATAAACCAGTTCATTCAAAAATATATTTTCGTATATACTAGTTCATTTGTGAATAGCTTCAATATTATTTATTTTCGTACACTCTAGTTCATACGAAAATCCAGTTTATTTACAAATGAGCTAGTTTATTAAACTATACTTTATGTTACGTCCGCTACGACAATTACGTCATATGACCCTAGAACACGTGATGGAACGGTGAGGAACGACCGTTCCTAGGAACAACTAGGAACGTTCGCTCCTAGGAACGACGATTCCTAGCTAGCGATAGGCATGAAGGTCTATATAATCAAGATGGATTTCCTTTGTATAGAGCTTCGTGCTCAAGATCAATCATTTAGTATACCTTACTACTAGTTACGAATTGCATCATATTATTGTCATTACTTTAAGTCCCTGCTTGACGCCTAGTTATAAACCACCTCGAGAGCCTAGAGCACTTCCACGTGATCTAGACGGCAACCCTCGTAACAGCCAGGGGTCCGGGGGTTTGCAGGCCTTTGGTATTTCTAACTTCAAAACAAAAATAATTAAAAATAAATTACAAATTTTTTAAATATCTTTCAATAACTAATCATGATATTCGCAACTTTTTGAACATCTTCCTGGTAGTCCACATGTAATCTCGATCACTTTACAGACGGGTGCACTTCGACGCAGAACTCAATTGAAAACGATCTATCTTGTTGAGTCTCGAGAAGCGACTCTAGACCTTCGCCGCTCCAGACTTATATTATTTCGTGGTAAAAATCAATTCGGCCCGATGTATCTTGTTGAGCCTCGAGGAGCGCCTCTAGACTGCCGCTCCAGACTTAGATTATTTCATGGTAAAAATCAATTGAAACCGATCAATCTTGCTGAGTCTCGAGGAGGGCCTTTATACTAGTGCCGCTCCAGACTTAGATTATTTCTTGGTACACGTCTACAAAGAGTATCATCCGTCATAATCAAATTCAATCAAATGAACAAGGCTGGCTTTGAAGTGAGCAGTTTCTTTCCGGCTATATATCATAAGACAGATGAAACTTTCTACTGGACCATTCAACCAGGCTATTTTAAAATCATCATGATTTTCTCTAGAGCGTTGACCGATTATTGCGTCGTCCGTGTTCAGGGCTTCTTGGAAGGCAATTTCACAGACCTCGAGATGTCGATCGCCCGCTGTGAGCCATCATCATTAGCATGGCACTTTATGCATAGTAGTCGATGGCGAAATCCTCTTGCGATGATTGGACGGTCACGGATGGTGAAAAGGTTGGAATGGGGATCTATGGTTTGCTTCGACCCTAGTCCAGGAAAAACGCTTCAGTGCGTTTCGATTGGAACGTTAGAGGACGGTACGTTTGCCAACCTTGACTTTGGTTTAAAATTTCCTATTAGGATTCGAGATTGTCTTGCTTAGCCTACTATATTCTTATGCACGTGTTTATCGGGGAAATACCTGATCAGACAATTGGCTCTGCTTGCCTAGGATGTACTGTACATTTTGCCTTCTTAGGATTCATGGGATTTAAGATGGTATGGTGGCTAGTTCACTTTGATAGTAAAAGATGAGAGACGAAAAAACGACGCATTCATACTCGTGAGTGAGACAGGTGTAGGATATCGACTGGCCACGGAGAACTTGACAACGCTGAGGAAATGCTCAATACATTTAGTGGTCAAAAATAGGAGATTAGTAGCATGGGAAGTGACGCAAATTTTGGCGATTGACTGATTGACTGATGTATAGAAAAGGCAGTAAACGGGACGTTAAACTTGACTGCCGGGCTATGGTGCCCATTCACAGCGCGCTATTCTGTATTGGAATATTAGATCAATACTGATGTAGATTCGGATTGATTCAAGGGTACTTTCTAGATACGCAGAACATCTGGGCGGAGGATAATTAAACCCTGATCTATCCATCCAATGCTGGCATCCTGTACAAGTTGAAGCGTATTGTCTTGCAGTTGACCGGGAAAGATTGAAGCATCGAGTTATGTTACTTACAGAAACATCAGATAATTAATTAGTTGAGGTATGTTATCCTTGCTTTTCCAATCCAGGCATTCTTATTTTGCAGCACACATTTCAAAGATTCAATTGAAGCGTCTGCATTAATATCGCGCAGACATGCATTACCGGTCAAACACGATGGCCCCTTTGAAGTTCACAGAAGTCTTATTTTGAAATGAAGATAATAATTAGTATTAAATTACAAAATAAAACTAGTTTATACAAGATTACAAAACGAAAATGAAAAAAATCAAATATAATCAAATCAAACAAGTTTTAATATCGAGATTAACTTTATTTATATTGTATAATAATTTAATATTATATAATAAAGTCAATTTCAATTTATAATAGATAACTAGATACTACATTGTGCTGTAATTAACAAGTAAAATGCAAGCGAATAGACTAGGAGAGATGATTGCGATCTTATACTCCGTAAATAAGGCCATGATCATAAGCCGATAAGTTTTTTGATCCGCTATCAATTTTATTCAGGGACTGACGGTTCCGCATTGGGAATACTTAGTTTACAGGCGTAACCTTAAATGAGTAATGGGCTTATTCACAATAAGGTTGGATATCGGGAGATAATTACACAAAAATGTTCCTCCTATACCTCTCGATGACGCTGGCCCTGTAATGAGAAAGGGAATTTGTGATACGAAAAGATGGCGCGATACACAAGCGACTTCTCGTGTAGCATGGTCAGAGTCTAGGTGGGAAGTCAGAGGATCAAACCACTTGATTTTGATTCACGGACCTTGTAAGAGGGATGTTGAGGGATAACATAGACTCGGCATCAACATCAAAATCATCATCTTCTGATCAACATCCATGGTATTTTACAAATAAATCATCTACCTATACGCCATTGCTATGCATTAATTTAGAGACCAACGCTCAAAATATCCTACGCCCTCATGATATCAGATTTTATGCTCTCCTTCGTGAAACATTTCCGCCTCAGTTCCATTTATATCATCTCTCCACCTTGCTCTCATCCACGAACATGACCCGAATGAGGAAATTCATCCTCCAACTTCAATCTGACCAAGACATTCATACTAAGCATTTCCTGCACCAACAACTTAGCTGCATACGGCATCGTCATGGTCGAAACCCCCTTTGAACTCTTGCACGTTTGACACCAACCCGAATATCCCATCAGACCACACGTCTCACAAATATCCACCTCATGAGCATCACTACTGAGCATAAGTCTCTCCAGTAATAATTGACTTGCACCATATGCGATAAGACAATCTCTTTCCATCTCTCCCAAGCGAAGACCACCATCTCTAGATCTACCTTCCGTAGGTTGACGTGTGAGAATAGCGCGAGGACCGCGAGATCGAGAATGCATTTTGTCTTGAACCATGTGCTTAAGCTTTTGATAGTAGATTGGACCGAAGAAGACGTAGGCTGGTAAAGATTCCCCAGTGATACCACTTGTGACGAAATCTTTACCTGAGTAACTAAATCCTTTGTCGATTAAAATCTTGCCCATAACATCGACATTACTACCTCCGAAACATGTACCGTATTCAAGAGAGCCATTAACAACACCGGCTTTTCCTGAAAGCAGCTCTAACATTTTACCAACTGTCATACGAGATGGGAAACCATGAGGATTCATGATAATATCAGGAGTAACTCCAGAATCGGCAAATGGCATATCTTCTTGATTGACAATGATACCAACAACACCTTTTTGACCATGACGAGATGAAAATTTGTCTCCTAGCTCAGGTCTTCTAGTTTGTCGGGTTTGAACTTTGAGGACTGTGCTTTCATTCTCGGTTTGTGAGAGCATGACCTTATCGATGTAAGCATAATCGTGTAGTTTGTAACCCATCGGTGCAGGTTTCATATCATTTGAACCATAGTCATTGCCCATCCCGGATGAATTTGGATTTGAAGGAGATTCCTTATTCAGATAAGTCTCGCCAGCATTAATTCTCTCGCCGACCATGGCAATTCCATCAACTCCCAGAATCCTATGTTTTGCAATAGGTTTACCATTCTCGCCAACCTGCCTATCGGCAATACGGTCTTGAGACCGATTAGGGTATTTCTTCAATTGTGTCGAGTATTTACGGAACACCTGGCAACGTCCGAATCCACGATCACAGGAGGCTTTATTGAGAACGAGTGCATCCTCAATATCGTAACCTGAAAATGACATGACAGCGACCGTCGCGTTTTGACCAGCTGGAAGTTTATCGTACTTGATTAATTCTATCGTGCGAGTCTTAACCATAGGTTGTTGTGGATAGACCATAAGATAAAGTAAAGTGTCGATACGAGAAAATTGATTGTATGCAATAGCCCCAATAGCTTGCTTACCCATAGCACATTGATATGTATTTCTGGGGGATTGATTGTGATGAGGATAAGGGATAAGTCCTGCAACTGCTCCTAGGACAGTAAAAGGTTCAATTTCAAGATGCGTCGTCGCTTCGTTGATATAGTTTTCTCTGATTGCAATATTAGAATCGTTCTCTTCATTACAGTCAACATATTCGAGAAGTCCTTTATATAGGAAATCGTCGAAATCCATCGTTCCCTTTCTCAGCTCTTCGAGGTGGCGTTTCGTGACCTTTGGTTTTTGGTTCTCCACAATGATCAGAGGCCTACAAATTCGACCTTCATCTGTAGCAATGTGGACGGATGTGCTGTGATGATTGATAAAAATACTGATATACTCCGAAATACGGCCCATGCGTCGAAATTTTCGAAAGGAGTTGAGAAACTTTTTGGGTTGCCGAGTAAGGGCAAGAGGTGTTCCATTAACAAAGATGACATACGCTCCCTTCTCATAGATCTCCTTTCCGCTCATGGAAACGATGTCTTCAGCACCAAGAACGAAAGTCAATTTTTTAACCGGTTCCTCATCATCATACGTAGTAATATGAGTCATGAGTGCTAAATTCTTAACCAGTCCACAAGCTTCTCCCTCAGGAGTATCAGATGTGCAAAGCATGCCAAACTGCGAAGGCTGTAAAGCCCTCGGCCCACTGACCTTCCTGGTCTTCTCAAACTGACTGCTAATTCTGGTCATCATTCCAAGAGCACTGATATAGCTAAGTCTACTCAGGACGTGAGTAACACCTGCCCGTTCCATCTTGAATCGTTTCAGACTCCAATTTCCTGTGGAAATAGCACGGTTCATACCAATGGTGATGTAATTACCGTGAGATTGCATATGATTGTATGCATCAAACTCCATACCCCTATTAGGCTTTTTCAAAACTTTATCGATATTCATCTTCAGATCAGTGTTGAACTTCTTGAATAAATCCTCAAAAAGCAAAGAAAGAAGTTGCCCAGCAAGTTCCAAGCGTTTATTACCAACATAATCTCGATCATCAACAAGCTTGGGGTTTACCATCGCCATGAGGACTCGTCGAACCATGAAACAAATGTAGAGTGCCTTCGGGCGGAAGTCTAGCCCAACGACTGGAACATGCGTAATTATGATGTTTGCGAGCGCTTCTAGAGCGTCACCAATATAATTGCGACGCTGAGGCCCTCCTCCTGGTGCTCGTGCTCGGCTACCCATTTTAACACGAGCTCCAATATATTCAAGAGCTTGATGTTGAGTGTGGACACCAAGTTTGGTGGCTTCTTCAAAATTTACTGAAAATTCGTCTTGGTATCTCTCATCAGATCCAGCGACTAAAAGTAATAATTCGTGATCCGACTGTATTCCCATGGCCTTTAGCACAATAACGATTGGCAATGCTTCTTGCAGGATATTATGCTGAAGAGAGATTCGTTCCTTTTTAAGCATTACATAACTTTTAGATTTGCGCTCGTGTGTAGAACTGTGAAGGGTTAGTAATGACATGTCATTGGATTACGGGAGATATTATCTGACCTAGTGACGGACGCAGAAACAATCCCTTTCTTTGGGTCTGCTTCGATAATGACTCTGTTCTTGCTGAGTTGTTCCTGAACAAGAATGACCTTCTCCGTCCCGTTGACAACGAAATAGCCGCCAGGGTCCAAAGCACACTCATTCATATGAGCCATTTGGCGATCATTCTTCCCATTCAGCCGGCATTTGGAACTTTTCAACATGATAGGCATTCTGCCAATCGCGATATTCTTCCTAGCTACGATAGTTCTCCCTCGCATGTATTTGATGTCGACTCTAATTGGTGCTGCATAGGTCATATCACGAAGACGACATTCGTTCGGTGTAATTTCGTTTTGTGGTTTGCGATCATCATAGTCCATTCGTTCGGGTTCACCAACACGAATATCGGTATACCTACCAACTGTCAGTGGATACACACATATCTCTGCAATACGTTTTAACTGACTCCAACCAGAATTTAGGATCGACCTCACTGGTGACTCTTTTGTTTGCCTTAACAATATCCTTGATTTCGTGCTCGACAAAGTAGTTGAAGGAGTCAATATGCTGTTTGACAAGACCTTTGACTTTCAAGAAAGCCGGTACCAGATTCCATTTATCCTAAGGCGCATTAGGAAATGTGCCAAAAAGTCTTGAGGGCTTATACCTTTGCTGTACTGATCGGATCCGTCAAGCTCTTCCCATCATAGAATGGCTCGAGTAAGGCGGCAAAGCCCTGTAGTAATTGTCAACGGAAGCTCGAGAACGGAGTGCGAAGGATCTTTACACCATCATCTCGTTTGGGTGCAGGTCCTACAACCGTAGCTTGTCTTGTTTTCGTAGCTCTCTTGCGCTTTGGATTGTCGGGTTCTATCGAAGGTCCATCGCCTTCATGCGCAGATTCTTGAGCCTAGATTTGGAGTAAGCTGTCTGGCATAATAATTCGAACGGGCTTACTTACCTTTTTCACAGAGCTTGCTTCAACTGTAGCTTCTACAGGCCCAGCAACTCTCTTCTTAGGCGGCATCTTTAATTGATGAGCTTGTGCATCAACAAGATTCAGTCGGTGGATTCAAAAATTAAAATTATTAGGTTGGTTACTTACAAAGTTATCAGTCAAAGTTTATTTTACGCCGAATAACCCCGCGAGCAAGAGCCAATTATACGATAACGCTAAGATGTGGATTATGCAAGGCTACCAGGCTGACGGGACACTACTCAGCCTTGTATATCCACGATTTCTTTGGAACAAGAATCATTCACGATAACGGGTTCATAGCCAAAATACCCGGTGAACCTTATCCACTAGTACATCTATAGCTAGATAGAAATAACGAGCAGCCTTTTCAAATTCAACTGGCCTCGAATGAAGTTGAAACTAGAGCAAGGCGTTTGTACAACTTTTCAATTCCTTTACAGAAGTAAGTCTAGATTCATGATTCATCCATATTTGCACTACTGTATCTGCAAGGCACAACTACAGTAGTTCTATGGCTTTGCTCGCATCAACAGACACTCATTTTCCCAGATTTCTAAATTTGGGACATATTCTTCACCGCCAGATTTGATGCTTTTTGTTTTGGCTCTCTATCATTTGGACGCCACAGAAGAAGAACCCCACTCTCGGTCACTCAGAATTCAATGTCGTGACAACTTGAAGGGTAAATGAGGAGATTTGACTTAACATGCCAGGCCAGTCTCATGGCAATGGTCTGGAAGAACTTCCCTTCTAAAGCCTACGTATACTGCTGTTTTTTATGCTCCCGAGAGAGAGAGAGAGAGACTAACGTCATTGAGTTGCAGTTGACTTTCTGTTTAATTCAAGAATCCATAGTCGCATGCAGAAGATCGTGACCAAAATTGATTGGAGACGCATTAGATAGGTTTGGTACTCCACAGTTTAAAACTTTGCCACTGGTAGCTTGCAAATCATTTAGGAGTGGAATTTTAAAGGTCTGAAAGAGACAAATTCGTGATTGTTCCTGCGAACAATTGTGGATTTACAACTTCTACGGATGCTTAAGCTGCATACTTAGGCGCTGAAGTACAGTACGGAGCACTTCAAGTACATGATGGATTAACAGTCGATCCGTATGAGATCATTAGACATCGATGGAAAATAGAAAGGATTCGGATATGTGCAGTAGGTTTTGACTCAAATCTGAGAAAAGGTTCCAGAGACTCCTAGAGAGGGTTAAGGTCTTTTAACAGATCGAAGGGAGAAGCCAGAACACCACCCCGAAAATGGAGGATGGAGACCGGGGGATGGCTCTCAATGTTTCATCAACGCCCCGCCTCAAAGTAGTATCGAAAGTATCTGAGATTAGGGATCATGGCGCCCCGTGATTACCTAAGGATTCCTCATTTTTGCTGTTCCACGAGAATGCGATATGTCGCATTCACATTCACGCCTCATTAATCCTTTCAAAGCTCACCGTTACCATTGGGAATTGATGTCAAGTAAGTTGGGCAAAAGTGCTTTGATCCTGCCAGTGCCTGCCAGCTGTACGGAAGTTGCTGCACGTTACTGAGAGTCCATAATCCCTGATTGATTGGCCAGAACAACAAACTATTACCCCTCGAATCACTTCGAATCAGGGTCCATCTTAGCAGTCATTAATGTGGGAGATGGGTGAGAAGGAAATAAAAAAGGGGAAATACTCAAGAGAAAATACACAAATAATTTCTATATCTAAATCACAGAGATGCAGTTCTAAACAGAAGCAGACGGGATCTGGTAAAAATCCGAGTTCGCCGACTTCAAGTACTCTTGTTTGTTATCGAGTTGTAAATTGAGTGCGTACTGATCATACTCGGTTGGGTGCAGACATGAAGGGAAGGGAGCGAGTTTGACACTTTGCCAATAGCTTTCTACCTATCACCGACGTATCTCAATTTGCCGCAACTTCTTTTTTGTAGAATTGATTTGACTCGAGAAAGGCAAATAATATGTATCTGAATTTATCATATCCTAATAACCTAGAGAGACTATCATACTTCCGCCATACCCATAAAAATCTTAGATATCTTGTAAGTTGTCAGCATCAATCCTTTGGGCACGTCCACACATCTTAGCGTGGTAGCGTCTAAGGTTATCCTCGTTTAGCGCCATCAACCTCCCAACTTCCATATACACTCTTTTTGACACAACATTTCGTTTTCCGCGCCTGGATGTCCAGGACGAGGAGGATTTTTTTGGATTGTTTTCATATTTTGTAGGTGAGTAAAATTATGAAGTGTGTGGGTGATTTGTTCGCAATATAGTCGCGCATCTCACCCCACGTCAAAACCTCACTCCAGCCAGCCTTCAATTGCGCATTTCCAAGTCTGACCGATCACAGTCATATAGATAATCATTATGGCATATCCGAATAGCACTAGTGATCGAATGGACGAGCTACGATTTCGCAGCCAGCAGACTTCGAGGAATGACGTATCTATGCTCGGTCTTGTTTCTCCTCCGCGAAATGGCAACCGAATGGCACAATCATTTCAACAGCAAGAGAGCCGTGGAGGATTGACCAGAAGGTTCACTACTGATTCAGGGAGGGTGCCAACAATCGCTTCTATTTCCAACCAGCGCAGCACGCAAGAAACTCAAGAATACGGTCCCTCAGTAAGCTAATCGAATTTGCCTATTCGATCACAATTGCTATTGTCCTGCAATGGTTCTATTCTGGTTTTCGAGCCATTGTAAAATTCCATTTTACGCTGTGCATTTACTGACTTTTTCTTTTACAATAGACCTACCATAAAGTACAGCTAGTAAGCGATTGTTCTTCTTGAACTACCACGCCATTCTACTGCCAGCCTCCCTCTTCTTCTAGGAAAAAGCAAAGTTGCATATTCTCTTCAGTGCAAAGCGCTTCTTAATATCCCCCAATTTTCAGCCAGCACATCAAGAACTGACACTGCTATCAGTTAGAGAAAAAGAAACTCGAGTACGAGCGACTCCGTGAACAAAAAAGACGCTTCGAGGCGGAGATGCAATTGTTGGACTTACAACAACGAAGAGAAGAACAAGAGTTACAGCAAATGCAAGAAGACCTTGGTAGATCGAGTAACAATAATAACAACGCCGGCCATCAATCAGAACCAACAACACCACCAGAATATAGGGAGTCTTCATCAGGGTTCCCTTCAGCATTTTCTCGCCCCAACAGATATTCGACATCTAGCATTACCTCTCCTCCAGGTCTTTACAATCGCCCTGGAAGATCTGGCTCTCAACTCACATCGCCGAAATCTGGAATCATGCAATCCAGACTTGTGATTGATGATAAGCTACCTTCGAAGTCCGTGCCAGGCTCGCGCCGCAATTCAGATGAAGATGAGAAGGAGGAAGCAGTAAGACAAGATCCGACCAGCCATCGTTCTACCAATGCGTACGTATTGAATTTTACTTACACTCTGTCTGATATGAACATCTATTTTCTGCACGTTGCCATCAAAAAATCTTGGGGGCCTAGTTTTATATTCACCACAAGCTTCTGCTTGGAAGACAATAAGAAGACCCTGTACGATCTTTTCCATGTTCATTTACTGGACAAGGACATATTTATGGGTTGTGGCTTGCTTCTTCATCTTTAGGTATGCCAGTGGCTAGCTTCTGCCTCGACATAACACTCATTCGAGTTCACGCCTGGCTACTGCTCAAAGTAGGGCAGCACTTGCACTCCAGCTTTGAATTCATCACACATCTGGAGCAGAGCTGCTTGTGCTCGAGACACGGCAACATTCAGATATTTTGAAGTTTTTCTTCTTGGGAAAGTTCTTAAAAGACGACGTTTTTACCTTCAATGTTTCTGATGATTCTTTCTGGTCTTTACAATGCAAAGGTGAAAATGGTTTGAATCGAAAGAGGCTGCGGGTATATCCAAATTGTCTCGCTTCCTTCCGCTTTGACCTCAATATCTTCCAAACCCCTCACCACCTTCGATATCTGCCGATATATTCACTCTATTGGATTGGACAGGAATGGTTCGATTGATCTAAGTGCATATTTGCTATTTATTGTCTTTTACCTCAACAATGCGCTCGGCCACGAATGCCGTCCTCCTACCAACCTTTTTCTGCCTCAACTATTCTTCAACTCTCCATCTTCAACCTTTAAGCTTACAACCATTCAATTTCTAATCCTTAAAAACTCCCTTATTGCTTGCTGGACAAGACTTCACTTCAGAGGAAACCAAATCGATATCATTTCTTTCCAATATCCTCAACATACTCCCCATTTCCTTATTTCTCCGTGTTTGATCGCAACCAGCCTTACTTTCTACCCTTTCGACTTCGACCCACAAAACTCGAATCAAGCATACTCTTGCTAATTAACCCAAAGTCTGAACAGATATTCTATGCCAGTTACTAAGTCTCGCAACGGTATGCACGACATGTTGTCCCTTGACCAAACCAACACCACTCGTTTTCTCTTCGGCGAAGATGAAAATGCGGCACCCGGAAGCGTTGACAAATATTTGAATATGAATGCTACTGATGACAAATTTCCAATTCTTGTTCGTCGTGACGAGTATCCCGGTTTGGTAAGGGAAAAAAAAAAAACAATAAAAAAATATTCACTGGTCTATGCTGACCGCTCTATGCAGCTTTCCGCTTCTTCTGCAGCTCTTGACTTAGCTTTATCTCAATCACCTGCACCAGAATCCAACGCTAATAGTTGGAATTCGTTTGCCCGTCATCGACCAAATCAACAAAGCCTTCCAATGAATAGCCTTCAGCCGTCTCAACAAGTCACAACATCTGTGACTCAGTCTAGCTCCGCGGAGTCTCCCATCAGTGTCCGCCAATCGTACCGTCATTCCTTGGATTTGAAGTTATATGAAGGCCCGCAGGAAAGCAGTGCCCAGGTAACCTCTCCACCAAAGCATATCCAAGCCACACCGCCTAAGCTTCAATCATCCTATTCTGCCAACGACGTTCCGACAGTCCGTACAGGTACGAACGGCATGCAAAGCAACAATAATACTCCTAACTCACACGCTCAACAACACTTGCACAATCATAATGCCAGCTTGGGCCGCATTCCACCAAACGCTATGAACAGACTCAGCCGGGAGATGACTTCTGGGGACAATGGTAGTCTGCGTGAGGCTCAGAATGGTGGCTATCAGTCGATCCAGTCTGCCTTGCAAGCCAGTGCTGCGCCATTCGGACCAGCTTTGACACAAGGTATGATACAAGGCATGTCGCAAGCTCAAATGTCGCCATCTGTAACCTCTCCTACTGGCCAACAAAATTACCCTGCACAAGTTCCTGGCTTCTACAATAATTATGGCATGCATATGATGAGCTTGGGAATGCAGAACATGCAGCTTAGTCAACCAATGTATCCTCCTACAAACTCTTACAACAATTACAACAACTCCATGTATCAACACAATGGTGGGCAAAGAGATAGTCAGGCACGAGTCATTCAACAACGCCGTCAAAATGATGGCGAAGGTAAGCTACCGGCTACCCTGACATTGAAGCAAGCTAACATACCTTACAGCAATGAATCGTTTTGCAAACCTAGCTCTGGAGCAGCTTGGTGGCGAGATCTACGCCCTTTGCAAGGATCAACATGGTTGCCGCTACTTGCAGAAAAAGTTAGAAGATCGCAATCCGGAGCAAGTTCACATGATCTGGCTCGAGACAAATCAACATGTCATTGAGCTCATGACCGACCCTTTCGGCAACTATCTTTGTCAAAAGTTGCTTGAGTACTGCAACGATGAAGAGCGTACTGTCCTGATTGAAAATGCGTCTCATGATCTGGTCCGTATTGCCTTGAACCAGCATGGAACACGCGCACTCCAGAAGATGATCGAGTTCATCTCGACACCAGGGCAGGTCCAGACCATCATTGGCGCCTTGCGATTCCGTGTCGTCGAACTCATTCAGGACTTAAATGGTAACCATGTTATTCAGAAGTGTCTCAACAAACTCTCTCCGACAGATGCTCAATTCATTTTTGATGCTGTTGGACAACACTGCGTTGATGTGGGAACTCACAGACATGGCTGTTGCGTCCTTCAACGATGCATTGATCATGCTTCTGGTGATCAAAAGGCTTGGTTGATCAGACAGATTTCGAACAATGCCTATGTATTAGTTCAGGATCCTTTTGGAAATTATGTGGTGCAATACATTCTCGATCTCAACGAACCAATCTTCACTGAGCCTTTGGTTGCTATGTTCGGAGGACGAGTCCCTCAATTGTCGAAGCAGAAGTTTAGCTCAAACGTCATTGAGAAGTGTCTTCGATGTGCTCAGGAACCTTCGAAAGACATGTTGATTGAGGAAATGCTTCAAGCAAATCAGCTTGACAGTCTACTGCGGGATTCATTTGCCAACTATGTCATCCAGACTGCCTTGGACTACGCCAATCCGAACATGAAGGCACGTCTCATTGAGGCTATCCGACCCCATCTACCAGCTATTCGCACCACACCTTATGGTCGCCGTATCCAAGCTAAAATCCAGGGTAACGAAAACCGAGGCAATACTTCTACTGGACCCACCACTCCCAATGATAACGAAACTGGCCAGCTTGCTAATCGTCATCAGCGTGGCATTTCTAACGCATCAACCGGTCCTTTTGTTAGCTCCCCGGGAGGATTCCCAAATGGCATCGGACCTACACCCATCACAAATGGCCTGCCAATCCCCGCAATCCGGTCTTCAGCTCAGCAAGGGTCTGGCTTCCCACCTGATGACCGCCTTGCTTCGCCTGCCGTTGCTCATCCATACAATTATGGTAGAACTGGCGCCCAACCTGGCGCACAACCTGGAGCAGGTAGTGACTGGTTTTAATCCGAGGCTTTTAATCAGATTTGGTTGAATTTCGGCATGACGATACGATTTCAACGCTTGTAACGGTACGAGGAACGATATTCATTTTCGAATCAGTTGATGTGACATTTTCGTTAGCGTTTATTCATAACGGAATCTTTTTCAAGATTTTTAGCGTTGAATATAAGCTATCTGGATAGTTCATCTTCTTTGGTTGTATTCACAAACGATTTTTACGGCCCTTTGTTGTTACATTAGCATCATTCTAGAGGTATTGCATCCCTGCATGCCTGTTTCTTTTCAATTTCAGTTGGCGATAACATGCATCATGGAAACGAACTTTCCTGCGAGTCTTCAGCCTTTTTGTACCATAGCAGCTCGATCAAAAAAAGATCTTAGCACGATTCAATATGATACCTTCTATCTCTAGCGTAGGGTACGGTATGAGCGACTGCGCAGCTCGCCTTGTACCTGCATCGGCCATGACAATAGACTCGATTTTCCTTCTTCTTTAATCTCTTTGCGGTGGACTTTTGGGGCTCGTTACTCTTTGGCACGTCAAATGGTTTTTTTTCACTCGATAGTCATGAGCAGACATCTTGTGCCTACACCTTCTGCAATCTCTTCCCTGCATAGTTTCTCCGGTAGGAAGAAAGCCTCTTCTTGTAACTTCCGAGGTTGCATTTCCTTTAGCTAGCTTGACGTATGCTATGCATCATCTGTTCCATTTAGGCACAAATCCGCTTCATCGCACTTTCTGGTGGGTAAATGGTTCATCCTCAGCTTCTAAAGATATTCTGACATTATTATTTCTTTCCTACTTTTGTGGTCATGGGCTCCAACTGCAAAGCAGAAAACTGTAACTAGAAAAGCAATGAGAAATGAAAATCCCTGAAAATAAATCTTGTACTTTCCTGTGACATCCTCCAACTTATTTAATGCAGTAAAGTCCTAAATTACCAACGCATAAGCCTCCGATACGTCCTTTCTTTCCCAACAAGAAGCTCAAGCTTGAAGTAGTCGATAACGATGTTAGAATATGTCACGTGAGCTTTGAAGTTGATAGTTTTTTTTGCCGAGTTACTAGTGGGGTTACCCTTTCTGCACAAACATTCCCACCAAGACATATACACATTATATACCTTGAATTAATTATGTATCCGCAAAATAACTGAGGCTGACCAATTAATGATATATTAAAGAAGTGTGCCGACTTTTCTTAGTCTACAAATGAATAGAGACCTCATTAACAAGGAGGCCGGTGCTTTGACTAGTACATCAGGTAGTCTCATTCCTCTCAAAACTACATTGGAAACAAGGGCTCGAGACTCATTACTTAGCGTTTACATCACAAGCGTTCCAGCGAAAAAGGCTAGTACTGTTCTTAAGTAAGTGTGAGATCTCATCTATTAATTTATACATCTACTCATACCTTTCCAGTTTGACACGAAAACTTTTCCCCGAAGATGGTGGCTATTATTTACAGCACATTAGGAGATTTGCGAAACAAACGGATGTCCCAGATCACGTTCGTACGTCTTTGCTAGTGGCGAGAACAGATAATCAAGCAGATGCGGATCTCTCTGAGCTTTTTTTGCTTGTGGGGGCTACGAATCTCATCAGCTCGGAAGAATTGCGAAGTGCTCTTTCTCCCATTTTGGATCCAATAACCATTTGTTCCATCAAAGTACCCTTGTTAGCACCAACTTCGCAAGAGCAAGCGAAATCCTGGTCATCTAAATACTGGCCCATAGTGTATAAAAAGAGTAATCCGTTTGGTCCTCATCCAGCCATTGTGTCAAGAGCCGAAGAAGAAATACAGGGCGAAGTTCAGAAGTGGATGGGCTTGGCGGCCGAAGCTGCTCATTTATCTAGTACTACAGATTTAGGGGAGCAAATTGGGGCTGTAGTTGTGGAACGAAAGGACGGAGTTGCGCGCACACTTGCACTTGCTGGTGACGCTCGATGGATGAATTGGCCACGTGTTGGGTCTGGAAATGTTACTGCACATGCAGCGCTTCGAGCTATTGCAATGGTAGCAGATGGAATAAAGATCCAAGAAGAGAGAAAAGCTGGCACAGAATCAGAAGAGGGTATTTCAGATGAAAAGACGATCTTTCGAGATCAACCTTTGGCCACGCCGGAGGCAGAACACCACAAATCGGCTGAATGGGTCGATGGATATCTTTGTCACGAACTGGAGCTCTACATGACACATGAACCGTGTGTTATGTGCTCCATGGCTATTGTCCATTCTCGTTTTGGACGAGTGGTATTTGGAAACCGTATGCTAAAGACTGGTGGCCTCTGTGCAGATAGCGAGCTTGGACACGGTCTTTTCTGGCGTAAGGAGTTGAATTGGTCTTTGCTGGCCTGGCAATGGATTTCTCATGGAGAAGAAATCGAAAAATATAAAGAATCACAAAATCTACTCCCGCATACGGATGTACATGCCTAGGGTATTTGGGGAGACTGCGAGAAAAAATGACTCGAAAAAACTACGACTCCGCCATTGTGGATCGGAAAGACACATTGTCTCATGAAAAGTCTATATTGACATGGCTCCAACTGGTTCCAGTAAATCTTGGAGAGTTACCGGATTTTTATGTGTCAAGAGGCACGTACGAGTCAGCTGCTGGTTATATTGAGGTGCACATTGGTTCCCATTTTTGGAAGCCCAGCTTCAGCAAAATTCGAGGTGTGGTAGTGGCAGGGCAGACTGCACAAACAAAAGGGAAAAGCACTGTTATATTTACAGACGTAGGTATGCGCGGCTCGTCCTGTCTAAACCACGGTTGAAAGAACGTGCTTCATTTCAAACTCCCGTTTCATCAACGTCTAGACACCGAAAATCCCTTCCATGGAAGATTTAAATGGTACCTATGCCAAGGGTTTTCCGTATCTGCGGTACGGTGGCGCAGATTGTTACTGCCAATATGGGGTGATCATGTATCTCATGTATCGTGATTTGAGAGTACATTGCGTCCGTAGCAAATTGGGCTCACAACGGAATGATATGGCGCCTCTAGACTTCCTTCTTGCCGGTACAATATAGCTGTTGTCAAAAATTCAGCATAACCTACGTTTCTGGGTCACATAGCAATAGAACTAAACGATCAATAAAAACCTGAATTGGTTCCGAAGGCTCAAAATTTGGTACGATGTCGTTGCTGGTAGCACTACGAAATTTTTTAAGCGAATCATAGAGCCGCTCACGAATTCGAGGGGTTTAGATATTAGAGCCGCCGTAAGACAAGGTTATTGAAAAATTTGATCAACCTTGTACCAACCTCTGAAGCGGAAACGTGTTAATTCCACAACTCCTGATTCGCCATTCTCTATTCTTCAACATCAGCCTCGCCGGCTGTAGCCATCTAATTCAATTATCTCGCCGTTCCTCGTCAAGTCTGTTCCTATGCAATAATATATAATTCGTTGATATATCAGCATGTATCGTACCACCACATTTGCTACGCCGCAACAAAAGACAGGAAGACGCATAATCCAGTGATTTATTTCCTAATTAAATAATGAGAGATAAAATTCAGTCAACATTTCGATGTTACCCAATAGCTTGGCTACCATCTATTCACTCCTTGGTAAAGCTGACTTTCCTCGTGGGCATTCACAATGCATCTCTACTTTAAACCGTTTGAAGGTTAAAAGTACTATATGACAAGCATAGAGAACGAAAATCTCTAGTACTTTCTAATCAACAAAAGATGGCGAATACTGGGCACTCAAGGGAAGGTGAACCCAAACCATCGATTCCCGCTGTACTTCATACAACATCAGGTGGAAACGCTGTTTGGCATAATTTCCACAATGATTTCGCCCACATCCAAGATCCCAATGAGAGACGAAGACTCGCTCTAGCAGAAATTGATCGTGCTCCATTCTGCTGGTATCATATTCGAGCATGTGTCGTTGCCGGCATTGGTTTCTTTACCGATTCCTATGATATATTCGCCGTTGGTCTCCTTACCTCTATGCTTGGAATAGTTTATTTCCTCCATGGTAAAGGGGTCATGCCTACTACTTCAGACACTGCAATCAAAGTTTCCATCAGCGCCGGCATGGTGGTGGGACAATTTGGATTTGGAGTTTTGGCTGATATTGTGGGACGGAAAAAGATGGTATGTGGTTCTGCAGTAGTTTAATCCACAAAGCTTATTTTTCTTCTTAGTATGGCCTTAAATTGATCATCATTATTTCCGCTACTTTGGCACAAGCTTTAACGTCGGGTTCGCCTGCTGTGGATATTGTTGGGATTATCATCTTTTGGCGGGTCATTATGGGTATTGGTACGTTCAGGTGTTTGATACTATGTAGGAAAGATTAGACTGATCCAGTTCGTAGGAATTGGTGGTGATTATCCACTCTCATCTATCATCACATCTGAGTAAGTATCTATTCCATTAGCTTTTCAACACTGTGTTCTGAAGTGGAAATTGTGACCGATATCGTCGTTATGTAAGGATTGGACATTCAAAACCTCTTTTGGAATCCCAATAATTATTTAGTTTCCCCCAAAATTTAAGCATAATCTAACAAGTACATAGATTTGCAACAACGAAATGGCGTGGAGCAATGATGGGAGCAGTCTTCGCCATGCAAGGGATCAGACAATTTGTCGCCGGCCTCGTCATGCTTATTGTCGTAGTCGGATTCAAAGAATCTCTTCTCGCAGCCAAATCCGCCGCAGTATGTCAAGGAGTCTGGATTAGCAGTCGATAAAATGTGGAGAGTACTCATTGGATTTGGCGCCGTCCCTGGTAAATACTCCTGACTTTGGCGAAAAATATTTACGGGTCGAATATTCACTAATAATCGCCTAGCATGCGTAGCACTCTACTACCGTCTCACGATTCCCGAGACCCCTCGATATACATTTGACGTCGCTCGAGATGTCGAACAGGCCCAGCTAGATGTTGAAGCGGATATTGCCGGCAAAGCCGAGGGACACCCCGACGAAATAGCTCGTGTACGAGGTCTTCAAGCGGGCAGACAACAGATGAAAATCCCAAAAGCAAGCTGGTCCGATTTCATCACCTATTACTCGAAATGGAAAAATTGAAAGATCCTCCTGGGTACAGCAGGCTCCTGATTTTTGCTCGATGTAGCTTGGTACGGATCATCCTTGAATAACCCCGTGATTCTGACCGCCATCGGTTATTCGACTGGTCCAACAGTTTACAAGACTTTGCTTAATACCGCGATTGGGAATCTGATTATTGTTTGTGCGGATGCGTTGCCAGGGTACTGGGTTACGGTTGCTACTGTTGATACGCTGGGGCGGAAACCTATTCAACTTATGGGGTTCATTATTCTTACTGTCGTTTTTCTGTGTATGGGTTTTGGATATCATAAGCTGTCTGGACATGGTTTACTCGGTCTCTATGTCGTCGCACAATTTTTCTTTAATTTCGGTAAGAACACCGTATCCCTATTCCTATTTGCATCTCCTTCTTCTTTCCTAATACCCAATCCCCACTAACCCCGCTCTCCTCAGGCTCCAACACAACAACCTTCATCGTACCCGGCGAATATTTCCCTACACGCTACCGCTCCAGCTCCCACGGCCTCTCCGCCGGAATGGGAAAAATCGGCTCCATAATCGGACAAGCAGCCATTGCCCCCCTACGCATCAGAGGCGCAACACCCAAACATCCAAGTCCGTGGTTAAACCACGTGTTGGAGATTTATGCGGTGTTTATGTTTGCGGGTATTTGGACCACGCTGTGTATACCTGAGACGAAGAGGATTTCGTTGGAGGTGTTGAGTGGGGAGGATTATGGGGAGGAGCTGGAAGGGGGCGGAGGGGGGGATGAGGGGGATGAAGGGAGGAAGGGAGGAAGGGAGGAGAGTGTGAGTGAGGAGCAGGGGAAGGGGGTTGCGGGTTGAGGCGAAGATGGTTTAGTGGGGTGTGAGCTGATCTGGAGCAATTGCTGTAATTGGTGAATGAGTTTTCGGACAGAAGAGTAGGTGGTATGCTATCATGATGATGAATGATACTACTCTTAAGGCCGGCACGATCTTTGCTTAAAGCTAAGGTACAAATGTAGGATTTCCTGACTACAATCTTCATATATGGATGACGGATTCTAAGATTACAAGAAAATAAGAGCAGCAATAATGATTTTAGATATCATGTTCTTTTGTACGTACGTCCTCAATTACTGTACTGCATTAGATGCCATCATGATTCTTATTTCCTGATACGAAAAATACAAACACAAGAACCCAAAGTCAACTCTTCGGAACTGATCGAAAATGTGTGAATTCGCTTGTTGGTTGTCCGACTGAATTGCCGTTATTTTTTGATTTATGTTGTCCAATCTGCAATTGCTCAGGTTCAGTATCTGATTAACAGCCTATCATCATTCATCGCCTTTTGCCTGAGTTCATTTCCATGCGTAGTAATACAAAGGCTCCATACCCATTATCATCAATTCATGCTTGCAAAGGTTCAAGCTCCCCACTGCAAACGCCCATGCTATAAATTTTTTCCAATTACCATTCCCCATATACACATGCTAAAGTATTTGTATTTAATTATTAAAAACTGGAGCTTTCATTTGCAAAATGGCACCCTTAGCCCTCTCTCTCACATCCAGTTCCGGATCATGCTCCAGATTTTCAATCTTTTGAAGGATACCAAGTTGTTTCAGTGAATGCACGCGTTGCGCGCAAGCCGGTCTATCGTTCGAGTCGTCTACCCAAGTGAGATTTAATATTAAAAAGCACATGCCGACCCGGACTTCAAAGGCTGGGTTGTTAAAGTGGGGGACGAGAAGTTTGAGGAGTTCGGTTTGGGCTATGACGATTTGACGATGTTGTGGAATACTAGCGGCCATATGAACTAGGATATAGACGACAGCAACGATGATTTCTGGTTGAGGCGGAATAACTTTTGCTTCCGATACGCTAGAGCCCCTAGAAGTGGAGTTGGAAGGACGATTAATGATCTTTGGTCTAAGCTTGGAAGCTAGAATTTCGAAAACTCGGTCTTGGCCCAAAGAACTGAATAGGTAATCAATCATCTCAGTGTTTTCTGCACTATTGCCATGTCCGGATCCTGCACTTGAGATCAAATTCCGTATAAAGTCCAAGCCCTGTTCTTGAACTGCGAGGTCGTCTTTCCTAGCTCTTTTGGCGGGGTTTAGTTCGGCTTCTCGTAAAGCAGCGAGCTTCGCTTCTGCTTGCTGTAAGCTTTTACTGCGACTGCTGCTCGGCCTGGAATTATTATGAGCTGAGGGTGAACCCCCTGTTGGCGTTTCAAACTGATCCATCTCAACATCTTCATCCATAGCATCGTCCGCGCCGGAGGCCGTGTTTTGGTTATAATTGTTTCCTTTGAGGAGTGCCTCATCCTCTGTATCGTTACAAATGAGGCGATCTAACCATCCTGACCCCAGCTCTTCCAGACACGCTCTTTTAGCTTCGTTACCGACACCAACGACAAAATGTTTGAGTGCCCAGGTAGCATTCAGACGGAGCTTGGCGTTCGCGGAGTGTGCCTGTCCACAAAGTATTTTAAGTACCCCATGTTCCATGAAGCTCTGCAAATGGGTTAGTAAAAACGTACTGAAAACAGCATCAAATGTGTACAAACCTCTCGCATTGGAGCAACATCGGTAAGAAGATTGATGACTGCAGCAGTAGCAGCAATCTGAACTTCGATGTCTTGGTGAGAAAGAAGGGGAAATATCGGCTCAACCACTCCATTATCAATCAAGGTAGTCCGAAGTATACAAACCGACCTCGCCAAGGCTCGAGTCGCCGTACAAGCAGCAATAAGGACGCCTACGGGATTGATTCCGTAGCCTTCTTGTTTGACCTCAGGGTTGCTTGAATCGTTTTTCTTTTCGACTTTGTCGCCTTTTTCATTGACTTTGGTTGAGGGCTTTTGCGGATTAGGGTTCAAAGATTCGACAATGTAAGGAATTATACCGTTATCCACAACGGATTTTCTATGTTCTTCTTTGAATGGGATAAGTGATGCTATAGCCCTTAATACGCTTTCCCTTACTTTGATTTTGTGAACGAGAAGCGCAGATTGACCAGGATCTCCAAGACGTGATGAAGGGGTTTGTTCCACATAATCCTCTTCCGCATTTGGCTTGATAGGCGACCAATGTTGTGCATTGGCACTTTCCGGTACAGGTTCGTAAGATAATTTGATCAACTTAGAGAGCTTGATCATTGCCTTGTTCTGGAAAGTGGCTTTTTGAAGATGTTCGCTGTCTGTTATTAGCAAAGACAAGATCCGCGGTGCCATTTCTGTGATTGACCACTCGACTCTCAACGATTCATGGTCACAAGAAATATCCTTGGACTTGACTTGAGTCGTCTCTTCATCCAACATCTGCACAAGTAGAGGCACAACCAGTAAACCTAAGGCCGGCTCCCTGGCTTTATTGATAAGCCCGGCTCGAAATAGAACTGTCAGTAAATAAGAAGCCATGAGTCTCTCCTCGCCTTCCCGAGATCTCATAATAAATATCAGGTATGCAACCAGAGGAGTTTCAGGATCCTCAAGGACGGCTTGGCTCTCTTGTGGTGAACCATTTCGCTCCGTGGGAGGGTCAGACCATATAGATGCGGAAGTTGACTTTCCACGACCATTGAGAGGCTCCCGAGATCCTGATGAACCAAGTGGAGGAAATGCAGATGCCTGTGCGCTCTTCACTGGGTACTGTGGAACGATCGGGAGCAAATAATCGATGGCACTCAACTGGCTTTGTCGTGAACTTAAACTTCCTGTATTGAACGTATTCCAAGCAGCTCTCGAACTTTGCAGGATCGGCGCATCGCCGGCAGGAACTGATGGAAATACAGCCATGATTGATGGGTGATAAATTAGTTGTGAAGCTCTGAACTTGGATTCGGCGACAATGCTAGCTATAGCCTCCAAAATCCCCGAAAAATAAGCAGTTGGAGGAGCAGCCGCAGGTATGTATTCCCGTAAACCTTCCCTATGCGCTATGATATCGGCACCTGGAATAACAAGGCCCTGGGCCACAACGAAGCTTGCCAATCTCACAGCTAAGGCATCCAGGACACCGGAACTTGCGAGACTTTGTTGATAGGACTCCCGTCGACATATCCGAGCTATAAGTGTCGCCGCCAAAGATATTTGATTTTGGATGATGTGAGAAGATGAAGTTTGGGAGACGATGCGAGTTAGAGAGGCGAGATGTGGGCGTACGAACAACGCTGCCGCCAGAGACTTAATGGTAATAGGGTGTGTGCTAGTAGCAAGCATTGCGGATTCTGCGAGGTTGGACAAAGCCCGCAGCGCTGCGAGGACTATTTGTGGCGGATTACTTATTGGGCAAAGATTCGACAGGATCGCCGGAAGCGCAGAGCCATAGTGTAATGGAGCGAGGAAGGCTGGACCACCTAGTTCTTGTTAATAAAGGCCATAAGAAAAAATAACAAGTATACTAACCATATGCAAGACTTCCCAGGACCTGTAGAGCCTGCAGTCGAACCATTTCCTCTTCCTCTAACGGTCGGATCGCATAACTATGATCGTGTGCTTTTCCATCTTGATTTCTAGAGTTGAACTTATTGAGACTTATGCGTACAACAGGTTCCACAAGGCCCATGGTTACAGCCATTTCTTTCTTTGGAGCATGTCCAACGATCTCATTTTTAAGGGCCCTCAGATTGGCAATCTGCTCCGTGGTAGTCCTAGCATTTCGAATCAAGGCCGGCCATCTTTGTGTGGCCAAACTTCTAGCCATCTTGTATTGTCAAAACAGCGGATGCGGTAGAAATTATCCCAAATTATCTTCGATGATGAGAAAGATTTATTGCAGTGGCTACGCTTGTATCTGAAGGATGATTATCTTTGGGAGGTAAGGTTTCTTGATTCGTGGTCGACTTAGTAGGTCAGAATGTTGTACACAAGTTACGGGATTTTGAATGACGAATGACATATATTTCGTACCAGACTTAAAGAGACGTCCTTGACAATTGGATTGTTGAAACAAAAACAAATGATAGAGTACCGGTAGATACAATTGAGTTGAAACGTCGGTATGTAGACAATATTTCTCTTCAAAATGTTCAGATGTATGTATACGTACCTAGTAAATGCAACATGGACATGACGCGCTGTCTACTTAAGGTTACGTGGGTTTCGACTTCTTTACATGAATTTGTACGAGCATTTTCTATATGCGATCGTTTATATATACACGATTGGAAAGGGTCTTCATTTACTTAAGTAATAATATAACGAATAATGAGATAAAATCATAATAACATAACACACATTATAAAAGGAGACCTTCTTGTAAGATCTTACCTCTTACCACGAGTCATATTTCTTATAACTCACTCATACTCGTAATTCGTACAATCCCAACATTAACCGGAAGCACCATTGAGCAGAGTTTTTTTTAACAAGACTTCTTTCACTTTGTTGTTCTTCTTTGCTGCATTTCAAAGTTGGTGTGGTATAGACAAAACCTTATGAATATTGTTCATCCTCTCTTCACGTACTACCTCAACAATCAAATTATCAAAAGTATCGAATCGCAGCTATTACAGCCACCACGCCTTACAAAGCCCCCACCCATCGCTCTTACCCACCCAATCCACTCCGCCAATTTAGATAATAAGTCGGAAGGCGCTGATCATGATTCAGTTTGAAAAAGGAACATGTTGAAATCGCCATCATTGAGCAGATCTCAAGCTTCCCCTACTCTCTACCACTATGCAACTCCTGCGACACGGCCCTCACTGTCGCGCAGAACATCGGCTGCGAACAAACCTTCTCCCTCGCCACAGTTACAACAACAACCGATACCTCAGTCGCAACCAAAGAAATGGGTCTATGTTGACGCTTCTACTCAGTGGAGCTCTCCCGTAATGCCTTCTAGTATGGCAGATGGAACATCAAAGCCAGTGCAAGTGAAAATTGAGGATTTTCCTCCAGAACCCACCATTGCGCCAGAACAACCCAACGTTGATGTCTCACACGGATTAAACCCACCAATACAACCGGAATCGCCAAGTATGAAGAGAAGGCAATCGGCAATCGACGATGCACATATTGCTAGCAAAAGGGTTTCATCCCCAAAGAGAGCGAAACCTCAAGCGACGGTGAAGATTCTACCTCGCAACTATGAGCATTGCGAAGAAGAGGATATGGTCATTCTCATAGCTAGTATGATTGCTGAATTGATTCAAAGAAACGATCTTCTTCCTCCGCAGAACGGAGTGTTGACACGCTTTCATTCTAGGTATGCATGTGTATATATTTATGCTTATATGCTTCAATACTAACGGTTTCTAGATCACCTCCTGGAATTTCTGTTCTTGATTACCTCCGCCGACTCGCAAAGCATGCCACTCTAAAACCTCCCCTCTTACTTTCCATGGTTTACTATATCGACCAACTTTGCGCCTCATATCCAGCATTTACAATCACAACCTTGACTGTTCATCGATTCTTGATTACCGCGGCGACGGTGGCTTCGAAAGGACTTTCAGATATTTTTTGGAACAATTCGACGTACGCGAGGGTTGGTGGTGTCAAGTTGGCAGAATTAGGATTGCTAGAACTTGAATTTTTACACAGAGTCGACTGGAAAATAATCCCCAAGCCTGAAATGCTGACAGATTATTATAAGGGTTTGATTGAGCGAAACGACCGTTACAGAATGGAAGGGTATTTGTCTGATGAATCAGACGAATTGGATGATGATGATGAAGAAGAAGAAAGCGACGAACTTGATACCCCCGAGGCGACCAAGGCTGGATTGACGCAAATATGAGAAACTCGGAGGCAGATGCTCTAAATTATAAGACAAAATCTGGACGAGAAGAAGCGCCACAGTCAAGAGCGCCCTAATCATGTCTTCACAATTATGATAATACCGTTTTTCTCTTTCGCCGTGATGCTTTTGTTTTCTGGCGTTGGGAAGGAGTATTTCACACAGCATTGACGAATAGATCAAGGGGCACCTTGGCTTTGTCCATGAGGAAAAGATGTATATATCCAATTTGAAATGCAAATAATTACATTTGCCAAACCAGGCACTTCAGAGAATTGTTACCTATTTTAAAAGTTAACAGCCATATGCCAATCTAAAAGTACATATTACATACCTTCGTAGGTAGACAAGTAAACTCTCAGCCTTGTGGCCCAAGGCTCAAAGTTACATAGTAGTTGACCCACAACCTGGAATCTGGAGCCTCGAACACGCTAAATTCATTACGTAATCACAGCCTGCCCAGAACCACTCCACGAACCTCAAACCCAAAGCTCCAGCTGAGCTCCATCAACCAAGCCAGCCCGACCACCACAATGAAGCCCAGCAATTTCTTCCTTGCGCTCTGCGCATACATCCTCCCCAACGCCGCAGCCATAACCGAAGAAACAGACACAGCAACAATCTACATCCAACCCCTCGTCTCCGACTCCGCCTACCCACTAGCAACCGTATCCTACAACCCCTCCACCCTCTCCGCGTCTCTCCTCTCGTACGAACCGCCCGTCGATCTTCTCCCCTCCTCATCTTCCTCATCTTCCCCTCTTGAAAACCTCGCTCTAACCGGCACATTCGATGCCCAAACCTCGGTTTTCAAATCCTCCACTTCGCTGCTCTCCCTCGATAATTTTCAAAAAGGTTATAAACCCACTATTCTCCTAACGCTTGATTCTCAAGGCGCGGTATTAGGTGTCACGATTAAGAGTGGAGTGATAGATGCAGGTGCTACGAGGGATTTTGCGCCAAAGGTGGAGGTTAGACGGATGGTTGCGGGGAAGGAACCAGTTCTGGGGCCGAATGTGGTGTTGAGTAAGGAGGGGAAGTTGGAGGGAGAGGTGGTGGAGAAGACGTTCTTGCAGAAGTGAGTTTATGGTGTTTTTCCTGTTCTACTTTGGGAAGAGGGTGGATGGGCAATTGGGATTTGCATGGATGATGGATGTGCTAACGATGTGTCAATTTATAGGTATTGGTGGGTTCTTTTAGGAGCAGCAATGTTGACAATGACTGCTGGAGGCTCTGAGTAAACTGCCTAGGCAGTGGAGTCTGGATTGGAGCTATGTTGGAATTGCCCTTGCATTGGATAAATTCATTGGATATTATGGCTACGTGTTCGACGAAACAACATACTGGTCAGATTCTCTGGTCGATTCATCATGAGAATCGTTCAATGAACCATCGGAAAAAGTCCAATATCACTCGCAATATAACGCGGTAAAGGTTGTAAGAATCTTCTAAATGGCAAGAAGGGAAGCTGCCAAGACGGTTGGGACATTACGACGTAATAGACAATCGATCAATGAGTAGCAGTTTCGTTGAAAAGGGGGGGATCTTAATACCTACGATACCTCAAAATCCTCACCCTAGGGCAGAATGATCAAGGATTCAATGATATTTGAACTGTGTTAGACCAAGTCCAAGAAACGAGGGTTACACATGTAAGGATTTTCGTGTAATACTCTCCTGTTGATCATTTAGTCAAGCGAGTCAACTACAGATCTACAGATCACAAATTGAAAATACTACCCAGGGATGGATGTCAACCATTTTACACGGGAGATATTCAGCTTATCATCCACTTCCCAAAACACACCACAAATTTTATAAATAAATAATTTTTACTAGCCCACCTTCCCGTTACTAGTACTCCTCTGTCTATTCACTCTATTCACCACCTTCTTTTTCCCACCATCTAAACTATATAATCCGCCCGCAAAAAATACCAAACAGGCACCCACCAACGTCCCAGGACTGAGTCTATTCCCAAATAACCAAATACTTAACAGTAAACTAATCAATTTCCTCACATTCAACACAATAGTAACCGTCAGCGCCGATGACGCAGCCGCGAGGAGATTCACACCGCGGATACATGCATATTGTGTGAGGACGTTCATGGCGAGATACACGAGTTGGCTCGGTAAATAGATATGCGAGAGTTTGGTGAGGAGATCCGAGGGGAGCGATTGCAGGGTTTCGAGGATGGGGAGGGTGAGCGGGGTTGAGGAGGCGAGTTTGAGGAGTTGGCGGTGCATGGAGGGGAGGAAGGGGGCGAAGAGGGGGAGGGCGAGGAGGTGCGAGTAGAAGAGGTTTTCTTTCCAGTGGGGTCCGTATTCCTTGTAGGTTTCTTCGGTGTAGAGACCCATTATTGCGGAGAGGACTTGGGCGATGAAGAGGATTATGAGGCCGGTGTTGAAGGAGGGGATGTCTTCGTCTACTTTTCCGTTCTAGGGGGGAGTTTGTTAGTGAGGGCTGAGAAGCTTGGAAGTATATGCATGGTAGGAATACCTTGGATTGCGCATCAGACCAAGCTGCTGTTACTACTCCAATTGTCAGGAGAGTAACAGCTATAACCTGTATTCTAGAAAATCGTTTCCCCCATATATATCCCGCAGCTAAAGTAGTAATACTGCCTCCAGAACGTAAAATAATGTGCATTGGCACCGATATATTGTAGCTAAAAGCATGATTATTCAAAACATTTATAGTAAAGAATAAAACGATATTGATAATCCATCGACGTATAGGGACACGATTCGGCGTAAGGAATAGCGGGGGTCGCCCTCGATCGAATTGGGAGATGTAGCCAGTGACGGCTACAAAGACGAATTGGACAAATGTCATAAGAGTTCCTTCAGAAAGTTAGAATGGTCTTCGACGACGTGGCTCGTAGAGAGGCGTACCGCTATCTGGCTCGACTCTGTTTTGTTCATCTTGGTCAGCGGGGTAACCTTGGATATCTAATATCACCTCAAAAAGTAAAGGACTCAAAAACTTACTTGACAATAGCTTCTAATGCGAAGACCTAAGGTATATCATAAGCCCCTGATGGATCCCACTCCCTCAACGCGTAAATAAACAAAAGGCAAAAGAAAAGAAAAGAAAAGAAAAGAAAAGCAAAAGAGAAAAACTCACATTAGAACAACACCCACCAAAAATCAAACCCAGCATCACACCCACAGCCAACCACTGCGGAATCGTCTCAATAAAAATGCGCCCCGTCACCGCAAGTATCTTGGACGTCCTAGACCTCTTATCATTAATCCCGTACATCTCTGCCTTCTCCAACGACGGAGCTGCATTAATGACCTTGGGAGCTACGGCATCCGTGTCGAGGTTCGATGCTTGCAGGTCTCGCAGCGTGGAGCGTCGGCGTGGTATCGTCATTGGGGCTTGCGGTGCGTTTCCTGATGAGTCGGCGCGTCGTCGTCGAGCCATTCATTAATGGGTTGGTGAGTGGACGATTGGTTGATTGGTTGGTTGATTGAGTGATTGGAATTCTTTAAACGCCCTTCCTTCCTTACTTGACTTGTCTCTTTCCGTGTTTGGAGGAGGAGGAGAGGGGGTGTTGGGCTAGGTGGCTGCGTTTTCGTTTTTTGGGGAAATTTAAATTTGTCTGATGCGCTTTGGCGTGCTGGGAATGGATGGGTTTGGGGTTTTGCCTCTGGATGTTCCAGATTTTGAGGTTGGGATATGGATTGTGATAGCTCAATTGCTTTATGATATATACATATATCTCTAAAGGAAAGAATAATATGTGGGATTTTGGACACGTAGATACGTATACCGGCGTACTACTGCTGTAGATTGTAATTTTTGGGGTTTCTCTCAATCGCACTGCAAGGATAAGCTAATTTCAAGCTTTGATGGGTTTTATTTTTATGTAGCTTTGTTTAAGGCTATTTGATGGATGGATGGATGTTTATTTAAATAGTAAGTAAGATTTTACTATGTTAGATACGAACTAAGGTATTAGAGGTCAACATATAAATACTAGATACCTAGAGTAACTTGCCTTAACAATAAGACGAACGAACGAAGAAAGTCAGCAAATCAGAATGACGTTGAAATCCATCCATCATCAATAAAATTAGTGAGTGAATCCAGCTCTTAGAGCAACATTTTAGCCCCGAAGAGCTGTCACTTATAGGTTTCTATAGTCCCTGTACTATAACCTTAAATCAACTCCAAGTCCCCGAAAAATAGCATGTAATTCCAAGTTTTCAACTGCCGAATAGCCCCGGGAATCACTTAAGGTTATTTAGGTATATTTAAGCTTAAGCTATTCGTGACTAGAATTAACCTTATATTTACCTACCTACTGCGTAATTATTGCGTTGTCAAGCGCGCATGCTGGTTGGAGATTTACTTGGGTACTTTAAATGCAGGTGCGTTGCGCTTAAGCATGAGGTTCTTCACCAACTGTTGGAAGGGGTGGCGGGACACAGATGGGAGGCGATTGATCTGGAATGTAATCAAATCTTGCTGTCATATAACCTTGTTTTGTGAGGAGATTGTTTGTGAGTAAGGTGACGAAGCTTTCTCAGCTTAATACGTACTCATACATATGGCATAGTCTATACAATATAGGCATGAATGAAGAGCATTAGAGCAATAATTATACTTGAGCAGCTCATCGGGGGATAATTACTAGGGATAGCTCCATGGGTGATTTTTCGGGTGCTTACTCTTCTTTCTATGAGGATCCTAAGCTTACTGCATGAGAAAGTAAAAATGGCATTATCGATGCACTCTTGAGCCGTGAATACAGCTAGTGCTGTCATGGTATTTCAGATGAGGTTTCATCTATAAGATTATATATCCTCACATAAACCTGGTCATTTATCAAGAACTCAATATAGACAGTTGTGTCATAATTCTCCATAAGTCTTTCCGTCTCAACTTTTGGCCTGTATATTCTTCGGTGCAGATAGTCTAGTGAAATCTAGTGGTTTTAACCAAGATACTATATTGAAAATCCCCACGAATTATAGTTGTCAATATCAACCGCTGGCGGTATTCTCTGATCCTCAATTTCCTGGACTATTCATACCTAAACGATCTTTTGCACTAAATCATCGAATGAAACCCGGAAACAAACTCGAAGAAAGTCCTTCAACGGTACATCATCTAAAACGAATGAAGGTTCCCAAATACAGCTCATCCAACTCTAACAAACAATCCACAAACAAAGATCTACCATCATAAAACCAAGCAAACTCATTCAAAACCGATCATTCCCACCATCACCATCACTCCTATTCTCACCAACCCCCCTAATCCTCAAACCAATAATCCGTTTCCGCTCCAACCATTCATCCCTAGACTCCAAACTTCCCCTGCGTAATAAATACGTACCATCATTCTCCTCCATCTCAACATCCTTCTCCCTATCCGTATCATCTCAAAAGAGCCCCATGCTCATTCTCATTCTCATTCTCATTCTCATTCTCATTCTCATTCTCATTCTCATTCTCATTCTCATTCTCATGCTCATGCTCAACAATCGACGATTCCCGTTGATCATTGGAGTAAAAATGTTGAGAAAAAGTATGAGAATGTATATGAAAGTATTTAGGAGATTTAGCAGAGAAATTAAACGAGGAAGTTTGTGAGGTAGGAGTCGGGGTTGAAGAAGAAGAATAAGAAGAAGATGATGAGTAAGAAGAGGAAATAAATTGGTGTGACGATGTATTTCCCATTTTTCCTCATTAAGCTTATATATTTAGAGCATATATAACCTTATGATTTTAGTAAGTAGGGAGTAAGTCCTGTTGATGTGAGAGCTTTAGAGGAGATGATTATTATTTAATAATATATTAACCTTAATAAGGAGAAGAGGGACAAATGGATAGAAATCACAAGTGTACGTGCTCCTATGTTCCGTTTGTTCTGTCTCTATACATTCTTCTAGGACTGAATTAATATGCTCGCTCTGAACTCCAACATTTATAATCTTACTTTCACATCCATCGACCGTCTAATTAATGTAATCTTACAAAATACCATAAATCCTAAGCGTCATACTATTTTCCAACCGTGAGCCTGTATGTAAGATCTTACATGTAGCAATACTATAGTTCAATCCGTCGTCTCAATTATCCATAAATATCATACACAAGCCACATGCACATATGTAAGACTTACAAGAGACCTAAATCCTGTAAGTTGACCCATAGGCGCGCGATTAGACTGCATTCTGTAATCTTACAATGGTGATTTCTACCGCGTTGGAGGAAGCGGTCTGGCCGGGTCATCTATTGTGCGTTCGCGACTTTGAATTAAATGATAAGGTCCATCTTAAGATTTTCGTAGAGGTACCCTTATTATAGGAAGATAGTTATAGGTGAGTGTGGAAGAATCTGGTAGATATTAATTATTAATTAATCATGGGGTCATAGTGTGACTTGGTCTGATAACATCTGAATAGGATTCGGGACTCATTACTTGTTTGCTTTACTAACTTAATGTTTATTTATGATTGGTTCTTTTAAGTATTAGGGTAGGATTCTTTCATTTACATATCTTTTTCAAAGAGCAGGTGTAGGATTATCTTTATAGTATTTTCCTCTTTCTTAAGTAAAAGGCTACCAGGAAAGAAGATAACGATGATGTCTACTCGCTTAAGATTAACCCTAAGGTTACATCATGAATCAATAAGCACCTACCTACCTACCTTACCTAGTAACCAGATAGAGTAAATTCTTGTAGACGCTCTGAAGTTTAATACTTATTCATTCATTCATCCATATACATTCATAATTACAAACTCCAATCGGCGAATTCTATGACAACATCTCTCGGAATCTACAATAAATTGAATAAATTCAAAAGATTACATTCGACCCAAGGCTTAGAGTGAGAAATCTTTTGAGTAGACTAGAGTAACCTTATATAATTGCAGGATTTTGATTCGTGATTTCTTTCCTTCTTTGTATTGCTTATTTTCCTTCGGTATTTAAAAGTTTAGATAAATTCTAGAGGTATTGTTTAGGGTTTTTAATAAAGTATCTTAGTGAAGATTGAGGAGTATTTCATATTAAAGGCTACTTAAATATTGAAAAGTATCTTACTAGGGTATTGGAAACTAGATGATACAAACGCACTTTGAAAATAGAAGCACCCCCGCCAGCTAAATTGCATTCTCTCTTCGTCCCCAAAAAAAAATATTAAAAATATTAAAAGAATTCCTCCAATTCAGCAACCGTCTCCTCAACCGCAAAGGAGGTTTCAAAAATCCACGTCTAACCATTCAACTTCTGGCCAAACTTCCCGTTCAAAATGACTCGAGACATCAAAGAAAACCACATCTTCGTTTTAAACCGAATATATTAATTCATCTACGATACCCATTCGCATTCCCATTCGCACTTCCATTCATATTTCCATTTCCATTTCCATTCACATCACCATATCCCTGCCCCGATTGCGTCTGCGCCGGCGCCGGCGCTCTATAACCCAGCTGAACAGCTCTCAGCGTATATCCCTGAGCCCCATGATTATCCCTCGCATCTTTCCCATCCCTATCCCTCTCCCTATTCCCACCCTGCACATGTGCATGTCCCGCTTGCCCTACCTGTCTCACCGATGCTTGAGCCTTCCCCGAACCTCTCGAATAATGACTACTAGACCTCGATCCATGCCGTTCTCGATCTCTATAATCTATATTTGAGGGTATGGATGCGGATCGAGGATTCTGATTCTGATTCTGATTCTGATTCTGATTCTGCGATTCTTTCAATTGCTTTATTTTATGGGGTTGAATTTTTTCTACGGGTTCGACGTATTGACCGCGGCGGGCAAAGCAGCAGCACATTTTTGGGGTTTTTGAGGGGAGTTTTGTGGGTTGGGAAGATTGAGAGGGATTATGGATGAGGGTAATAGTGGGATCTCGTGTGGAAGTATATTGTGTGAACGAAGTGAATGACTTCAATTCAATTACCACTGTATATAGCTACTGTAATAAAGCCCTAAGCGAATGCGAAAGAGACTAGCTCTTTCAGTAAGTCTATATAAGACTTACTACTTTCAATATGTAGCTAGCTCTTTAGACAGAATACAATTAGACATACAGGACCTACGCAATCCGTGGGTGCTACGTCTTCCGTGTCCTTCTCGTACCAACATATATATATATATATAGGAAATCTACACCATAGATAGATAAGAAAAGAAAAGTTAAAGGGAAGATATCGAAATGAAATATACGAATCAGCTTATATTAAAGTCTCACAAACACAATATAATGCAAGAACTAGAAATAGAATAAAAGGATCTTCTTTTCGGGTCTATATACGCATATTTCCACATGAGAAAATCAAGTTAGATAACCTCATCCCACCGCACGCGCTATACTGCGGATTTGGATCGCGCTACATACCTCCCCATTTGTGAATCCTCATACAACACATAGTTCTCCCACAACCAACTTCCATCTACTCAATCTCCACCGTACTTATCCCAATAGCCTAAATCCCATACCCAGGTAACTTTTAATGACATGCGGGCTTAGCTGAGGTCGAAAACCCTGACCTCTACATACATGTTTCAAAATATATGCATAAAGTATAAGCGCGGTCGAGGTCGCGATAAATTCACCACCGCGGTAACTTTGAAGCTATGGTATTTTAGGATTTCGGGATATAATTAAGAGAAGAACGAGGGTTCTAACCCATCTGATAGGCCCACAGGAATATAATCAGATGAATGACAGACATGTATGTATCAGCGAAGGCAATTCGTTGACCATAAAGATCCGTATAGATATCGTTGTAAGTGTGATAGCCGCCGGATCCAGGTATATGGTTGGTTACCAAACCATCGGGCCACTAGGTCAGATCCGATCCTTGAGGTTGCGAGGATCTTGGGGATATTTCGTCATGAATTTATTGGGTCTTAGGTTGACTTTTCGATTGATTGTGTTGTTCGCGATATGGGATAAGTCTGGAAGGGGTCCCAACCTTGCTGAATGGGGTGAAAAAGGTTAATTGGAAATCTTCACTTTGTATTCCATATAATTGCTGAATCCGGCTGGGATGGAAATGATATGAAAAGATGTATATCCGAACTCCAAACTTGCCGTTTCTAGGCTTCTGTTCAATCCATTCTTGGATGCATGGGTGTGGTAACATCCGGTTTGTCCCACCATTTTCTTCTCATGACTTGTTGTCGTAATAGAAAATATGTAAGAAAATTCATTCATACAAAAGATGACTGAATGCTACATGGATGATGAAGAGCCAAATCTACTACTGAAAGAGCCGCTTGGCACATTAGACTAGTAAGTATACCTTGTCTTCCACCTTAATAGTCTCTAATGATGGGTTGATATCTTGCTCTCTATATTTTGTGAAATCCGTGTTTGTAAATATAAGATAAATGACCATTATATACCATTAAGAGCTTTCATTATACTGCCAGGGTCGTCAAAAATCCAACTCTCAAGGATGTTGCCTTGACACCCCCGCTTTCTCTGGATTACCTTTCGCCTAGTTGATTGGCACATGGGCCCTCGGAATTGAACTCCAATACATTGATCATATCTCATCATTTCCTACCAATATGAACAATTTTTCTGATCCCAGCCGCCACATTCATCTAATAACCTCTCTCCCACCACTTGGAGCACCGCCTTCGTTCTTCTTTCCCCCAGATCCAGCCAACCAAGCCGCCGCATCAAAATTCTGCAATGGGTTTGCGCCATTAGCACCACCTGTAAGTCCACCACTCTTCTGTCGTTCCTCAAATTCGGCTTTGAGTTCTGGATCCACTGAAAAGGGGTAGAGTTAGTATTGAAACGGTATTAATATAATGGCAAAGCTTAGAGCCTTATTTTTGACTTTCAGAGCACAAGAAATAAGTATACGTACTATTATCCATAAGGTAAGGCATTCCAAACACAACAAGCATACTGAATCCAGCAATCAAAATCATAGGATTTTTCAGTAAACTCAAAGGCGAGAATCCCACTCGCTCTAAATAGTAAACCTTCTCAACGAGCGTCTTAACTTCCGCGGTATATTTATCATTTCCAAGTTTAGAAACGGGGATAATTTCTCCCTTGTTACTCCATTCGTTTGCGCGGAAAGTGGTAAAGATTTCGATGGGAATGTGATTTGGCTCTGAGGATGCAGGATGGATATCAATTCGGAGAGGGATGAAGACGTAAGCTGGAGAAGAGATTGTGAGGAGATATGAACCGCTCGTTAGGTTGCGGAAGGAGAATGAGTTGGATATTGTGAGAGGAGCGGTATATGTGTGGGAGATGGTGCTGAGGATGGCGTGGGTTGAGGGTGGGAGAGTAGAGGGGTTCAGATGGGGTGTCGTTGGAATTGTGAGGACGAGGTGCGTCGCGAGGATTGACGGGAGGAGGGAGAGGAGCGAAACGACACCGATGGTTGGGAGACGCATTTTTAATGTGCTTTGAGAAAGGTGTTCTTGGATTGGCAGCTCTTTGATGGTTGGTGATGTAAAGTTACAAGTGAGATAGCTTGAGCCGGATAAAAGAAACGCCGAGGCCCATTTCATACAAAATTTCAATTGCAGCATGATATATCCACTGTATTTCTCTTCACAACAAGTCATAATGGTTGGATAGCACAGAATCAGCTCAGTAGCCCTAAGCCAAGTACAACTTTTATGAGCCTCGTCTGAAGATTAGCCTCTCAAGTCAATTGAAGATATTTTCAAGCAATCCTTGAAGTAGGTTAATCTTACCAATTCTCTAATTTATTGAGACTCCTGTTTTGGGGGCGGGAAGAGAAATGTGAACGCTACGGAGTACTGCCATGTGGAGATAAGATACATTGAATAGCATTTATCCATAACAAAATGTGAAGTTGATTTTGAATTTTCTCAGGTGCACAAATTTTGCTAGTGCAAGGCTTATGTGTACTATTCCTGCACATAACTTTCTGATTTGACCTGTATGGTGTATCTGTATCAGGAACCATCATTTCAGTAGAGAGAAAGTTACTCTCAGATGATATTTAAAAAACAAAACTGTGTCTAGAAGCCGAAGTTGTAGATTTTCGGTAGAGAGAAAGTTACTCTCAGATGATATTTAAAAAACAAAACTGTGTCTAGAAGCCGAAGTTGTAGATTTTCGGTAGAGAGAAAGTTACTCTCAGATGATATTTAAAAAACAAAATTGTTTCTACAAGTCGAAGTTGTAGAGTCTTAGTCGACACTATTGGAACCCATAGCGCATTAGTGAACGTCTATGATATCCAAGGTGTATTAATTTCGTTTATTCTCCTCATATACCTTTGTGCCTGCTGACCTTCCTGGCTTTCAGGATGAACAAGTCTGTAACGTCTTTTCAATGCATCCCGACGTGACAATATATTTTGCCATCGGTCCTGGTTAATCAACAATATGGCATCTATTCTCAGTTTGGTGCTGTCCCTCTGTACTAGGAGGCCTACGCTACTACTCTATGGTTGTCTACTAGCGGTTGCCACGCTCGGTGCTGGAAGGATGTTAGCGAGTCGTTTTGATGGTTGCGACTCTAGTGTTTTGCTGCAGTCGCGCTTGGTCTGTTGTCCTTTAGCGCTCTGTCCCTCCCGACTTGATGTTGCTTGGCCAGCGGTTGTGTTTAGGGTACTTCTTCGTGATGGTACGTTGCCAGCGGTTGTGCTTGGACATGGGGTAGCAGCGCTGTTGCCGCCATTTTGACACTCGGCGTTAGAACTGGTGGGTGCTGGCGTCCTTTTCGAGGAATGTCTGGAGCTTTCGTGAGCACCGCGTCGCTACGGCACCTTTATCTGCATAATCTTGTGATCGGAAGATCTTATAGCTCTTGCTTCGCCTTTTATATCAGCAGCATCCCACTTTCACCAGTCTGAGGATTTACTTCACTGGTGGTTGGAGCAACTGGGACATGTGAGATATTAATGTGAAAATGATATTGATTGATAGAGACTCAATAGAGGCAGATGGTTACGGATAGTTGTGGATAATATCTAATTTTGATTCTGCGAAAAAAATGCTTTTCTTGAATATTTTATAGAATAGCCAAGAGATGATGATGTGATATGATGTTGTATATGGAGAATATATATGAATGTATGAGTATAAATATATGATATTAATAAACTGATAAGACCAAGTTTATTTCTAACAATGATACTTATGGATTTACTTTTGCTGGAACTACAGGCTGGGATATAAATCTTACTTGTCCAACGGGGAATGTTGTTGTTCCAAAAAATGAGGAATATTAATAATTAAAAGTGTTAGATATTGGTATACATACATACTGTTTAGGGAGTATAATTGATATATATTCTTGTAGAAAGTCCTTCTCCATACCAATATAAGTTGTCAATGTTTATGCATGATATTCTATCTTGAAGTTGCTCAAATTTTTTAACGGTCTTGCTGATGACGGAATAGATTATTCTGATTAGGAATATCAACCATAATAACAGGAAGATATCTTACTATTATTATACTCGTAAATGGAGTAGTAAGTTCCATTACCAGTATGCTACTTGTTCGTCTACATAAGGTTATCGCTAGCGCTTTAAGATTACCATAACTCATAAACTGAATGGCATCAATGGAGGATCTCTCGCGGAGATTCATTTGTGTATGGGTATAATACGTATGCTCCATCAAGCAGACTGAAGATAAGGATGCCGCAAAGCCTCTGAAGCTGTAGGTCTTTTAAGATGATCTATAACCAATAAGTACTCGATAAAACCCATCAATTCCGACGGTACTTTCGGATCTTGTAGACGTCCAAGTTCTTCACGCAGTGTACCCTTTTTGATAAATCACGTCTCCAAGTTTGTATCTGGATGTATGAAGGTAGTTGTTTCGAGGTGGTCTGCAATCAAGAATTCATCTTCGTAGTCTGGATTGATAGGTACTTCCATTGGTCCAATAAGACGTTGGATTTTGGCAATACACCAAGCTTCAGTAAGGCCCTGGACCATTTTATCCTTGGGCCCGAAGATTGGAGTTCCGGATAACCAATGTGCTAACTGTGCTCAGATGTTAGCTGCTAACACTCAATCGGAAGTATATATTGATATCACAACTTAACTTAGTACTTACTGTAACGCCCAGCGACCAAACATCCGAAGCAGGCCAACATCCCAAACCTCGCCACACTTCCGGTGCTCGAGTCTCAAGACTTTGGAGTCGAATCTTATCGTAGCCTTCCATCAGCACTATTTATATAAATCAGCATAAACACATATATAAAACACATCTTACATACGTACTATTACCCAAATCCCCCAATTTAACCACCGGTTCTGGTTCCCGAATAGCGGATAGGAATATATTATTTGGATTCACATCTGAGAATTTAGCAATATTCATCCAAACTATTATCAGGACACACATAACATACCTGTATGAATAGCTTTAAATTTCTCTTGTATGAGCGCCAGAGCTTCCAATACTGACTTTGCCACGATTTTCGGAAGAGGTCCAGTTCGAAAATGGTTGGAAGGTATGGATCTCAGATCATTTTCCATCCATTCGAAAATCAGGTAGAAATGGCTCTCACTTTCATTTCCAGATGTCATATTCGATTGTACATCATCATTTCCCTTCTCGTTTTCTACCACATCAAGAAGACTGCGGAAATATCGACTAGATGCTATAGCGTCCAGTTTATAATTATCTCGTTCGCGATTGAGTGCGATTTTTTGATCGCCATATGCATTTTTTACGACGGTACTGTATATATTCGTAAGATCAATATCGTCAGTATGGTAACTTCGGATTAGGCTAGATTAGCTAGATAGGTAAGAGTAATTATAAGGAGGGGAAGAAATTATAACAGTACAAGGTTGGGTGGATCCGGCCAGTGTTTATGGGTACGGATTGGGCTTTGAAAACTGTAGATGCTTTCAGTACTTCTAAGAGTTGATAGCTTCCTTTTTTGCCCTTGAGGATTTGTCCTGTAGAGAGAGGCATATCTTTGATTTTTCAATATTGTAAGATGAAATTGGATGAAATGTCGGTATTGCTAGAGGAGAATTTGAGTGTTTGTAGAAGAGGTAGAGAATCGTGACTTGTAATTTAGAAATAGACTAAAGGATTAATATATTTTATATTTATATGATTGTTATTATTATTAAAAATAAATAAACAAAAATGATCTATTAAAAACATTAATGAACATAGTTTCTTTCATTCTAAAAAATACAATTAAACTCACTCTTCTCACTCCCTCAATCTCCCCACTCGAAAAAAAACAAAAGTGCAAAAACATACAACAGCAGGGATTCGCTGGTGGTCACCCACCCAACTACTAATCTGCCGATCTGAGGCTTGTGTATGGCAGAGCGGACGGGATGCCCAATTCTCCTCAGTCTATGGTCGTATGTGCCCGTTTTGATGGATTACAGGTTTATATTTAGTTAAATCTGAGTATGATGTGGTGATTTGGTAGGTTAGTGGATATCTAGATAAAAACTTGGACGGGGTTTATTGTTTGTTTGTTGTTAGGCTGGTTAGAGTATTGTTTTTAGGGTTAAATACTAAGCTTTTATACTTCTATACTTCTATCCCTCTATTCCTGAATCTTATTTTTGCAGGTTACAAATATAAAGAATGTATAGAACACAAGCTAATTTAATCACTCAGGACCTATGGTGTAGCTACTTAGTAGGTTTATTAGTTTGTATGTAAGATATCTGAATTGAATTTCGTATATGTTGTAATGATATACCTAGGTAGGTAATTGAAGCTAGCACTTGACAAGTAGTTAATGAATGAGCGGAGTTAAGTCCTAGTTATTGATATTGATGACTTTCCCGAGTAACCTCAATATCCAATTTTTTACCTAGTGTTTCTATAATTCCAAACAATTGCTTTTTCCTACTCATAGACCCAGAGTGTAAAGTAAGGATGAAGTTAATCGTTAATCGTTAATCATTTAAATGACCCACTTTTTCCCGCGAACCAACATATCGGACCCATCAAATTCAACGGAGGAATTTTGATTCAGGGCGGCGGGCTACTCGTAAGGTTACATGACTATTCGTTTTCGGTGTAGTTTTTGGAGTGGAGCTTGGAATTGCCGTGATCTACGACACTAAGAAGTAATCCCTGAAAGAGAAGAGAAAGTTAAAAACAAGCTTAATTAAGGTTACTCGAATCAACTTCAATCAAGGGAATACTTGAGAGGTACTAAAACTAGGGGCCTAAATACATATAAAAATTGCGAAGTCCAAATAATTTGTAGATGAATGAATTCTCGGGATAGCAGAAAGAAGTACCTAAGAACCGACCCGACGTCACTACTATTTATCAAATCCCTAGGTAAGAACCCAGGCTGATAATGTTGAGCAAAGGCGGAGACGGTTTATCCTAGCAGTACAGATGCGACGATGACGGAAGGCTACAGGTACGAAGTTAGAGCATACCGAGTAAAAAAGCAAGCAGCAAGTAATAGGTTAATCCTTGAACGTCACATTTTACCCATTCCCCCGTTTTGATTTGTTGACTTTTGATTTGTTGGGCTTTTTCCCTCTGTTTGTTTACCTCTCTCTCACTTCACGATTATCTCTCGTAATCCGGGGGTGGAACGTGCTTTGAGACCAAACAATGAGGGGAAAGTAAATAAATGATGTGATATAATATGATATGATATGGTTAAGGGTGCATGATCAGTTGAAAGAGAAATAAGAAATGAATGAGCAGAGATGGAAATAGATACCTAATAGATACTATATCAAAGTCCCTTCGAGGAAATCAACAAAATCCATCAATAGAATCGAAGGGGGTAAAGTTTGCACAAAGACCGATCGATATAAAAAGGTACATATCATGATAATTACCTATCAAGATGGAAAGGTTACTGGTTACTGGTTACTTGAAAATTTGAACTTGTCAGAAGATAAAGGAAATTGTTCAACGTATTCAATTCATTCATCTGCCAGAAAAAGAAAAGAAACAAAAGAGAAAGATGCTGAAAATTTTATCATAACAAAGGCAGAGTCCCCTATAGCCTTATTATATTTCACTCACTTGAAGTTTTTGACTTGAGAGCACAACATCGTACGTACCATTCATTGGCAGTGTTACAACTTACTGACTTGACTCCACTCTCTCGTTCAATCAAATCTCTCTCTTGTCTCTCTTTTTCTGTCTCTCTCTCTTCTTTTTTACTGATCGTTACTTCCCAATTAATAACATTAACAAATTCGGACCTTCTGATAAAAATCTTTTCTCCCCAATCATTCCATTAATTTCAATTCACTTTTTTTCTACCCGACCTTTTTTCTCCCTTCCTCTTCCTCTTCCGATTTAATCTTCTTCTACTTTTTCTCTCTACCCAACCTTTCGACATCAACTTACCCATCCTCTTATTCCTCTTCTTTTAAGAAAGTAATACAACAATTCCTAATCATTAAGATCTTCCAACCATAGGAATTCTTTCAATATTCGACCAGGTCGCGTTGTTTATCCCCAAGAATTTGTTACTTACTTACTTATTACTTCAACATCAAATCTTAAACCAGCAATTGAGCTGATTCATCTGCTACTTTAATACTTCTCCCACCGTGGTCGCTATAGCCATGGCACATTTGGCCGGACATCATGGTCCCCCTCTTCATGATACAACAGGTGCCCAGTCGAGCAACAATTCATCCGATACACCTCCAAATCACTTAAAAGCTGACATTGAACCCGGACAATTCGATGAAAAAAATGGTGGCATGGAAAACTCTACTCCTGGTGTCACCAAACATGAGGAAGATGAAGAAGAAGATGAGGACATGGATGCATTGATCGATGAACTCGAATCTCAAGATGGTCATGCTGAAGACGAAGAAACCGAGGAAGAAAATGGTCCTGCTCAAGAACGTCCTGTTCCAGAAGATTTACTTCAAACAGATACTCGCATTGGTCTTACAGATGCTGAGGTTCAAGTTCGTCGTAAGAAATGGGGTTTGAATCAGATGAAGGAAGAGAAAGAGAATTTATTTCTCAAGTTCCTGGGATACTTTGTCGGCCCTATTCAATTTGTTATGGAGGTACGTTGACACAAACTTCTTACCATCACCCTTCCATCCTCCGCACCCCACCGTTTTCGCGCATTTTAGATCCGCATGCATGCATACTCCACAGATCAGCTAGTGTTAAGGGCCACGGCCTTCGATTCGAGACATCCGAATGGAGTAACTCAGAATTTCTTCTGCTTTAATAGCACCAAGACATACCTTGCTAATTGAACAAATTTAAATAGGCTGCTGCTGTTCTTGCTGCAGGTCTACAAGATTGGGTCGATTTCGGTGTCATTTGCGCACTTCTCCTCCTCAATGCCACCGTCGGTTTTGTTCAAGAATTCCAAGCAGGTTCCATTGTCGATGAACTGAAAAAGACTCTTGCTCTGAAGGCTGTCGTTCTTCGTGATGGTCGTCTATATGAGATTGAAGCTCCCGAAGTCGTCCCCGGTGATATCCTTCAAATTGAAGAAGTAAGTTGATGTATTTACCCAGTTCTCCAAGCGAATACTGATTATATCTTCTCATAGGGTACCATTATTCCCGCTGATGGTAGGATCGTTACCGATGATGCTTTCCTTCAAGTCGATCAATCTGCCATCACTGGAGAGTCTCTTGCCGTCGATAAACATAAGGGTGATACATGTTATGCATCTTCTGGTGTCAAGCGCGGCGAAGCTTTCATGGTCATTACTGCCACCGGAGATCATACATTTGTTGGACGTGCAGCAGCTTTGGTCAATCAAGCTTCTGCAGGAACTGGTCATTTCACAGAGGTCTTGAATGGTATCGGCACGGTGCTCTTGATCCTGGTTATCTTTACCAACTTGGTTGTCTGGATCTCCTCGTTCTATCGCTCGAACCCAATTGTTCTTATTCTTGAATATACTCTAGCCATCACAATCATTGGGGTCCCTGTCGGTCTCCCTGCTGTCGTCACTACTACCATGGCTGTCGGTGCCGCATATTTGGCCAAGAAGAAAGCTATCGTCCAAAAATTGTCCGCTATCGAGTCACTCGCGGGCGTCGAAATTCTTTGCTCGGATAAGACTGGTACATTGACCAAGAACAAGCTCTCTCTCGCCGAACCATTTACCGTACCAGGCGTGGAACCCGACGATCTTATGTTGACTGCTTGTCTTGCTGCCTCCAGGAAGAAGAAGGGTATCGATGCCATTGATAAGGCTTTCTTAAAATCTCTTCGTTACTACCCACGCGCCAAGTCCGTTCTGTCCAAGTACAAAGTACTTGAGTTTCATCCTTTCGATCCTGTGTCCAAAAAAGTTCAAGCCGTTGTCGAGTCGCCGCAAGGAGAAAAGATTATCTGCGTCAAGGGAGCTCCACTCTTTGTTTTGAAAACTGTTGAAGAAGACCATCCAATTCCTGATGAGATCGACCAAGCTTATAAGAACAAGGTTGCAGAATTTGCGACTCGTGGCTTCCGCTCTCTTGGTGTCGCACGAAAGCGCGGTGAGGGTCAATGGGAGATTTTGGGTATCATGCCTTGCTCTGATCCACCACGTCATGATACTGCTCGTACTATCAACGAGGCCAAAACTTTAGGTCTTTCCATCAAGATGTTAACGGGTGATGCCGTCGGTATCGCTCGTGAAACTTCCAGACAACTTGGACTTGGCACTAACGTTTATAATGCTGAGCGTCTTGGTCTTGGTGGAGGAGGAGATATGCCTGGTTCCGAGGTCTATGATTTCGTCGAAGCCGCTGATGGATTTGCTGAGGTTTTCCCGCAACACAAATACAATGTCGTTGAAATTCTTCAACAGCGTGGGTATCTTGTGGCTATGACTGGAGATGGTGTTAACGATGCCCCATCACTGAAGAAGGCTGATACTGGTATCGCTGTGGAAGGCGCTTCTGATGCAGCTCGTTCAGCAGCTGATATTGTCTTCTTGGCTCCTGGACTTGGTGCTATCATCGACGCTCTCAAGACATCTCGGCAAATTTTCCATCGCATGTACGCCTACGTTGTGTATCGTATTGCCTTGTCAATTCATCTTGAAATTTTCCTTGGTCTCTGGATCGCCATCTTGAATAGGTCCCTCAACATTGAACTGGTCGTCTTCATTGCCATTTTTGCAGATGTTGCGACTCTTGCTATTGCATATGATAATGCGCCTTTCTCCAAGACTCCTGTCAAGTGGAATCTTCCAAAATTGTGGGGTATGTCCGTTCTCCTTGGAGTTGTTCTCGCCATTGGCACCTGGATTACTCTCACCACCATGATTGCTCGCGGAGAAAATGGTGGTATCGTTCAAAACTTTGGTGTTCTTGATGAGGTTGTCTTCCTCGAGATCTCTCTCACTGAAAATTGGTTGATTTTTATCACACGTGCCAATGGTCCTTTCTGGTCATCACTTCCATCGTGGCAATTGACTGGAGCTATCCTGGTTGTCGATATCATTGCAACATTTTTCACCCTCTTCGGTTTCTTCGTCGGAGGTAAAACTTCGATTGTTGCCGTTGTCCGTATTTGGGTATTCTCCTTTGGCGTGTTCTGTATCATGGGTGGAGTCTATTATCTACTTCAAGATAGCTCTGGCTTTGATAACCTCATGCATGGTAAATCACCAAAGAAGAATCAAAAACAAAGATCTCTGGAAGATTTTGGTAAGTGGAGATCCCTGACTCTTATGTCATTTTTTTTGGAGAACAAAGCGCTAACTTATACCTCTTTAGTCGTCTCACTCCAGCGTGTCTCTACACAACACGAGAAGTCGGCTTAAAACTTTTAAACTCATAATTTACAGGCGCACATGAATTACGGAGCGTGCAGCTTTTACGGATATTCCCTCGTGTTATTAATTATTAGGTAGTTCGTGTGTATAAAACTTCAGACGGGCTCATAGGTATCAAAACTGCTTGCTATTTTCGCGCTAAAAAGTTCAAATTGCTACTTGCTAGGAAAAAAACATTTCGTGGTTTGTTCCCTCATATGGGGATCAACAGCGGTAACTTTTGGCACAAGATTGGAGCAGGCATTTGAGCGTTTTAATCATTCCATATAGATGATAATAGCGTCATCCTAGAGTCTAAGAGTCTTAATGAAAAATAAACTTTTTTGTGTTTTATTTTTGGTGCTTGTGAATAGTGAGTGAGTGAGGAAGTGATATATCCTCATATAAATAACTAGGTATTATAAACTCCTGAATAGAACCAAAAACGAATAGAATTAACTAGGTACTTAACCAACTATCATAACTCCATATAAATTGTATCTTATACGTTATAACTTAAAAAGTAGGTTAAATGTATTCGTGACAAACACATTCATCTTCCTTGCCTCTCAATTCCCAATTCCCTCCCTACCTAGGTATTTACTTTACTTTACTTTACTTTACAATCCACACTTTACAACCAACTCAGCCGTATCCATTGTGCTGCTTTCCCTCTCCATCTCCATCTCCATCTCCATCTCCATCTCCATCTCTCTCCCCTCTTTTCTTTTTTCTATCATTTCTTTTATTTCTTCTCTTCTCTTCTCTTTCTACCCTTCCACCGCTCTACTCTTCTACCCTCCTTCTCTCTCTCCCTCCTCTAACCACAACCCCAACCCCACAAAACACAAGGAAAAAAAAAAAAAATTTACTCGTCTTCCACTATTCTCTCCTCTTCTTCTCACAAGATACTAAACAAAAATGCAATCGACACCTTTTCCCTTACAATTTCGCCATGGGTTTCTCATCCGCCAACGCTTCCTCGTACATACGATCGATATGTTCTCTGAATTTTTTTGCCGTTTGGGGACGCTTGAGTTTGAGTCTGTGGGTGTGAGGTTGTGTTAGTTATTGTGATATTCTACTTTATACTAGGCTCTGTATGTTATATGCAGGCAGGCCAGATTCCTGGATATGGAGAATCTCGTAGTAGGAACAGGAGGTAGGGAGATGAAAAAAAAAACTTACGTAGGAGTCAAAAGCTCATTCTCAATCGTAAAAGGTTCCACATCTACAAGAACATTCTTAACCTTTTCATAACTATTAAACTTGCTCTTCTTCCCCACTCCTTCCAACACTTTGACAAGTTGCATTCGAACTCTCTTGTCATTACCCGCTTCCTTAATCCCTTCAATATCATCACTCTTGATTTCTCTCCCGAGAATCTTGCTCACCCACGGCGCAAAAGTAACGGGGTCGACTCCGAATATGGCAACGAGGAATGCTTGCGTAGAGTCACCGTGGACATATGCTTGAGATAAGAGTGAACAATTGGCTAGATATACGTTCTCGATGCGCTCTGGGGAAATGTATTCGCCTTGTGCGAGTTTAAGGACGTTCTTGCGACGATCAATGATCTTGATACGGCCCATACTATCAATTTCGCCGATGTCACCTGTGTGGAACCAACCGTCTAGGGTGATAGCTTTGGAGGTTTCCTCTTCGTTGCGGTAATATTCGCGGAAACGGGCCGTGCCTCGAATAAGGATTTCACCACGGGGGTTGGGGCTGTCAGTTACGAGATACTCCATGTCGGGGACGGATTCGAAGCATACTTCCACTGTGAGAAAGAGTGGTTAGTTGAGTTTGATTTGAGGAGGAACTAAAGAGAAACTTACTAGAAGCGCTTACTCCTCCACAGTTACCGGTTGAGTAATCATCGTCATATTGTACGATACCATGTGCATAGGTTTCTGTAAGGCCGTAACCTTGAATGAACCTGTTGCCAAATGCAGCACGGAGGAATTGATGAAGACCTGGATCAATTGGAGCACTCCCACTTACCATGCCACGAGTTCTCTGAAGACCGAAAGCACTGGCTAATTTAGGAGTCCAGACACGATCATAAAGTGCATGTTTGTTGGTGGCTTGTCCAGGTGGGAGTTTCATTGAGGCAAGCTTGGTATTGATAATGTGACGACCAATTGAACCCTTGAGACCTGGAGCATCAATAGCAGCTGCTTTAATGGCGGAACCAAATCGATTGTAGAGTCGGGGAACGGAATTAAAGGATGTTGGGCGAAGAAGCTTCAAGTCTTCAACGAGTCCAATAATATCACCACGGAAATATCCAATAGCAGATCCTACCGCGAGAGAGCCGTGTTCAGCAAGTCGTTGGTAAATATGTGCTAAAGGAAGGTATGAACAAATGACATCGTTGGGCCTTGGGTCAGAGACAATTCTTGTGACGGAAGTTGCTGCAACAGCATTCGAATGGGTAAGGACCACGCCCTTGGGGTTACCGGTTGTTCCAGAGGTATAGTTGATGGTAATAATGTCTTCCGGTCGAGGTGGGTTCATGGGGGTATTTGGAGATGCAGCTCCGATGGCCTCAACATCCCCAATATAGTGAACAGCGATTCCGGCTTCAGCCGCAAGAGTATTCAAGATTGCACTTTTGCTGTTTCCAGGCCTTTCTCCATCATCCAAAGGATCAACAGAAATGATAATCTTCAATGTAGGAATTCTTGGCGCCAATTTCAACAGGGTTGGAATGTGCGGTAAACTCGTAACAACACAAGCAAGCGTAGCGTGATTGATGATATATTCTGTCGTATCGGGTCCGAGGGTATCATAAATAGAGACTGTGAAGAGAGATTGTGACATCGCTCCCAAATCTATAACTCATGTCAATCTCCATCCTGCAACGCACGAAGCTGTAAATCTAGATTTCTTACCAACAATTTGCCATTCCGGGCGATTTTGACACCAGAGACCGACACCATATCTTTCATCTGTGATTCCCGCCCTCTTATGAAGTTCTACCAATCCCACACCAAAGTTCTTTCTGCGCTGTGCCGTCTCCCCATATGAGATCCATTCATAATTGCCATGAGTCTTTGTTGCCGGATCCCAAGGTCTATAACCCAAACATCTCGCATTTGGTCTCTTTTTGGCGGCCTTTTCAAAGAAATCATGACTAGTCAAGCATTCTTGATCGACTGTTTGTAATAGCGGCTTGCCTACGAACTGGTAATGTCTGTAAACAGCACTGCGACCGTCACGCGCACTACCTGGCACTGGGAGGGAGTATGGTGAACCAGGGGGAGGAGATGCTCGGATGGTTTGCACATAAGTATCGGGGTCTTGTACCGCTGGTGCCATTGTGTCTGTCTAGATCTGAGAAGCAAGTATAATAAGTCAGTACTCAATATTGAACAAAGGTTAGGAGGTTGGTGTTTGAGCGCAGGTCATTGGAATTTACCAACCTGGGAAAAGTGTGAAAGAGATAATAAAAGATAAAGATTATTCTATAAAATATCTAAGATTCGTATCACAGTAAAGATCTATAGAAGATAGAAGAAACGATAGTACATCAACTCCAATGAACAAATGAGGTTTGTTTGTGGAATAAGTTTCACTCAAGAGGTGAGGTGCATGTGAAGGAAATGGATAAGTGGCCCTACCCCGAGGCCTTGATGGGTCCCGTCTTCCTTTTACCTCGGCATCTGAACATTATGCATATTCTAGAATGTGGAGAAGCTTTGTAGATCGCCATCACAATTCTAAAAGAATTGAAAATAACCGATAGACTGGAATGTTGTATCCTGATACGGGGAAAAGAAGGGAGGAAAGTGGGTTTTGAGTACATAACTAGACTGCATGAATGATGGTGTCATGAAGATGAAAGTGTGAAGTTGGTCAGCATGTGGTGCTCGGTGAACGGAGAACATCTACATCCCATTATACTTGACCAAAGTATTCATTCATATCACAGACTTGTTAAGAATTATCCCATCTCAAATACGAAGATGAAAGCAAGCGCGATAATTAACTTTATTATTATTACTATACAACGAATGTAATTTTGCAATGCACAAACCAATATCTTGAATGGTGACCATCGGAATTAACCATGCAGCAACAGGTCTACCTAGCAACGGAGGTTCTCCCCAATAGCTTAAAAAAAGGGGCATTATGTTAAATAACCAATTTCGTGTCAACACCAGTATCACCAGTCTTCCCGACGTTGGACTCGTTACCGCCCGTTGTCTTCGCAGCAGATGCTGATTCGAATGATTGCTCGAAATCCTTGATTATATCATCAATATGTTCCGTGCCAACCGAAATTCTAATAAGATCCTAGAGAGCCAGGCGTTAGCTAAATACGAAACGTTACTTTCGGATGATTCCTCACCTCAGTGACACCAGAAGCCAACTTTTCATCGTCAGAAAGTTGTTCGTGAGTAGTAGACCATGGGTGAATTGCTAGAGTTTTTAAATCTCCAACGTTGGCCAAGTTAGAAATCAGTTTGAAGCCATCAACCACCTGACTACCAGCTGCTCCTCCACCTTTAACTCCGAAACTTAGGACACCACCAAATCCACGGGGTAGGTATTTCTTAGCTAGCTCGTGGGATTCATGATGTTCCAACCCTGGATATGACACCCAAGAAACGTGTGGGTTCTTATCAAGCCATTTTGCCAAAGCCAATGAGTTCTGAGCATGTCGTTCTCCTCTCAAGCTCAAAGTTTCAAGACCTTGAATCAATTGGAATGCTCCGAATGGATTCAATGAACTTCCCAAGTCACGAAGAATCTCAACCCGTACACGAGTGATGAAAGTATCAGGTCCAAATGTTTCCCAAAACTTTAATCCGTGATATCCATCTGATGGCTCAACCATGGCTGGAAATCGCTTGCCATTTTTACCCCAATCGAATTTGCCTGAGTCAATAACTACACCAGCAATTGTGGTTCCGTGTCCTATTCCAAACAGATTAGAGGAATTCACATGACCTGATGGTAGAAATTGGAATTACCGCCGATCCATTTGGTCGCCGAATGCACGACAATGTCAGCTCCATGATCAATTGGGCGGCAGAAATAGCCACCTGCTCCGAATGTATTGTCGACCACAAGAGGAATCCCGTGGTCTACATATAGGAAATTAGTACTTTATAAACGTAAAAATGACGCTAACTGGTAGGACTAAGGTCATGCTCGGATGGAATATTGCGCAACAGCAAATCACTCACCGTGTGCAACTTTGGCAATAGCCTCGATGTCTGGAACGTTATATTTTGGATTGCCAATGCTTTCGATGAAAATAGCTCTTGTATTATCGTCAATAGCCTTCTCGAAGTCCTCGGCCTTGTCTCCCTGAACGAATTTGGTCTTTATGCCCAATCTTGGAAGGAAAACCTTCAATTGATTGTATGTCCCTCCATAAAGGTTCGTCGTGGATACGATATTATCGCCGGCATGCGCCAACGCGGCAAAAGTCACTTGAAGGTATTGTTAGCAAAATTTCGCTTATTGCGTTTAATAATAGGGGTGTGTGGTGAAATGTTTGGCCTGAAGGTGAAAGATAAGTTAGCATAACCTACTAAATTGGGCTGCTTGGCCAGACGAAGATGCAACCGCGCCCCGTCCATTCTCAAGTGCTGCCATCCGCTTTTCAAAAACATCGACAGTCGGCTATCGCCAAGTCAGCTAAGATTTTGGTGTTCTACTTGGCAGTGAAATCTTGAAAATTGAATTGAGATGCCAATTGTGAAGGGAAAAGTGCCGGCCCGCGAAACTTGAGATGCCAACTTCCATTGCAGATGTTGCCAATTTTGAGAAGATCGGATGCCAAATTCTCAACGACGTTTCTTGAAATTTCGAATAAAATGAAACCTTTGGCAGTAATACATACGTTCATAATACGACTGTAGATATTTCCATGCTCCTTGAGGCCAAACAACCTAGCTCCATGAGCAGAGTCATTGAATGTGAAGCTCTGTGCATTTGGACTTTAGTTCTTGGAGTCATATATCCTCTTGATATGAACAACTGACTGTAGTAGCATATATTGGTACAGCTCTGGCATTTGTTGCAGAATCTGGTTCATGTCTATACAATCAATGTCGTCTTGTTAGCATTATCCTTAGGACTGCGGGGAGGTGGCACGGCACGAACCCAGCATGGAGCTGTAGAGTCTCGAAATGGCTACTTTCAACTGGTGCCATTTTGATTGATATTTAGGTATTCTTCAATTCTCGAGTTTCATAAAAAATTACTAATGATTGAGACTTTACAGGAGAGAAGTAAACGACCTCTGAAAGAATTTATAGATCAATTTAGGCAAGATCTTTGTTCTCCAATAACTCTTTCTGATGGGTAATCTTACAAACCTTTCGTGACCATTCAGAGTGGGGTAATACATTCAATTACCCATTACAGTAAGTAACAGTACAGTACAGTTTGAGCACGCCATTTTCTTTCATCATTGGGAATGAATGACGAGAACGGAAACTTTGTGTTGAAGCTGGGCAATATTCTGTTGAGAATACAATAGTTTGGTCCGAATAGCTTCATTATTCCATCTCTTCAACGACGTCTTGAGATTAAGGTGGTTGCTTGCTTACTCATCCGACTCTAGATTGTTTTGTCGTTGTCATTCTAGAAAACTTTTAGGCCAAGTTTTGACCTCATGTAGAAACATCACAGCTCGAAACAATCCATTGGGCCCACTAACCTGTAGGTCCCATTACCAAAATGCAAAATGACACAACTGTTATCCACTCAAATCTGATCTAGCCCACGACTTCTGACATCGTCGCTTTGTCTTTTCTCAAATGCGACATTGCGTCGTGATTTTCGTACCTGCAGATGATACACCCTTCTCAATATCAGTACGTACTACTACGAAGACCAGATATGGTACTTCAATAGCAATATGGAGGGAGTATATAGACTGTGATTCAACCCCGCGTCCAAGCATTTGAATATCATGGCTTTCAAAGGTCTCATGATCCACTACCTTCAAACGAAGAGCTCAATGAAAGACCCTCGACCTGGAGCTTCCCTCTTGGCAACACAACGCTGACACTCTTGGAGTTCTTGGGAGGCGGCAACAGAACTTACTTGTATACTTATAGCTTAAGATGACTCTATTTTCTTTTCAAGCTTTGCGGTTGAGTTGACAGATTTGTGTTGGAGCCGACGTTTCATGCTTTGAGAGGAATTGAAAGTTGTTAACCTCAGATGTCCGAGCGGACAATTGCCAAATTTTTGACAAAGCGTATTCGATGTTTCAATTCGTCGCTATTCTTGTTATCCAGTTATACAAGGTCGTACAATCATCCTTCTGACACTTCAATCGGTGGGATAGAATCTTTTCTTAGAGGTGGATATTTTAAGGATAGGATGGATGCGCCCCGAGATTGTCAGCCCGGCGATTGAATTGCCCTACGTATCGCAAGGAATGCAAGCAGGCATCTCTCCACTGTACTCTATAGCAAGGACATCCAGCGTTAATAGTTATCATTGGCTTAGTACATAGCCTTGCATCTTCAATCATGCCCAAGATCCTTGTTCTCCGTAAGGAAGTCGATCTGTGCGATAGATTGATATACCGTTTCAAACATGATACAAAGTTTATGCATCTTTTCCACTTTGGCTGCAATGGAAACCCTTCGGCCTTCAGAATTTGACTACTTATTTCTTTTGTAATTATAATATTAGTCTGCGAATCTTCTGCATTTCTCCATCTTTACTTGATCTCCACCTGTCATTCTCAATTGTACACACTTCCTTAAATTCACTCACTATATACGCGCACAAGCTGCAGCTGCTGTTCCCCACGACTTTCAAAAAGGAATATATACGATTGTTTCACGATAATTCAACTTCTCCAATAATAATACCTTGACTTCAAAATGGCGATTGGATTACTTCTCCCTATTCGAATTGCTCAAGCAGTATTTGCTATCGTCATATTGGGATTATCTGGATATGGTATGAAAAGCATTGATAGCTATACTGCGAGATAACTACCTACTAACATATCACATAGTTTCCCACTGGTACAATACCGATACTTTGACAGCATCTCCTTCTCAAATCAACTTCTTGGTCTTCGTACCTGTGTTTACCTTGCTATCCATTCTCTATCTTGAAGTTGCACCTCGATTCATGTCAAAAGGTACCTTTTTCCCACAATCAAGAGTTGACATGAGTATTTAATATCATTTTCTAACACTCACAAGCATCTCACCCATACATACATCTTGCAGTCGAACTCCTCAACGTTCTTTTCTACTTCGCAGGCTTCATCGCCCTCTCCGTCTTCATCGGCGGCCTTCTCTTTTGTCGTGGTTCTGTCTGTGGAGCCGCTCGTGCCGATGCAGTTTTTGGTGCTTTCAGCTGGCTACTTTGGATAGGAAGTAGTGCTATTCTCGCACTAGAGATGTTCAAGGGAGGAAGATCAAAGTCTTACCCAAAGCCAAATATGGCCATGAAGGAGACGATGAATCCAGTATAAGTAGATATGATGGGTGCATAATCAAGAAGATGCTAGGCTTGCTTCGAAGATATCTAGATATGGATATGATGAGGAGTCTTGATGACTTTACTCTCTCTTTGACCAGAAGGAACATTTGGATTGTGGAATATTAGGGGTCGGTAGAAAGGAAAATATTGATTGAGCACTCGGTATCGGTATCTCGGAGTTGGGATTTAAAGTAGACAGAAGGCTGCTTGGACTGGCTGGCTGTTCATGCTTTATAAATGCTTTCGCGAAATATATAAATAATATGAATATGGAATATCTTTTTATCGTTCTCTGATATAAGCTTTGGAAAGTTTTCGATGTATGCAATATGTAATGTGTTTTTTTTTTCTTGTGGTAATTGATTGTTCTTAATGATACTTATTACTCAGTAACTATTATCTAAATCTCATAAATAATCCGAGATTAATGATTCCACCGAAATGATCTTAGTTGGGGGGAAAAGAAAAGGGAAACATGCTCTCTGGATTTCTATTCAGCGTCATGAATACCAAAGATACATATTAGCCTAGAAATGAAATTTCCAAGTATTATAGATGAGCCATTTTGCCTCCCTTTTTTCTTTCCTTCCTTGAGTTGGGATTCCTAATGTATATATACTATATATAGACTTTTATTTATTTTCAAAAATCTTCTTTTTTGTAGTTTGATAAATTGAAAATAAATATAAAATATTTTGATCTAGATAGAATCTATATTCAGGTTATTGTATTGAATTGTAATTATCTGTTAATTATACCGAGAGTAAAAGAATAAAAGGATCTTTCTGGTAATTTACTCACTTATTAAATAGATATCTTGTTAAAAATGAATTGTTTGGAAGTAGTAGTATTATTAGATGTAGGTTGAACTGAGGATCTAAGTTACAGTAATGGTAGAATTGAAGATATTCCCAATTATGGTCCGTGCACCATAATGGTCATATGACCTCAATTCTAGGCCGATAATGACCTTAATTTCAACATATCTTTATATTTAGATAGATAGCTGCTATTAGTTTGAATCTTATCACTAATCAATCAGCACACTCGCATCATAGAGGCTACCTGTCCGCTCGTCTGGTGGGAGGGTTAAGTTCTACGAGGCTGGATGGTTCGTCTGGTCTATTTTGTTGAATGATCTTGTATAGATAAATACTGTTGAGTATGTACATAATCACTAGTAAACATACAAACAAGTGATTAATATATAAATTTCACAGACTAGGTAATATATCAAAAGATCAATAGATAAATAACACTATATGTTGAAATTAAGGTCATTATGGGCCTAGAATTGAGGTCATATGACCATTATGGTGCACGGACCATAATTGGGAATATCTTCAATCCTACCATTACTGTAACTTAGTGTCACAAACCACGACCAATAGTATACAATAAAAACAAGTACGGGGGTCCTTATCGATAAGGAATTCTAGGACAAGTGTCCTAGGATAAAATGTGCCCCAGGATAATAATTATCCTAGGAGCTATATTGTCCCAGGAGACGAATCGTCCCAGGATTAGTGGCCTGAGGCAAATAGTTGGATCACGTGATGGAGCCCTGGGAGCCTTCAGAGCTCCTAAAGGCTCCCTCTACGGATTAGTATATAGTTAGAATAGTTTCATAGTTTAAGAGCTTCGTGCTCAACTTAGTTATCAATTAGTTTACCTACATTCTACTTGACCTAGTAACGGCTTCACTTCCAAGTGAATACCAGTGATAAAGCCTTAACCCATAACTACCAACCGACGAAACCTCAGGCAGCCGCTGCCTCCAGTACAGCATCGTTACACTTAGATCCTCAGTTCAACCTACATCTAATAATACTACTACTTCCAAACAATTCATTTTTAACACTATATATATATTAATAAATTATTATTAATTATTAATTTTTTTATATTAAAATAAAATTTTAAATAGAGTTTATTTGTTAATATCAATAACTGATGTCTATTAGTGTTACGTCGGCTACGACAAGTACGTCACATGACCCTATAACACGTGATGGAACGGTGAGGAACGACCGTTCCTAGGAACAACCAGGAACGTTCGCTCCCAGGAACGACGATTCCTAGCTAGCCATAGGCATGAAGGTCTATATAATCAAGATGGATTTCCTTTGTATAGAGCTTCGTGCTCAAGATCAATCATTTAGTATACCATACTATTAGTTACGAATTGCATCATATTATTGTCATTACTTTAAGTCCCTGCTTGACGCCTAGTTATAAACCACCTCGAGAGCCTAGAGCACTTCCACGTGATCTAGACGGCAAACCTCGTAACACACCACCCATAAGATTAACAACTGATAAAAGCCCCCAATTAGCCCCCAATTTACCCCATGCAGCCACGATACACTGACGACATCGATTCCCCTCTTTCCCCGACCTCGCACTTTCCCAGGAATGTTGTAACCTTTACTCCGTAAGTCTTTTATTTGTTTATCTCGTTCCATACGCTTGCCCGTCTTGGTAACTTCTTATCTGGTCTCTAATTAAAATCGTGTGTAATCCATGCGCACCCATTTCCCACTCATTCCGTATCATTGATGATTTCTCGCTATCAAAGCTTGGATTCATTATCAACACTATAGCAAACATGCCCTCTGCTAAAGGAAAACCAACTGACCCCAAACTTAAGGAAGACATTACCAAAAGTAAAGAAATTTCTTATCTTTTTCCTGTTCAGACCCCTTTGAAATCTCCTTTGCCTCTGATTATCAGCGATCCGTTCTTAACAGCAGACAAAACAGAAGTCAAGCAACAACCCAATAAAGATGGTAGCGGTAAAGGAAAGATGGCTGCATGGAAGGTGAGTCACTTGATTCCATAGCATCGAAATCCCAGTCGTCCTTTTTCGTCTCTACTTCTACTCAGGTCGCTTTTTTTATTGATCATATGTTTCCTCTCAGGCTAGCAAAATAGCAAAAGAATACGAAGCTGAAGGAGGTGACTATGAGAACGAACCTGGCTCTAAAGACAAACCCAAGAAAGGTCCACCTGAGAAGAAATCAGAAGAGGAAAAAGCTTCTGAATTGGAAGAGGCCGAGAAGGAAAAGGAAGATGATGTCAAAGAAACCGATGGTGATAAAGCGAATGGAACGGATGATAAGACGCCGGATACAGAAGTCAAGGACAAACCAACCGTCGAAAAGAAAGGCCCAGGTAGACCCAGAAATGCGGGAAGCACAGCTGGTCCAAAGAAGAGCCCGAAGCCAAAGAAGGAACCAAGACAAGGAACGAGGAGTAGTGCTCGACAACAAGAAAAGTCACAAGAATCTAATGGAGGGATGAAGATAGATGCTGTTAAGGAGGAGGAACAAAAGGCCGCTTTAGAAAAGAGAAAGAACGTTAGCGACGAACCAGCTGATGAGAATGATGAAGAGGAGGAGAACGAACAAAAGCCTGCGAAGAAATCCAAAAACGAGGAACTAAAGGAGGTAGAAGAAGAGAAAGAAAAGTCAGCGCCTAAGAAAGCTGGTAGAAAAGCTAAAAAGTGAAAGTATCACTTTGCTTTCATTCTCTTCCTGCGGAATTGGTTGAAGGGAATATCATCGGCGCATAAGGAACCGCACGAGTACATATATTAACATTGGGTTGGAATGAATGGGATGAATCTGCGAATTTATATTTTCGAGCGTTTGTTTACATTACGCTTTGCCTCTCTAGGACTTTACCTTGGTACCTTGGAAAGCATTCTTTCTTTATTGTATACGAGGAACCATTTATCATTTTTATTGATAAACTTTGGCTGCAGTAGCAGCTAATCAAAAATGTACTTTGCTCTTTTATCATGAACGTTGGGCTCTCTGCGCTTTTCTTTTGGTTCCCAATCTGTGCAAGAATCTATTTATTTCTCCATAAACGGTGGCTAGTTGGGATATCTATGACATATCGATTCTTGAATCGAAGTTCGAATCTACAAGTCACCTATGTTCTCATGTTTAAACCCCTTCGTTTTCTTTCATTAGCTCTTACATCATTCATACCCCGTCATCTCCTCCCTCCTCTCCCCGTTCCCCGTTCCCCGTTCCCGCAATCGCCCTTCACCACCTCCCCTTTCCTTTATCCACCTTTCCCATTAGTGTATAAACCCTTCTAGTCATGGCTTCTCCATCAAAATCAGTAACCAACCATCATCGGTCGCTTAGCTCAGCTGGTTAGAGCGTGGTGCTAATATCTTGTCTGTTCCAAACAGACTGGTATCAAAACGCCAAGGTCGCGAGTTCGATCCTCGTAGTGATCAATTTACCTTTTGCTTCTTTCCGCTGCATGAGAGCGTTCATTTTGAATCCAAATACGAATATATTTGAGAATTGAGGAAGTTGTGGATTGAATTTTATGGGTGGGGCGTAGGTGGGGTGAATATGAAATCTTTGTTATTTACCCCATCAAAAAAAATAGAGCCATTATGAAGACTAATTAATTATTTATTTTCTGATACAATCTCCATTCTCCTTATGATCCGATCAAATCTTTTGTTTTCGCTGTCTTTTGGATATAAGTAAATAAGTGAACGAAAAAGAAAATAATAAAACTAAATTAAAAGCTGGATGGATGGAAATTTTAGAATTTGAGGAAGAAATTGGCGAAAACAAAAATAAAACGACATGTGCAGGATTTGAACCTACGAGGCCGAAACCATAAGATAACCGAATCATTCATTCAAGTCTTACCCATTAACCACTCTGGCAACATGCCCGAACACTTAAATCATGTTTGCAACATTTGATAAAAATTGTGAGGGTGGTTTGAGCTAATATATGGCAAGAAAATCTAGGGGCGTCTTCTTTTTTGGAGTCCTTCTACCTGGTCCAATTCACGAATCTGCTGGAGTGGAGAATTTCCACTTACGGGAGGATACTGTACTTCTATCGTCGATCACTTTTCCTACTACGAGCTGCAGGAATGATCACCACCGGAGGTTGGTACGCTCTAGACTCATTAATATATGAGATTATGTTGAAATTTGGGCACGAAGGCGCTGTTTATATGTTCATAGGTCGAGAGGGTAGGTAGGTAGTAGGTGGGTATAATTATGTCAACGCCGTGGGATGCTGCAGATGGAATACTATTTATTAGTGGTGTTATTCTTGAGTGGCTTATTGGTGTATTTCTGTTGCGCGAAATTTTCTTGTAATCTTAGGATATGTTATTGAACAAGCTTAGGAAGCTTTCGGATCGTTTTTGGATGTTGGAGCTTATATGATGTTGCAATTTCATGGCCTCTTGACACTCATAAATGGTATGTATGGTGTTGGTATCATAGTGGATTCGTTAACTAGATAAAATCAAAAACGTTTGATTGCAGCCATGTCCCATGGAGCTCAAAGAGCCTGAGTCCATAGGCATTTCCTGTAAGTCTAGGGACTGGATCTGACAGGTAAGTATAGCGCTAAAGCTGTACGATCTGTGATTGCACAATGGATGTATAACTTAACGGAGACTTGTGTTCTTTGACCTATTTGTTTAAGCAGAAGGCGCTTACGCAGCCTACCAGCAGTTTTTTGAGTTGTGTTGCGCAATTCATCCAAGGAAAGGACCAGGATATTTCAACTACATTATGGTAGACATCGATGACTTTGCTTTACTTTTAGCACATAGGCATCAGCGTTACTTTGCAAATAATCATCCTATTCTCTCATCTCGAAAGCTAAATTGACTCGGACAGGATATAATTACCGGCCACAGCTGTTGATCTCAGTGTTATGATGCATAAGACAATCATCGAGAATACTGCCATAATCTCGATTGGCAGCACAAAACTTGAAATACCTATTTATTGAAGTACAAAGGCAACTCAAATGGACTACAATTAAATTCTGGGAGGCAGAATTTACCCTTTCTATTTGAATTGGAGCAAGGGTGAGAGCGGAAGTACTTTCCGAACACAGAGTAAATCGCAAATTCGAGTGTTAAAGCATCATGAGGATTGAGTTGTCAACTAAAAACCACCAACAGATGAAAATAGCAACCGTAGAGGGGCTGAGCTTCTATAGTTAAATGGTATAAAACAGGAACATTGCAGAGATTATCTTCTTTGAAGCAAAGAAAGTGGCTGCATGACAAAGTGAATGCTTCTTTGAATACCCATGGGCTCGACTTGAACCTTGCGAGCGTAATAGAGGATGGATTTAGGACTTTCTAGCTGCCTTGTGTAAGGGAGCAGCAATACCTTCGCGTGAATATTATTGGCGGCGAAATGGCACATTCCTCTCACCGAGGGGTAACGACATAGACGCCATTCTTCTATCTCACCGTTTGTATTAATAGTAACACATTTGAGGTCATGACCACGACGAGGTTATTTGAATGGCTCGGTCAAGCTAACATCTTTCGCAGCTCCTAGCCCCGTCCTCCGTCAGAATAATACGTCCAATCGGGAGCTAGAGAATACATGCTATTACCATCTCGCCTCCTTTCGTACGTATATCGACAAAGCAGGGTAGAATGTCGCTCAGCTTGATATTAGACGACATGATTGGAGCAGATAAGAAAGTGTTGTTGAAGTCGGATATTCTTGATGGCCGAGGAGAGGAGCGGCTTATATGGCTCACTACACGTTTTCTCTTAGAGCATGGAAAGTGACAACTACTGGGACTGGAACCTTGAAAATTACATGAAAAGATTTGACGGATAGTATAAGAATGAAATTTAAAACATCTTATTTCATATAATTTTTGAACGTTCGCTCTGATTTATGTGGAAGATTATACAAGGTAGAATATAAGTTTAACAACTTTGTAAGGTTATTTAAAATTGAAACCCATCTTATGAATTGCGATTTGGATCATGGAGAATTAACGAAATTGCGAATTGAACGATGAAAGATTGATTGACTCCGCAAAGAACCTGAAGCACCGAAGCGTGATAATTCTGTGGCATTGGTTGAAATCTTACTTAAGATAGATTTAGATATGCTTTGGGTTTGCAGCTTGCATTGATTGTGTTTGCTATAAATTCTGTTGAAATTTGTTTGACCGATTCCCTTGATAATACTGCGTAAGAAGCACGCACGGAGAAGGAGCTTCAGAAGACAAAAATGCTAGAAAACAGCAGATTGAAAAAGAAAAGCGAGAAATATTCGCGGTAGCTGAGCGAGGCTCGCTCTACTTCTCTTCCAACGGGAGTAAAAAGATCGGTCATTCTCCTAAGACGTATTTCAAACGTTGATCATGAGGTTAATTGGGATGATCCTTTTCCGCAAATGTAAGATCTTACTTTTGAGAACAATGAAAATGTTGGAACCTCGCCACCGTCGCATGAGACTCTCAGGAAAACATAAAATGTGCGTGTGAGTATTGAAGGAGTTTCCATAACCAGCTTTAAAGAAACGTTGGAGAATACCAATTAATTACCCCACAACTCAAATCCTAAACCCTTGTCATTCTCTCCGGCAAACGATATCCGAATATTTAAGACATCAATACAAATGACCTGTAAATCCTTCCAATTTATATCCCACGTTCCCAATATTCATTCGCTTTCATCTAATTCATGACGTAAGTTCGACGTTCAATGGAGAATAATTGATCTTGGCACTATGTATAGTGACGCCTATTTGATTCGCCGAGCCTTGTGATGAACATTTCCAATGAAGACAAAATTCATACTTAAGTCGTAGAAATTCTAGAAGAACCTTAAATCAACTTCCAGGTAAAGTCTGGAAATTTGAACATCAACATGACAGCATACGACTATTACAGCCACTCTCCACCAACAGTAACTGGATATCCTACTTCCACTTACCATCAACAACCACAATCTGATATTCCAAGAAATCAAGGACCAGAAAATCCGCCACCTGCTCCTTACGACTCACGGGGCTATTCCTCTGAACAACCATATTACCAGCCTCAAAGACAAATCCTCGAGTACAATCACCAACCTCAACATTACAATTATCAAACTTCCAACCAGCCAGCTTATCATGGCGATGAACATCACCCATATCCCGCCGTAGGAACCCAGTCGTCTCAACACCTTCCACCTCATCTCCGCCCTCGTCGTTCAATATCTGAACCGCCCGGTCCACGATATCTTGCCCAACACATACCCGGCTATCATCACCGAGGACGTTCAAGATCTCCCTCGTATTATTCTTCACCTGAAAGATCACCATCACGATCTAGGAATCGTGCTCATTCACATTCTCGAGCTCACTCTACAAGATCTCTGAGTAGAGATCGGCGTAGACACTCACATTCGCATTCACGCCCCCGAAACTCACAACCATCAAGAGCCCAAGCTCGACATGGCCACAAAGATAGAAATACATTTTTGGGAGCAATTGGCGGAGGAGCAATTGGGGATTTGATAATGCCTGGATTAGGAACATTAGGCGGGGCATTGCTAGGAGGAGTTGGAGGAAGGGAAGTTAGTAGAAATGGGCGAAGGAATGAAAAGACTGGGAGAAAAGAAGGTAGAAGTATATTTGGGGGGTCAAGGAAAAATTATGACCAGGAATGGAGGGAGGGAAGGATTGAAAGGGGTGAAATAAGTGAGTAATATAGTTAATGGGAGTGAAAGGAGGGAAACATTATTTTTATAAACGATATAAGAATTTTTGTATGAAGGTATAGATTATTAATAATTTTCGCTGCGGTGCTTTATTTCTGGAATGAATACCGTGCTTCAGGCTTCAGTTGAAGAGCCGGGGAATAATGTTACGATGGTAACAGCTGACTTGTTTTCGTAAGCTTGGGCTATGTGCAAATCGGTTTCGATTCGCTCAATTTACTATGGGATTTCGGTTACCCTAAGAACTCATACGCACGTACAATCAGTGCATATAAACAAATATGCTAGATCACTCAGGATCACTGGTGATCCAAGGTGATCCTAGGTGATCCAAGGAATATGAGGTTCTATATAATTAGAAGGGATTCCCTTATTGTAGAGCTTCGTGCTCAAGATCAATCATTTAGTATACTCTACTATTAGTTAAGAATAGCATATCATTATTTGTCATTACTTTAAGTCCCTGCTTGACGCCTAGTTATAAACCTACCTCGAGAGCCTAGAGCACTTCCACGTGATCTAGACGGCTACCCTCGTAACAAATAAATGTATGATTTGATGTTGTCTTCCAGTAAACTACAAAATCACATCTAAAATCCACATTTTCAAAATTGAATTAAAATTCAAATATCCGATGAAACTTTTTGAAATTATTATTATACATAAATAAATATTATTAATTTTGAATTTAAAAAATAAAAGTTTATTTTTTTATTAAAAATTTTAATAAAGAAAAATAATGTTAAAAGGAATGACCTTACACAGGGAATAGTGGGAAGCTGATAGGGCAGAACTGAGGTAATATTGGTCTAGTAGGTCAATCACTCTGTTAAGTTCTACGGAAGTGCGAAGCTCTCTTACAGAGAGCTTCTCAATCTAGTCCTAATAGGACTAGTGCCCTGTGCACGTGCTACGCAGGAACCATTCACTTTAACACTCCCCCATGGGTCCTGCAGTTGCACGTGGCCCTTACAACTGTAGATCAGTGATCCCCCATCCCTAGCATTTCAACAAACTTCCTGAATGCATCCTTTCCCAATGGCTTCGTCAAACCGTCCGCCACCATTTTGTCAGTGGGAATATAGCTAACCTCAAGCATTCCCTTTTCAGCTAAGTCCCGTACATGATGGTAAGCAACATCGATATGCTTAGATCGATCTGTTAATTGTGCATTCTTGACTAGAGCAATAGCCCCTTGGTTGTCACCCTTCATATCGACTTTAGTCCCGTTTTCTGAAATGTAATGCCTATATCCCATATCACGAAGTACTTGTGCTAACCATTGGCCTTGTTTCGCAGCGATGGATTGTGCGACGTATTCTGATTCGGTCGTAGATGTTGAAACTGCCTTTTGTTTTCGACTCATCCAGAATACTGGTCCTCCTCCCAAAAGCGCTACTACTCCAGAGGTGCTTTTCCTGTCCACAATACTACTTGCGTAATCCGCGTCTGAATACACCACAAGGTTTCGCACTCCCCCTGGTCCGAAACGTAATCTATAATTGATTGTAGTTCTCAGATATCGCATGACTCTACGAAGTTGATTCATATGGAATTCCGCTGGATCCTTCATATACTGACTGAGTTTTCCCAAACTGAATGCAATATCGGGTCTTGAATACACCATGGTGTACATTAACTCTCCAATCATACAGCAGTATTGGGCTGGGTCGGCTCGTCTGTCACCTTCCTTGGCTGGTCTCAATGCTTCATATCCTTCGATTGGTGTACTGATTAATCTGGATGATTCTTTCTTAAATCCATATTTGTTTAAGACCTTGTCAATGTATTGTGATTGGTCGATATACAGAGTGCGATTCTTTCTGTCCCGAACGATCCTCATACCTAGAAGCTTAGAATTCTCTATCTCCCCCAGGTTCTTGGCTTTGAAGTCGCTCTTAATCTGAGTATCAAACCAAAGAATATCCTCTGTATTTCGTGCTGCAACAGGTAAATCATCCACATAAAGTAATACTATCATACCCTTGTCAGGGTGTGTGAATAAACATGGATCGGCAAGGCTTTGTACAAATCCCCATACGAGGAGCCGAGACTTGATAAGATCATTCCAATCTCGGGCCGCTTGTTTCAATCCATATAGGCTCCGCAACACTTCCAGGATGTGTTGTGGTTTCACATGAACCCCCTTTGGTGGGGCTAAGAGTATCTTTTCCTTTAGCTTAGATTCGGTGAATGCATTCTTTATATCAAAATAGTAGGCTTCGAGGTCCTGAGAAGCTACTAATGATAGGAATGAGCGAACGGTTGCTGATTGTACAGTGGGGGCGAAAGTATCGAAATAGTCGATTCCGAATTTCTGAGTGAATCCCCGTGCAACCAATCGTGCCTTAAAGCGTTCCAAAGTACCATCAAGTTTGATCTTAGTTGTAAATACCCACTTCGTTGTGACTAAGTTATTTGTGCCATCATTAAAAACTTGACGCCAAGTTTGATTCTTTTCAAGTTCCCGGATCTCTGCATCAATGGCCTCTTTCCATTCGTCCCCATATATCGGATCGTTGATTGCCTCCTCGTAGGTCCGAGGAATGGGAATATCCTTTGCCATTGTATGTGAGATGATTGTACTTGATACAAAAGCATAATCGTTAGCTTGCTCCTTGGTGAAAAATTCCTCGCCAGGTTCCAACTCGCTGATCATAGCTAGAAAAGCCCGAAGTCTCTTTGCTTCAGAGAAATCTGCTTCATTATCTTGTTCTCTAGTTCTTTTCCTTGTCATTGGTGCAACATATGTATCCATTGCCATAGTATCGTCCTCAGGTTCCGGAGGTATCGAGGTAACATTCGATGGGATTTCCATCTGAGGAATGATCACTTGTGGTATAGTTGCAGAGCATGGGTTTTCTGATTCGGTATACCCTTTGGGTCCTGGGTTGCTATTGCCCGTTGCTATATTCAATGGTGTAGGCCATAAGTTTGATCCCTTTGGCCTTCCAACTGGGCGTCTGTCTGGTAGCTCATTCGATGTTCCCTGCCCTTCAATAAAATCCCCCCTGAAACACGAGTTCGTAGTTTCAAATCGATCTTTCCTCCTGGTGATCCCTCGAAGAAAGTACAATTACTTGTCTTGATTACTGCATGCATATCAGGTGCATACACATGCAATTGCTTCGTTGTATACTCATCGTATCCTACGAATACAGCAATCCTTGCTCTATCAACTAGTTTATCACGTCGTTCACCATTTGGGTGCGACTTTGGATCGATATGTGAATAACACTTTGATCCCCACATCTTAAGGTGGTCTATCGATGGAATAGTTCCAGTCCATGCTTCATGTGGAGAAATCTGTTTCTTGGTTGCCTTGTTACTGATAATGCGTTGCTCATCCAATGGAAACTCCCCTCGTCCTTGTCGTACCTCGAATTCATCAATCCACGGGCCAATACATGTTCTGCTCCTCATATAGGCATCAGCCTGAGCTGCATAACTCCAGAATTCCACCGGCATAGCTGAATCCTTCAGCATAGCACGAACATTCATTTGGGTGGTAAGAATTGCTCGTTCCGCAGTTCCATTCTGATTTGAGGAGTATGTACATGTCGATTGACGCTGGGTGCCGATGGTATCTTGCCACTGCTGTAGTATCTTTTCAATTTCAGAGGCATTATCAGTGCGAGTAGCCAATATATTGTAACCAGATTCTTTTCCACACGAAGTCTCCATTTCTCCAATTCATCGATAATATCGTTCCTTCTCTCTAAGGGTATCACCCATACCTTCCTAGTCCAGCTGTCGATGATTTCTGCAAGGTATCGCTTTCTTTTGAATGATGCTGGAAAGGGACCTGTAATATCAAGTGAGATTAAGGCCAGTGGCTGTTTCTTATGCTCCCCCAGAATGCTACTGTAGTGCTTCTTCATCTTCGTTACTGCACATACTTCACAAGGTTCTAGTTCTGTGGGCAATCGAATTTCTTTCTCAAGGGTAGTCACTAAATGTAACTTACCTAGCACGCCACTGCCCATATGACCGAAGCGTCGATGCCAAAGCCAGTATCGGTTTGCTCTGTTCTTTCGTTGAACTTCCGCTTGATCAGGTTTCACTTCATCATACACAATATCATTGACGTCAGCTGGAAGCTCCTCTTCAGTTGCCGGGAATGCTGTATCCGGTATATCCTCATCTGTATCGGATATCACATAAATGCCATGGTAGTTGTCTGCAGAAAGTATAATCTTCTTGTCTTTATGGAAATACATCCTCCCATCATCGAATGCTCCAGCCGCACTGTGGTCCTTGCAAAATTTCCTTGCCGATAACAGACTAACTCCTAACTTCGGAACATATAGAACGTTTAATTTGTATATCTTGTTCTTCCATTTGATCTCTGCCACACCATATTCCTTCGCAACCAATCTACCTCCCCCAACTTTGATCGAGCGGGGCTCTCGAAGAGGTTTTAGGCTAGAGAGAAGTTGTAATTGGTCAGTCATGTGTGCGGATGCTCCAGTATCGGCAAGCCATGTGCTAGCGGTGCCATGGAATGAAATATGCGCGAACTCACTTGTGAGATCTCCGATGCTTTCCTCAGGTGATCCAGTGCCAGCAACATAAGCACGATCGCGTCCTGGGCGAAATGATGATTTTGGTGGAGCGGTCTCGCGTGGAGGGCTTGTGGAATCACTGCTTCTCCAATTTGGTGATTTCCGACCGGATGTTGGTGGGGGTAATCCTTTCTTCTTGGCCAGGAACTCCGCGACCTCTCCACGAAGTGGGCAGTCTCTCGCAATGTGGCCATTTATATCACACGTGTAGCATTTAAGGCCTCTGCTAGAGCTAGTACTGCGAGGTCTCTGTCTGTCGTTGCCATAGCGACGGTCGGGCCCACGATCTCTTCCTTGATATGCAGCCATAGCCATAGTGGTATCGCCATCCTGATCTACTTCACGTGTTTTGGCAGCCTTGCGTAACGTCGCATTTTCATCCACAGCTCGTAATCTATCGAATTTCTGCTCGAAGGTGAGGACCTGCGCATCAATAGCTTCAATAGTGACATCAAATCGATCGGGCAGTCCTGCAATAAAGTATCCTAACACCACATCCTTTGTAAGAAGATCCTTTTGTTTTTCATCGCCTTCGACAACTTGCTTTCTGAGTGTATAAATCTCAATCCATCCATCCTCGATTGATGTACCTGGTTGCAATTTAAATGTAGTAAGTCGACCCATTTTGTTCCTAATGTCTTGAGGCGTGGTACGTGTATACTTATTCTTGAGTTTCTTCCACTTGTCGCTGAACTCCGGGATTTCTTCGATTAAGTCGTTATCCATATCACCAATGTTTTGTATTACAAAGCGCTCAGCTCCTGATTGAGCCTTCACCATCTTGAATTCCGCATCGTCTTGAATACTCGTATCCAAACCTTGAACCGTTGCCTTAGCCTCCGCCATAGTATGATCTAACGCATATCCCCAACCTTTTTCCTTGATGTAAAGCTCGGATACTTTGAACCACTTTCGCCAGTTCTCACGGTTAAGCTGTGCGATCGCTGGTTTCTTGATCTTTTCGTGGTCTTCCATGTTGATTGTTGTATTGAAAAGATTGTGCAGAAGATATTTGTTTCGAGAGGTGGTGATAGGTTGCACTGTTTTATTGTTGTGTGAATTGGTCGAATATTCGAAATCGACCAAATTGACCAAATTGACTAAATTGACCAATTGACCAAATTGACCAAACTGATCAAATCAGTACTATAATGCGAATTGGTCGAACGTATCGTATTCGCAGTTTGATTGTTTTGTAATGTGTAGTATAGTGCCCGTGTACTCTTCAACTTCGCAAGTTGGTATTCCGTATATAGCACTACGTGCTCTTCAGCTTCCTAAGCCGGTATCGTATGGTTTTCTTTCGCAGTCGGAGACCTTCTCCTGGGGGCGGGGAGCACCTTGCTACAACCCTCTTTCGCTGGTTTTCTTTCGCAGTCGGAGACCTTCTCCTGGGGCGGGTGAGCACCTTGCTACAAACCCTCTTTCGCAGTCGCCTCAAACCTCAGTCTTTTCTATCGTGCGAACCTTGGGCTCATAACCTGTTAAAAGGAATGACCTTACACAGGGAATAGTGGGAAGCTGATAGGGCAGAACTGAGGTAATATTGGTCTAGTAGGTCAATCACTCTGTTAAGTTCTACGGAGGTGCGAAGCTCTCTTACAGAGAGCTTCTCAATCTAGTCCTAATAGGACTAGTGCCCTGTGCACGTGCTACGCAGGAACCATTCACTTTAACAAATAAATTGATTTATAAAAATTTTTAATTTTGATAATTATTATTTTATTTTTAAATTAGATATAGATTTTACATTTATTTGAATCTGAAATATAATATTTTAAAATACAAATATTATCAAATTCAAATTCCAATATAAAATATTATAAATTGGAATTTTAATTCAATTTTAAAAATGCGGGTTTAGATGTGATTTCTTATGTAGTTTTACTTACAGCCAGTCTCGCGAGTCCGTGCACCCACTGGTGGTCGTGCTACGAAGAGAGCATGGAATTGCTCCAAGTAGAACCACCATCTCTCTCGAAGCTGTGTGCACGGGAGCTAGCATTCACGGGAGCTAGCATTAGCAGGGTTCGCTTAGCCGCAGAATCGACACCTTCATTTTCAACCCCACCACTTATCCAACCGATACCCGCCCAAGTCTCCACCCGTATACACTGTAACAATTTTACTTTTCAAAAAAGGGATGGGATGAGTCACATCTTCAGTTGACTACTGAACAACCTCAATTTCAAAACATGATATCTCAACCAATTCGTAGCTATTTTGAATTATTTTTGATACAAAGGAAAGGCAAAAAAACTAAATGATCACTACGAGGATCGAACTCGCGACCTTGGCGTTTTGGTATCAATCTGTTTGATATATTAGCACCACGCTCTAACCAGCTGAGCTAAGCGACCTGGTATAATTATTCTATAATTATTCGATATATGCCGACGGTTAATCTGCTTCTATATATATATAATTAAAGGACTGATAATGAATTAATAAGATTAAAAGTATTTTTGAATTATAATAATTGTTACAAAATAAAATATATAAAAGTAATAATATTATTAAATATAAATTGAATTAATGTTACGAGGTTTGCCGTCTAGATCACGTGGAAGTGCTCTAGGCTCTCGAGGTGGTTTATAACTAGGCGTCAAGCAGGGACTTAAAGTAATGACAATAATATGATGCAATTCGTAACTAATAGTATGGTATACTAAATGATTGATCTTGAGCACGAAGCTCTATACAAAGGAAATCCATCTTGATTATATAGACCTTCATGCCTATGGCTAGCTAGGAATCGTCGTTCCTGGGAGCGAACGTTCCTTGGAGCGAACTGTCACGAACCACGTCTAATATTATCCTAAGATAAGAATCGTCCCAGGATTAGTTGTCCTGAGGCCCATGTGGAATCACGTGATGGAGCCTCTGGGAGCGCAGGCTCCCCAGGGCTCCAGGAAAGGAATCAGTATATAGTTAGAATAGTTTCATAGTTTAAGAGCTTCGTGCTCAACTTAGTTATCAATTAGTTTACCTACATTCTACTTGATCTAGTAACGACTTCACTTCCAAGTGAATACCAGTGATAAAGCCTTAACCCATAACTACCAACCGACGAAACCTCAGGCAGCCACTGCCTCCAGTACAGCATCGTTACAATGACCCGGTTCACCATAAGTTACGTTATTAGAAAGTAAATAAAAAAGAATCTAAGAATGCAGAACAAGCGAAAATTATATCACATGATCTATGCGAGGCTCCGAGGCTACGAGGCTTCAAGGCATTTGTAGACCATTCCGATGATAATCCTACCAGACTTATATCCACTTCATCTACACAACTTATCCAAAAGTCAATCAAGACAGTATGCATTTATACTTGAAACCTTGTTTGACATGTGACATTTGCCGTCGCTCCATAATTGAGGATGAAGATCAGGTACTTGCTTGTAAGTTTATCAAATTAATTCTAATGTAACCATTAATTCTAACCTGAACCAAGTATTGAGAGGTCCAAAATCCTACTATGGGTATACAGATGCGATAACAGTACCTCCCATACCGTTGAACAGGCTGCCGATTCCTTTGTGTAGAGTGTATTCAGTCAATTCACAAGTTGCTTCATGGCTTATCTGCCGCGACATACAATGCCCATCTTGTCAGAACTCGCCAGAATCAAGTGTTACCACATCACCTGCCTCAATACTATATCGAAATATATCTATCAAGCTGAGCCAAGAAAGATTTTCTAAAGAATCAGCTATACCTCCCTGTTTTTTAGGGCTTGGCCACGAGCTGGAATGGATTATTACCACGCACGAGAACCTCGAATGGCTTTTCCGTCTGCCTTGAGTAATGCGATAAAAGATTCTAACTCGGAAACCGGAGGTTTATTATTTAGAGCACCTCGACTCCCACAAGAAATCATTCATATGATTGAATCATTTTGCCCAGACAGTGAATTATGGAGGATATGGTCTTCTCTTGCGTGGTCAAAAGCATTCTATATGGGGGAACTTTCTGGCCGTCGCCTCTGTGAACTAGGGAACTGGCAGCGTGGAGATCAACCATCTTGCGCAATGATTCCTAAGAGGTTCGTCCTTCTTGCTATGGATAATCAGGGGCTTGTGGAAGTGAAGTCTTTTACGCGGCGGCCAGTCAGCCGAAAGAGCATTCAAGGTTGGTGGTATGCCTGTTTGGATACCACTAAAGCTGGAGTTGGCTCTATTCGAGCTATAATTAAGGTAGCGGATGTTACGCATCATAATTCCAAGAATTATATTTGAGAATAAACTAACACAATTTTAGGGGGGTCGCATATATCTTAATCGACGTCCTAAAAATCTTGCTCTTTGGGATACACCTAATATAACCGACCCAAAACTTTACTTCTCTGCTGGGTCAGCTTTTGCATCTTGCCGCACTCGAACAATTCCTTTGAATGGGCTTATTGGCCTGACATTTTTCATGTTTCATTCAGCAGCCATTGCGATACATCCACATTTCGAAGATAGTTCATATTCAGTCTTACAAACTTACTACAGTATTCCGACTAACTTTAGAAGATGCACTGTCTGGGTCTATATTCCATTAAAAAATTGTCACATCCGATCTTTACATGTGCGTACCAGTCGCTTGGTTGGTATAATGTCTCGTACTTGTTTAGTGGTAAGATAATGTTATATTCTTTTTTACTGTCACTGATGATAATGATAGTTGCAAACAAATAAGAATCAGATCTATCTTACTGGTATTTATCCGCTTAACATTAAACTTTCAAAAAAACTCAAATATCAACCAATCGGCGTTGAGCCTTCCATACTCATGTATAATGATCCTTCGCCTCATCGCCCAATTGAACATTTCGGCTCACTTGCATCTCAAAAAGACAGCTCAATACCCATTCCCACTCGTTTCGATTTCCAATCAACCAGGTATCATTATTCGATGGCATCTCTTGAGAACATACGAGCTGTTTCGACTTTTTGCGATAACGCCGATGGCCGTTGTAGAGGTATTCTAATTCACTATCATAATGATGATCAACAGGTTCTTGGTCAGTGTCGCCATGACTTAACTCGAGAAGATTTTAAAATTTCCTTGTACGGCCTCCACTGGCAACAGTTTACAGTAGCCCATACGTCGTATGTTAAAGTCGCTTTTTCACAGAATGAACAAGAGATGGATATTTTACGTGATAAAGGGTATGAAACAGCTTTGGGTGGGGAAGTAGTATGGTTGTTCGATTATGGGCGAGATGATATTCTAAAAGTACAGAATTAGAGGAAAGGAGCTTTGTTGACGCGTGCAGTAGCGGCTGCAGCACAAAAAAAGCTAAAGGCAATGAAGATGAAGTTCCAGGAGGCTAGGCGCCATGTTTCAGAGTCAATGGATTGCCGTCAAGCTGTATGAGCATTTTTTACTCGTCGCTGTCAGGTGTTAAAAGTATCGAACGCATCGATGTGGAAATAGTTGCTTGCTGCACTGTATTTAAATTCAGTGAATCATGGCTACGAAAACAGGATTACTCCCGTGGTATGTTGAAGCACATCCAGTAGCAACAAACTAGGGTTGATGTCGTATGTATTGTGACCTAGTCACCAGATGCCACGACTGGAAGAACTGCTGTTTGTGCATATTCTCGTCATTTGGTTTGAACCAATCATTTGCGGCGCAACATTGCATTCTATTCTAACATCTTATCTTGCGGATACTTCATAGGGCTATTGGACTGAAATTCAAATCTGGGTGGCTAATCGGTAATAGGTGGTGCTGGAGTACGGAACCAAAGGGCTATATAATGTAAGAAAGTGTTGTTTTGATATCAAGGTTACGAGAGTACAGGCTCAGGACATGAAGAACTCTGTAGATCCGGCCTATCCATCAGGATATTGTTCATGACATTAGCTCAGTGTGCTCAATGAGCAATCTTGCTTTTAGATATCCATTTACTGTCGGTCTATATATTAATGTTTAATTATGCTCTAATATATGCAAAGAGGAGACCTAAAGAAGGCATAACCTTATATATACACCGGAAAGTTTTTCATGGAAGGGAATTGTCACCAAAGTAAGTGAACCTAATTTTCATTCTCGACTAAGCTATTAATAATTCCATTAATTATGTATCCAAAATGCCATCGCCATATGCAACAAATTGATCAAATATCATCATACTTCGTAATACCCTCCAACAGTCCCTTAATCAACAACGCTAACCTCTTGCTCTGCCATCTGCACAAAGCCAAATTTCCACCCACAAACCAAAATCCTTCATGACCACTCTTTCTCCAAATCGTTCTAACCTCTCCTTCTTCGTCGAATCCCCATACATCGTTAACCCTATCGGCCACTTCATCTCCAAATATCTTTCTGCATTGTGTTCTCATATTTAGATATCCCGTCGCAAAAACAATTTCATCTGCTTCGAGGAACGATCCATCTGCGAATTCCACACCATTTTCCCGAATACATGTGATTTCTTGGCCTTGTTTCACTTTGATCTTTCCATCGATGATGAGTTGAGAACATCCCACGTCAATGTAATAACCACCACCGCGTTGAAGATATTTGATCCAAAGACCTGATCCATCTGGTCCTTTATCGAGTTTGAATCCTGCTGCTGCTAGACCTTGAAGTAATTTCTCGTCGATTTTATTGACTTGCTTTGTACCTTCTATGTTTAGGTTCTTAAGTACTGGGTTCGGTGTACTATGAAATAGCATGTCGGCATCGAAAGTCGGAGGTCCATTTTCACCATAAAGATGTTCGAGAGCGCTGACGTTTGTTTCCGAGCTAACAACGTATGTGGTTGATCTTTGGACAATGGTTACTTCGTAGCCATGTTCGTATAAATCCTGGGCAATGTCATGACCGGAATTACAACAGCCAACCACAATTGCTTTTTTGTTTTGGCCTCGAGATTCTTTTGCTCCAGGAAATTTGGATGAATGAACGACTCGTCTTTTGAAGGTATCGATTCCTTTGATGTGAGATGGAAAATTCGGCTCTCCACTTGCACCGGTTGCTTGTATTATATGCTATAGAGCATTAGTAGCCATGGATTGAGGACCCAGACCGACATACCTTCGGGTGAACAACCCTTGTCTCCTTCTGTCCATTCCTCATTCTTTCAAGAGTAACCGTCCATTGCTTACTCTCATCACTCCATGAGGTATCAGAAATAGTAGTTTGAATCCAAGCATTGAGTTCCAGTAAACTAACATATGCTTCGAACCAATCACCTAGTTTATCCTTGGGTGTGAAGACTGGCCAACTCTCAGGAAAGGGTAGATATGGAAGATGATCAAACCAAACAGAATCATGAAGAACTAGTTGATGATAACGTGTACGCCAATTATCACCTATTCGTTCTTCTCTATCAACCATAAGAGATTGGACACCGAGCATCTTTAATCTTGCTGCTATTGCTAAGCCCGCTTGACCAGCACCTAAGGAATGTTAATATGGAGATAGAGATACGCCATTCTCTCCAATTGAAAAGCTTACCAAGAATTAACACCGTTGGTTCAGTTCCATTCCCAAAATCCTTCTCGATATTCCTCTTATCCAACCAATTTTCCCTCTCAGTCCTCTCTCCATGTTGCACTCCATACGGTCTCTTCTTCCCTGTAGTCTCTTCATAACCATTCAGATCTTCCAAGAACGTATACAGTGTAAAAATCTTCCACGTTTTCTGATCAAGTGCTAATCTCACAATACCAGCTCCTTTCCCAACATCCGTCTCAAGTGTTATGAAAGCCTGCACAACATTTGTTTTCCCATCAACATCAAGTGTCACTAATTGCGGAGATCTAATATCGGAGCCTAAATCAAGTGCAATTGACTTCAAACGTGAGCCATTTGTTTTGTTGAAGAGCTCGAGGATTTTAGACGGGCCATGTAGAGTGTGGAAGTCCCATGAAAGACATAATTGATCGCGCCAATAAGATTCTTCTACAAACAGTGTAGAAAGCGATGTGATATCTGCAGAGCCGATGTTTTTATTAAAACGATCAACAAATTCTGAAGCGGCTTTTGTCACATCGATAGACTTGTCGACTTTGGATTCAGGGAGGTTGGCGAGTCGTAGTTGGAATGAGCCAGATTCAACCCGTTGGAAGGATGGTAGAGGATCCTCAACTTCAATGCTTCCCATTTTGATGTGTTGATCTGTGCATGAAATGGATGATTATGTAGAGCGGTATGCGTCTATGTATTTATATCAAAACCTACGAGGTAATGTATATGTATATGCTTTGACACAGCAGTTGAGGTCACCGGTGAATACCCGGAAGACCTTCCTTCATATACACTTGAAGTCCAAGGTGGAAAGGATGGACTGTGTGATGATCTAATGGCACAAACATGTTCAGTCTCATGAATACCGTCGTTTCCGGGGTGGAGAAGCCCAATGGTTTGAAATGTTGAGGACTCCGGGGAACAGAACAAGCTACCCCGCACAATACGACATCGGCAAACCTTCCTTTCCGAATTAACCTTTTTCAGCCATTGAGGAAAGAACAGGTAGCTGCGTGCTACGACTGGGAATTAAGTCTGGTGATCATGTATATTGAGATGATGGATGATGGTACTCAGAAGGAAATGTTCTTCTGTGTAGGTGTACGGTTAATTCTACAATTGATAAGCCATTAACCTATGGGTTTAGCTACTTGAAATACTCACGCTCAGACCTCGAAATTGTGCTATCAAAAAGGAGTAAAGGAATCCGAACATGCTTAAGGTTACCGTCCAATGTTCATTCATCTGCATTCAAAATATCTGGAATGAACGCATTAATTAGCATGCGTGTAGTTTCGAGATACTTGGATTGCATTGCGTTTTGCCTGACACCGAGCCCAACCCTTAAGGATGTTTTCTTCCTCTAGCTCACAAAATCCGATGAAGATTCCAGATCAAAGCAATGAATTCAACGTCTAACTGGGCATTTGAGCCTTCGAGGTTATCCTCGCCCTCGACTATTTCCATCACTCTGTTTAGGTTCTGACATATGGAATGATGCAACCCAAGTTCCTTTGTTATACTTAATTACCAGAAGTGGGATGAACAAATGCATGTATATAAATGAATGTCGAACTACGCCGGATGAGTCACCTATTTCCTAGATGTCAGCATGTCAGATAACTACTCTCAGGATATCATACATCTACATCAAAAAACTTAGACTCTAAGACTCCAAAAGTCTCATTTAACTACTCTCCCCGTTCCTCACTGACGCCTTTGTCATAACAATGGCAACCTCCCCCCCAAAAAGCACCGCAAAATCACGCATCCGTGAAGCAGAACCTAAAGACATCGACACCATAACAACAGCCATGATCACATCCCTAAGCTCCGACGCCATGTGGCGCTATCGCTTTGCGCATCGAGACAAATATCCCGAAGATCTCCTCAAGTACGCTCGACTCTACATTGAGCTCTTAGCATCTGGATCTTTCCCCGACTACGCGACTCTGATTGTGGAGGTAGAAGAGGATTCTGCTTGGCACGTTGCTGCTTTTGCTGTATGGGATATTTCGTATGAGAATAAACGTGTATATGCAGCCAAGGGGGAACCCTACACATCCCTATCCCGTAGGTCTCTTCCCCTTTAATTTCTTCAAGAACTATACGTTAACCCGATCAAGCATACAAAGCAATGGAGACAGCTGGGGTAAATACTCGAAGAGACAGAGATCCAGTCTATGATGCGGCTTTCTTGAAAGTTGTAGGTGATGCACGAAAGGAATTCACCGCCATGTTTGAAGGTAATGAGATCTATCTCAACTTGATATGCACTCATCCGGATTTTCGCCGTCGAGGATATGCTACCCAACTTTTGAAATGGGGTATTGAGAGAGCGGAACGTGATAATGCACCTCTTGTTTTAGTAGCGAGTCTAATGGGGGAGCCGACCTATCTTGCTACAGGATTTGAAGAGTTGGGAAGGGTTGATATTGTCGTTCAAGGCGATTACGAGAAGCAGGAGGTTGTGAAAATGGTTTACAGACCTAGGAAATGAAAAATTAGATAGTTTGAACTGAAAAACAAATGACAAGTATTATAGTATCATTCGTCTGCCATCTCAAGTCAGACTCTAAATCCAGATCAATGGATACATGAGGGAAGTTATAAAGTGCTCAGGAGACAATTCAATTGTGCATCTATGTGCATGTCTATGTGCATGTCTATAGCTCTATGAACACTCTATGTTCTATGGACAGAATTCTAAGCCCAATAAAGTCTATGCTTAATTTCCTCCCTGTTCGAAGTCCTTGATGCCCGCAGCGTAGACTTCCTTAACAGTTGTTTTTCCAGCAACAACATCCTTAACGGTTGATAGAATAGAAGTCCAATCCTCAAAGATTGTGAATGGAACCTTCTCTCTCACACAATATGTGATCAGATCATGACCCTTCTTGGCGAACAAAAGATCAGTTTCCTTGGCGGCAGAAAGATCTGATACTCCATCTCCAGCGTAAAACATAGTCGGTCTCTGATCATCAGGAAGTGCGGCGTATGGTCTAATCTCTCTGGATTTATCGTGTCCAAAATGACTATTTAGTTTGTTAGCTTTCGTTCCCATATCGGATTTTCTAATCCAAAACTGTACCTTTCGTCATGGTAAACGATATTCCAACCTCCCTCCTCATCGAGACTCTTGAATCCTTTTCTAACCTCAACTTGATTACTGACAATCTGAATTTCCGCAGCTTCCTTTTTTCCCAACAAATGCTCCAACAATGCTCTAATGATAGGTTCCATTCCACCACTTAAAATAACAACTGGCATATTGTTCTCCCTCGCCCATTCGAAAAACTCCTTGAATCCAGGATCCAACTTGATGTTCTCAATAAGAGTTTGTATACACTTGCTATATGGAGTTTTGATACTATCCATCATTGTCTGGAAAGAATCACGAAAGGTCTTTGTGCCGTCAAGAACATCTTTGTTTCCTTGTTTGCGAAGTTCCTGGCCGAATCCAAGATTATCGGTCATGAAATCATTGGAATCGCGGGTTGTGATTGTACCATCGAAATCGGTGAAGAAGATGTATTTGGGAGATGTTTGCATAGCGGGGAGAGTAGTTGATCCCATCTTGAACCAGTTTGGATGTATAAGGGAAGACTGGTTGATGTTGTTAGCGATTGAGGTTGACTTGTCTTGGAGATGTAAATAAAATGGCGATTCAATGCCGTTGGTAGTTGGCAGACGGGACGAAAGGTTGGAAGTTGGGATGAGATATAAGAGGAGTCATGATTTCGTTTTTGGTGAATGTTTCGAACTCACATTGATCGGTATAAGGTAACTAGACGGCTATGATTCAAGGAAATAATGATATAGGAAAAGGTATGTTCTATTCTATACAAATTTTGTGTGGACAGTACTGGAGTCAGGTATCGTAGGTAAATAAATGTATAGGATTTATTATTTTATTTGAAGTTGTTCAAGTAATGCTCGTATGCAGCAGTCAAGTCATCATCATGGTGGGGTTAACCAATTTTTATTTACTGCACTCTGCAGCATCATTCCCCCGAATGCCCCTCCATAACCCTCCATTAACCCTTCACCAGCATCATAAAAGCGGTGAGGAATACACTGAAGATCCTTATAATGTACAGACTCACCATTGACCAAAGCCCACAACATCCAATGGTCAGAGCTCCACTGGGCTCAACATCCGAATATTCTCTCTCGTTATCTCATTCTCTCAATCGATGTCAGGAAAAGAGAAAAGTCCTCTGCTCGACACAATTCCTCAGAAAGAGGAAGACAATTGTCATTTGCCATGCAACCATTGACAAGGCTCGTCCCTCGATTTGCAATCGACTCAGGTTCAGCCTCAATATCAAGAAGTTTAAGAATCTCTCCACGACCTTCGTTCAAATCATCAATCTGTCTACAATGTAGAATCTATTCCCCAGCTCTGCGGCGACACTTCGCAGATGATCAAAGACCTATAATAGAACCACCTCCTCATCTTCGACCTAAGGTTACACCTCCGGAAGAACCTAACCCTCAACCTGAAGAGAAGCCGCCTTCTACCCCAGAGGACAGCAAACAAGATGACTTGCCCTCTCCGCAACTCGAGAAAGATGGAGAGCTTCCTTCTGCCCTCGAAAGCCGACGCCTTGCCATTACGAAGAAATTATCCCATCTAATGGACCATATGCAAGGGAACATATTCATAGCTTCTCAACGCATCAACGATCTCACAGGCTACTCTGGCATTGAAGCCCTCAAGAACAAAATCACCAATCTCGAGACTCAAGTTGCTAGTTCCAAAGAATTAGTCCGAAGTACTCGTCTACATTATAAAACTACCGTCGCAGATCGTGCTTCTTCTCAGCGTGAAGTTACAACTTTACTAGCAAGGAAAGATACATGGACTCCCGCCGACCTCGAGCGTTTTACACATCTTTACCGCATGGATCATACCAATGAACAAGCAGTCCAGGAAGCAGCGACAAGACTCGCAGATGCGGAGCGCGAAGCCGAGAAAGCAGCAGGGGAATTGAGTAGCAGTATATTATCACGATATCACGAGGAACAAATCTGGAGTGACAAGATCCGGAGAATGTCTACATGGGGAACATGGGGATTGATGGGAGTGAACGTTTTGTTATTTTTGGTATTTCAATTTGGATTTGAGCCATGGAGAAGGAGAAGATTAGTTGCAGGATTTGAGGAGAAAGTTAGAGAGGCATTAGAGCAGGAAAAGACGTTGGTTATGTCTACGGCTATTCGAGGTGCGGAGATTGGTGGAGGAGAGGGTTCAGAAGTGAGCTTGGATGAGATTGTTGCGGCTCAGGTTCAGGAATTGAAGGAGGAGGCCCTAGATGGAGGATTGGATGAGCCAGCGGTGGAAGCAGTGGCAGCTACAATTGAAGGCGAAATGCCCCATCACGAATCAAATAACGAACCAGCTCAAGAAATCGGCGAAGCAGCCGCAGCAATGGATACAGCAGAACTGAACATCCCATACTCAAGACCTTCATTCGACTACCGAAACATAGAATTCTGGAAAGAGAAAATGGAAGCCGGGAAAGCGGCAGCAATAGACCTCTGGAGCACAAGACCAGTTTCCATAACTAAAAAAGACATCACAATCATAGCATTAGAAGGTGCGGCCGGAGGTGCAGTGCTAGCAGGAGCCTTCTTCACATTTATAATACGTCGTTCATAGACCCCTCTGACTCGGAAACCGGGCAGGAATTTGAAGATCATTTTTTTGTACAAATTTTCGGATCTGATCTATTAACCTCACCTTGTAGATTTTTTTTTTTTTTTGACTTTTCTTTTTAGTACATATTGATGATGATACAGTACGTTACCTATTTATTAGTGTAACCTTACTTAGGGTACTTTTATATATTACTCGTATACTAGCAAGATTATCATGCAAAATGGAGCATATGAACCTTGGCGTAAGAGTCAGAATATCCAATATGGGATAAATTTTACGTATAGTCTATCATCTATCATCTGTATTTCGCATCTTCGTATCTGGTATCCCATGAAATGAGAAACGAGAAATGAGAAACGAGAAACGAGACAGGGTAACGATGCGCTTTTCTCCGGCTAGGTGTGAGGTGTGCATACGACGTAGAAGAGATGGATTAGGATAATTATATTAAGTTCAAGCTCAAGCTCAAGCTCAAGTGGATAAATCGAGACTAAATAGAGTGACGGAAAGTAAATACCTAGGTAGGTAGGTAAATAGATAGGTATAGTAACTTCTTTAAAAAATTTATATTCGAAATGCTCATCATGTATATATATACAAAAAAACCCCCATCCCTCCGCCCCAACATCTCTTTCTTCAGTATTCATTCACACTACCAAATCATTCAATTCATGCAATCATGCAATTCATCATTCATAAGTATACCTATCCCCTCACTATATCTTTTATTTATCAATCAATCAATAAATAAATAAATCAATAAGCACCCGCTCTCTTACTCCAACTAGGACTCTCCACCAAAGCGGGAGCTTTCAAACCCGTGAGCACGGGTGTTCCAGCAGTTAAAGTGAAGTTGGTCAAGGCGGCGCCTGAAGATTGTTGAGCCCATAGTTCGATGGCTAAGGTGTTTTGGCCGTTGTAGTTTAGGATTCCTATGGAGGGGGTGGTATGTTAGCTGGGTGTTTGGGTGGTTTGTGTTGTTTGGAGGTTGGGATAAGGAGGGGAGAGGGGGGGAATCCAGGGATGGGTGTGTAAAAGAGATGAGAAAAGAGAAGGGGAAAACAAACCTTGTGGTACAGGGAAACTCTTCTGTGGTCCAACATTGTTAATGTATTTTCCAAACTGCCAGCCATTAACCCAGAGCTGCGCTCTGTACTCGCTCGTACCATTCGCCGATGTACTGTTTCCAAAGTTGAAGCTCAGCGGTACGTCATACCCCTTTGGTAAATCTAACTTGAAGGTACTCGTGAAGAATCCCACTCCAGCGTTCTTTATTCCGGTAGCAGGGGATCCTGAACTCCACGATGAAGAAGGAGGGCTAGGCTGCGTGAAGCCTTGTCTTTCAGCATAAAGACCGCCCTCGTTGAGAGGACCGCGCACTTGATCAATGTATTGCTCTCCTCCCAAGTTTCCGGTGATTTTCCATGTAATGGCATCCTTTGTTCTGCCTGCTAAGACGTAGTTGAGGATCCCTCTAGGCTGTTTCATTCCCTCGGCTCCCACAGTCCAGTTTTCATCTAAACCATTGTTATCAATCACAACGGTGAATACATATTTAGCACCAGCTTTTAGATTGGGAAGTGTGTAAGTGGCATTATTTGATTCAGCGTAGTCGGCTCCGGTCCAGGATCCAATGTAAGTGGAGTTGAGCCAGACAGAGGAGCCGAAGGCAGCTCCACCTTGGGTAGAGATATAGATGGATGATTCATTGCCGGATGCGACGAAATGGCCGCGGAAAATTAAGATACCAGTGCTGTATCCGTAGTCTGGACCGTTGAGGACGGTGGGGGTGAGAAGAGGATTGAGGAACAGGTTGGTTGTTGAGTTCTTGTTGGCGAGAGTCCAGGCTGAGTCGTCGTAGGTAGATTTGATTTCAGGGAGATTGTCGAGGTATTTCCAGCCGAGGGTTGAGAGGTTTGGAAGAGAAATTTTTGGGGCTGTGTAGGTGAGAGTTGAAGAGAGTTCGCCAGTAGTCGAATCGGTTTTGTATGAGACTTTTTGGGAGTTGAAGTAGAGATTTTTGGTTCCTTTAGGTGCGCCGATGACTTTGAATGGGACGGTGGCGTTGAGATCACCGTTGATGTGGAGATCAGAGCCTTGGGTTGAGACAGTTCGGACGAGATAACCTGCTTCTACGATGACGGAAGCTGTGTTTTCGATACTTGACGCGCTGATTCTCATGTGAGCGGATTTCGGAATCAGGAATAGGATGAAATACTTACAATGCACCCCATTTATCTGTTCTGATGAAGTCTGGTACCCAATAGTTGTATGCGCTGTTTCGATCCAAGATATAAATATACACACTACCAACCTTAACCACTCTACGTGTGGTAGATGTTTGCCAGTTAAGAATCGTCGAGCCATTAGTACTCTTAGTAGTGACACCTGAGCCTTCAACAATTTTCGCAGACCTGTTTGTAAGCACGGCTAATTCATGCAACTCTCCTGATCCACCATAAACGACCAAAACAGTCTTGTCATCAAATTTCTTCCAGGTGAAAATTTCTGCTGTAGAGTATAGGAGAGTTGTTCCTCCGATGTCATAGTCTGTTACATGCCATTTCGAATCTCTACCGGTCAGAGTGAGACTTCCATTCAATTGCGGAATAGTCAATGCCCCTTGACTTGTATTGACGGCCAATTTGTAAGTCGCCGAAGCTAGAGTTTGATAGTCCGAATGGCGAATAATGTAAAAGTTTGTAGCAGTTCCATTTCCGAGAAGTGGAGTTGTGGTGATAGAATTACTGGTGGTGTAGGTACCATTGGCAGCTGGTTGAACAGAGATGGTGAGATATGCCGGGCTGACCTTTAGGAAGTTTGCCTCTAGCTTTAGCTCACTGTACTTCTCGCGAGATACTTCACGATTTTCGGTGATAGCAGAGCCATAATCGTAGGAAGTGTAGCCACCTGACATAAATTGTAAGCAATAGCTAGTGATGAAGGTGACTCTTTTGCTTACCAGAATGGCCAAGATTGCCCCAGTTTGTTCCACCGTCTAAAAGTTTGTCAGCATTTGGCTATTTATTTGCATGATATTCGCGACTCACAGATCATATATAAGCTCAAAAGAGCAACACCAGAAGCAAAATCATTCTTGTAGAACACTCGCTGAAATTGTTCATTCAAGAGCTGAGCACATGCATCGAATCCCTATAAAAGTTTAGCAAAAATAATCAAGACATGATTCAGTCATGGTTTAGAACTCACAAGACCACCCCAAGGATCGAATGCACCACCTTGGAATTCGTTAATAGAGTAGAATGTACTTGGACTTTGTTCCTCGTGAGTTGCAGCGAAATACGTTGGTAGATCTCCAGTAGGCCAAACACTTGGATGTGCGCAATCAAATCCTAATGGATAAGAGTCATGTCCATAGATATCAACATCACCAGCTGTCGATCCATTGACCTCATAACCTGGTGCGAAATGTCCTCCTGCATCTATTTGCTCATTAGCTCCTCGCTCATTACCAAGATCACGATGAAAGGGAAACTTACAAGCATCGTTACTAATAAATGGGACTGTAACGCCCGCATCTCTCGCCTGTTTCTTCACATAGGCGAAGTAAACTGGATCTGGAAATCCACCTGGAACATATCCGGAATATCCCGAGTATTCGTTTTCAGGTTGGTATAGAATAACCGGTCCCCCTTTGGTAATTTCATATTTGGCAATTAGGCCATTGATGTTGGCTGCATAGTTGTCGGTCGCCGCGAGATAGTCTGGTGCTCGAGAACGTAGCACGCCGCTTACGCGCTGAAGCCAACCTGGGAAACCACCACCGGAAGATTCGGCGTTGATGTACTACATTTGCATATATTAGCGAGAGATAAGAGACAGAAACTAGAGTGTATATGAACTTACGGGACCTGGACGAGCAATAAGATATATACCCGCTTCCTTTGCCGCATCAAAGAAAGGTTCAAAGGCAAACACTCCGTCTGCAGTGTAGTGTCCTGGATTCCCTTCAACTAATGCCCAATCGACATAAAAGGAAACAGTATTAAATCCAAGGGCTTTCACTTTTTGGAAAATATCAAGCCATAGATCAGGTACTGGAAGTCGATATGGATGGAACTCTCCAGAGAAGATGAATATACGTTCTCCGTATACTTTGAGAGAGTGTTCATCATATGTGACCTGTTGAATCCGTTTTAGTAATGTTCATACTGGAGCTCAATTGACCAACGATCCGCTCATTGGTCGAGTGAAAGATCCAAAAGAGGAGTCAAAACTTACAACATCTTGAAGTCCATCATCTCTCTCCACAACCATTTTCTCCCCACCAATATTAATCGACAATGCTGCAGCGTGAGCCGCACAAGCAACTGTCGTGAAAGCATGTAAGAACCTCATGATTGCAATGTCTCGACTGCAACTGCAGAGCTTCAATCAGATACACGCAATGGAAGATAAATCACCTTAACGCGAACAAGATTAAAGTACACCGAGGTAACCTTTATATAGTGCCCATAGCCACCAACTACCTTACCCACTCTTACCATCTTGCCCCCCTCACTCATCTGCATAAATTTCCCCAAATACGAGTAACAGAGTTCAAAATACCCATGCAAGTACACACCGTTGCATTTGACGATAAAATTCACCTAGACACATCATATATGCCAAGTATCGCCAGGCACAGGCACATTAAAGTCTTAAAATCTTCAACTCCAGACCCCAGCATGCGGGGTAACGATCGTCTACTCCACCTGCACAGCCAACCATATCTCCCATTATGTCGGAGCACTTCATTTGGCTAAAGGCAAGAATATTGTCCCGAACCGAGCTGCCTTGGAAAAGTTTTGAATCTGATGGAATGATTATGACACAAAGGAAAATGACGCCAGGAATTTGTAAAAATCCGTTGATTTTGTGGAGAAATAGCTTGAGATTTTGCGCACCAACCGGATTATTTGGATCGAAGTATATGGATACGCTTGTGGTATAGCCTCAACTTCTTGCATGAGATACTAAAGGAAAAGAGAAAAAAGTTTGTCCGGACCGAAAATGTTCCTTAATCTTGGTTGCGGGAAAAATGAGGTGCCGACGTTGGCGCATCTTATATGTTCTGCCAACAGAGCGTTTTCCTGCATATGAGTGATGTGGTGCTGGTCTTGGAGACTTGGACAGCCGGAGATGCGGACCATAGATATGGATTGAACTTGACCGGTATTCTGGGTCAATTTGAAGGCATTGTACAATATTTGGCTGCAGACTATTTTAGGATGATTGTCACCTGCGTGTTCCTGTGAGCTCTTTGATCTAATCCAGTTTTATGCATGGCTCTTTTGAATTTTATGTATTGTACAATCGGCCCCCGTTATTGACTAATTACGGAGCCCGTAGTTCCTGTACATGCCACCAAAAGGTTGATTCTCATTGCCTCGGTCTATTCCAGTGGCCACGCCAGTTCTCTCGCTGGGTGTATTATCGCTGGTATCCCTTAATCTTGCGCACGCAAATATTCCTCTATCCTGCGACTTCTAACTTCTACCTCCTCCTGAACCTATTTTACTTCAACTCTTACGCTGCCGCCTTCTTTGGTTTTTTGGTTCCATACTTCGATCGTGATGTTGCTCTGTTTCCTACTCCTCCCTGTGATTTCAAATGTATTAGCATGAATCCTCATAAACATCATAATCCATTCCGCCATCTTGTCCGTGCCAACCCATCTCTCAAATACACAAGAGGCCAACATCCCCTCAAAAATGTACAACCAAACAGAAATCTACTCACCAAATCTCCGGCCCCTCTAACCAAATGGTATCTCACACCCGGACAATCTTGACTCCTTCCTCCTCTGACCAATACCACACTATGCTGTTGCACATTATGTCCCTCGCCTGGAATATAACACGTAACCACTCTCCCCGTACTCAATCTAACTCTGGCGGTTTTTCGCTCTGCCGAGTTAGGTTTCTTTGGTTTAGTTATTCCGACTTTTAATGCTACACCTTTGAGCGCTGGGGCCTGAACTGTTGATAGAGCAGGAGAGACGGCTTTACGCATAGCTTGTGCAGTACGGCAGCCGCGGCGGACTTGATTGTATGTTGCGGCATGGGATGGCGAGCAAGAGAACGTCCGCGATGAGGAAATTGTGATTGATTTGAGTTGCTTTGTGATGGGTTGTGTGGTGGGACGAGAGGCAGAGACTGAAGGCGTCAACATTATTGACGGCATTAAGAACCGTTGTAATATTGAGGTGGCCATTGTGACAAGTGAGCGCGGTGACCGTTGCGTTTCGTCGACGATAAGATGGTGAGGGGAGAGAAAGCTTTCGATATTGCCAAGACTTGGAGTACGTGCGGCTGGTGGTTTCACGTGATGTGGCTCAAACACCTAGCAAGATTAATTTATGAAGGGCTGACTTTTGGTTGGGACAGTTCAAATGCATTGCAAAAAAAAAAAAAAAAAAGATCCAATCTTTTCCCCAATAGGCAGATATTGCTTTACTGTATAAATCTATCTCAAAATTCTTCTACCTCCCGATGAAAAAACAAGAGGCATTTCTTCCCAAGCCAGATCCCAAGCCGGACCATTTTAACATATACAGCGTGTCAATTGGATTTTTACCCCATGCAAACGCCCATATCCCCCTATCCCTATCATGCCAGATAGTGAATTTCCTCAAGTCCTCAATCCCCGATCCATCAATGCTGCTCCCTCGAAAATGCATTCCCAAATGGACACGAAAACATATTTAGATTGTCTTTAGTCTTGTTGACTCTCATAACCCTCTGGCTTTTCCATCTTATTGATATCAAAGAATCGTGATGTACCTGTTCTTATTAGTACGATGTCAATCTTTAGGAAGGAGAAAAACTTACATGAATATCCTTTCCAATCAAAGTTATCCTTTGGATTGCAATGACACTTCAAATCGAGTCTCGTTTGCTCTCCTGTTGGGCAATGGGTAAAAGGGACATGGTAATAGGCAATATCGTTGAAGAAATGAATTTCTTCTTTCTTCAAGAGAAGGCCTGCAGCAATGGAGTGAACCGGTGCATCACCCCAACGTTCGTAGAAGAAACCTCCATCTTGATCGAGTTGCTCAAAGTAGTCCGTGTATGCCTTTGATCGGAGCCAATTGAGGTTGCCAATCTCGAAGTTAGACCACTGTAACATTGTGTTAGTATAAAATCCATGCGGTTCATTGCGTATGACGAAAACTTACCATGTGGCAGTGGTTATAAGTTTCACCACCATCATCACTAAGGAAACCCATTGAGTTGCCTTCGGCGATGTGCTCTGGGTGGGCCTTGATGAACTTTTTGACACTGTCCCACAAAGTTGGGATAGTTTCAACATATTCGTAAAGACTCAATACGAAACTGTACTTTTTCTTATTGTCGGCCATAAATTTGAATGCGTCGTAATTGATATCACAGAAAAGCTCAATGGATGGCTCGACTCTCCAGTACCATTCGTAGTTCAACATCAATTCTTGTTGGAAGAAGAAACCAGATTCGAAGCGACACATGTGGCGGTAGCTGACCGAATCACCATAGATGATCTTCTTTTGTGCCATATCTTCACGGACCTTCTTAGCCTTTTCGGTATCAATGTGATCGGGGAATGACCAATGTTTCTCTGGAATCTCTCCATAGTGTGTCTTTCCCGAAACAAGGGATGTGGTAACCTTCTTGAATGTAGAATCGAATGGCTTGTCATTTAGGAAAACCCAGTCGTAATTGAACTTTTTGTTGAATCTATCCTCTACTTGACGAATGGATCGTGCGATTTCCCAAATATCCGCGTTTCGTGCCAAAGTAACAAATGTCGCATTCATGCGTTCTCCAGGGACGGTCGCAGGTGGGAGATCATGAGTGTTTGGAGAAGTTTTAGCATCGGAAGTCTTCGAGTCATCAGCAGAATGACCCGATGTTGAAGTGCCTGCTTTGATAGGGATGCCAGTCTTGTCTGTGAAGACTTGCTGCGCAGTTTGTAACCTTTGGTCTGATGAAGATGATATAAAGTACACGATGGCGAGACCCTATAAAGAGAAATGTTAATAGGTGGATCTAGGCAATTGCTGTTATCGAAATTAATGGTCAAAATACTTACAAAGAATGCAAAGAGAATATATCTCAAATATCTAGCTGTTCCTGTAGCCATGATTATATAACTTTATCTGTGTCGAAATTCTGAACCTCCTGATGGTGCCTCTTTCATAAATCCAACAGTTATTTCACTAACCAATTGGACACGAACGGACTCCTAGCAATTACCAACCCCAGAACGGTTTCTCTCTGGCATGGAACAAGTAAGTGCCGCGAATGCAAATTGCCTTCAATAAGCCCTCCAACAAAATGAAGAAAGACTGAAGAAGGCGATGAAGGGGAAAAAACGAGCGATCCGAAAAAGAAAAATGTGTGATATTATTAAAGGCACACAGAAGAAAGAATTTGAAGATGGGAGAGAAAGAAGAAGAGGAGGAAGAAATTGATTTACGTTTAAAATATGAATAAAGGAGGTCAAATCTTTCTCCTGTACTGACTGGGTGTACGCAGCGTTGGTAGGTAAGAGACCAAAAAAAGTATCTAATTGAACGAGATTTGGATCTGGCCAAGAGATCCTTGTATAATTTGGGGAATCTTACGCAAGGGAGGATTTCCCTTTCCTTTGATAATAGAAATGATAATAAAAGATTCCGCAGGCGTGGATTTGACTTATTCGATAGATAGGCACCTTTAGCTGCCCTAGATAAAGTTTTTACAGAGAGTAATACGAGACGACTGACGACTGACGATTGACGAGTGAGACGACTAAGACGACCAAGCCCTTGAGAAAAGGTGGCAAAGTTAGTAATATTAATAAGGTTAAATTGCATCTGTGCATCTAGCTAGGTACGATGATATAATACAGAGCAGAGGAAATATGAGTACCGTTACCTATCAAACACCAGGTATAGTTTTCAACGTCTAATTATAATACTCGAGTAATAGAACATGATATTGGCATGACCATAAAACTGTAAACTTGATGGAAGAAGTTCAACGATCGTTCTTACCTGGGCGATAGATATGGGAAAACATGAATACTAGGTAATCGTTTGCTGATACCCCTCAAATAGTATAGATATAAAAGTCCAAGTGGCCTTTCTGCACTACAAGCTCACATGTGGATATTAGGAATATATTTACATGAATAAAGTTTCTAGACTCAAGAGGTACACGACCTTGAAATCTATTATCTAATCAACCAAATAATACATCAATCGCATTCAAACGTTATCTATAACTAACAGTTGTAGTCGGGAGTTCAATACGAAGTACCTACCCGGTATCTTCAAGGTTATTTAGTCTGCCGCCACGGCAGTGGCCAGCGGAGCGTCATTCTTTGGTCATTGTGATTAAGTAGGTGATTAACTAGGTAGAGAGTATGCACTCTTATGAGGCTAAGCTCCCACACCTCTATTGCATCCTGCCCTGGAAGGTTGACGACTTTCTCTTGAAATATATTTGATAGAATAGATCCTAGCGTTAGGTAAGCAGGATCGTAAGGCTAGAACAGAAGCAAGGCACCAATTTTCTATTCTTTCTTTCAACTGGAGTACTACCCCACCATATCAAACCCAATTCACTCTTTACCGACACGGATAGAACATACCTACTTAGGTACCTAGTATATACATATATATATATATCTGCTATTGACTATTGGAAGCTGCTTCAATATCTCGACTTGTTTACCTAATACTGTACTTTTTACTAGATAAGAAAGTCTCCAACTAAAGTACTTACGTTATCGTGTAAAGTTCCAGGTGGTAGGGACAATTAATCATCCACGCCTAGATCGCAGGAATCGCAGGTCAGGGTCGCGTCTGTGTCCTTCCTTAACCTTACCCACGAACCACACCCACACTTGTTAAATTTTGAAGCTCGATCTCCTCCACCTTTCCGTCTCGTCACCCTGAACCCATCCCACCAACACATCAAAAAGTTCAAAAAAATAATAATCAAAAAAATAAAAAATACCTTCTCCTTCTTGTACTTGTTGTATTCTTCAAATTCTTCCTACCTATTAGCCATCAACAATTCTGTTCCATCAAAAATTTGGAACACTTGTACTATCTTCTCTGATCTAATCTTTTCTTCAAGCTTCAAATTTCATCTTTGGAATTGCAACGACATACTTTACACGTCAGAATTCTCTTCGATTCTCGCATCTTAATGGACACAAAGTCGGTTTGACTTTGCATCTTCAATCATGTCTTTCTTTGGATTTGATCCTAGCCAACGGCCCCAGGAGAGGGGTCATAATACTGCTGCTCCAGGTTTTGGTCAACATGCAGATCCATTTGCGAGTCTTTCTGGCTCAGGAAATGATAATGAAGCGTAAGATGATTTCTCAATCATTCTTGTACTCCCGTCGATAAAAGGAAAAAGACTAATACGAAATCTTTCAGATTCGATTTCGAGGATACTTATGATGGTTTAGGAGATCAACTCGAAGAGACCGGTGATGACTTCAACGATGATACCTTTGGTGCCGGCGCGGGTGACTCTATTGCAAGCAAGCCAGTTGGAAAGGACTTTGACTTTTTTGGACAAACTGCAAAAGTTTCCAGTGCTATCAGTGAGGAACAAATGCGATACACCCGACAACAACCAGTAGTATCTAGGACAACCCCAGCCACATCTACCTTCTCACAACAACGTACGTCAAGACCTGCTAGGACTGGCTATGAGCGTTACCAAGAGCCGGAGTATGTTCCCGATATGCAGGTAGATGCGAACCTTTGGGGTGTCGCACCAAAACAAGCTCCTAAGAGTGCTACTCCTCCTGTTGCTGGTACATCAGCACCGAGCCGAAAGATGATGAGTTTAGAAGAAGTCGAAGCAGCAATGAGAGCTCAAGCCAAAAAACCCTCACAGCCTCAAGCACCTATCCAGCAGCAACAAATGCCACCATCCCAACCACAGTACCAACAACCTCCGCCTCAACAATACCAAAATTTTCACCCACCAGCTCCCCAGCAACAACATCAACAGCAATTCCCGGGTCAAGTCAGCGCTCCACCCCAATTGGAACAACGCCAGCTTCCTCTTGAGCAACCAATTCATATTTTACAACGTCCCCAAGTTCCGACGAGCCAAGCCAATGTTCCTTCTATCCCATCTCAACCTGCACATATGCAAAATATGAACCGATTCCCAGGTCAACCACAAGGCGCACAACGTGGTCACCATCATCCACATGCTTCCGGAAACCGACATGTTATCACTCACCCGCAACAACTGGTAAACTTATCTGAAGAAGAGAGAGCCGCATTCTTATTAGAAGATGCCAAGAGAGCAAAGCGGAATCACAAGATCTTCTTGTTATCGAAAGACAACGGTTTGATGACACCTCAAGACAAGAACTTCATTACCCGCATTCAATTACAGCAATTGGTTACCGCTACTGGAAACCCTAATGAACATGGTATAGATTCTTCTCTTTCCGAGGATTTCTATTACCAAGTTCACAGTCAAATTCGAGGCGGACCTCGTCAAAATCCCCATCAACCTTTGAGCAACTTCGCGCAGACATATCTGTTTCAAACCGGTAATCGTCATGGTGGTATGCGAAGACAAGCTCGTGGTGGCGATAATCATGTACAACGTATGGAGCAACAAGTACAGCGAGCGGTTGAGGCCGCAAAGAATAAGCCAAAGAACAAGCAATTGGTAATTGAAGGAAGTTTGGGAAAGATCTCATTCAGCAATGCAAAGACTCCTAAGCCCTTGTTGAACATAAAGCGAACCGATAGTAGTGAAACAAGACCTGGACAGTCTCCCAACCCGCGCAAGGCAAACCTCGCGAATGTTAGCGGTAGCAACAGAAAGACTACGTTGACTGATATCGAGAATGTTTATAACACATTAATGGAGTTGGAGGATCACGAACGCTCAAAGCCCAGACCATTGGGTCAGGATGAGATAAACCCACAAATTGCTGGTATGAACCAGGATTGGGACGAACAACAACAATTTCTCAACAAGCAATTATGGCGAAATTTGAGAATCCATGAACCGATCGGCGCAACGACTGTTCATCCTTTCATCGCATTCCTTTCTTTTAACAAGGGCAAAAAGGCAATTCCTCGAGTTTTCAGGCACATCTCTGATGAACAACGTGCTACCATTTTGACCATGATCATTCTTCACCTGGATAAACTTGACGTCGTTCGTTTGGCTGTACCTAGCCCTGACGGAATCCAGCTCAGTGCTGAAACTCGAGAAAACATCGATCTCTTCCAGGTGACAGTCATGTCAAGCCTATTTGGATTCCTTCACGATGCTGACTTCCAAATCACTACTGGAGTTTTGGGACTTATTCTTAATCTTAACATTGATTTGATTGCTCGTACCAGAATCGGTCTCAGTCTATTGACCATGATTCTCAGTCGGGCTGAGATTACCAAACAAGCTGGTGATGTTGATGAACGTGGATGGAATGACTGGTGAGTACATTCTCACCCTGCTTTTGGTATAATTCTAACATATTCTTTAGGTTGGCCACTCACAATGCATTCTTTGATGCCCTCGAGCCTACACTTCCAGAAATCTTCCCTGGTACGGTTAACACTGGCGAAGATGTGTACGTTTGGCAATTCCTTGCCGCCATCGGAATTGGTGCTAGTCCTGAACAACAACAACGACTTGTCATGGCTGTCAAGGATCGTGTGATGGAAACGGTTGGACTTGCGAAAACATTGCCTCCTGCCATGTCCAGTCAACGACTTGCAAATGTAAATCTCTTCATGCGTTCTATCGGACTTGATGTTGAGTTACTTGCATGAATGATGGAGACCAATATCTTTTCATATTTTAAACCATATTGAATTTTCTTTCTTCTCTACTACGATATCTGATGGTCGAAACCAATGAAAGGGCTTGTTGGTATTGATTATAGTGGCATATTAAATTTTGCTTTCTGCGTTTTTGTTAGGTGGCGATTACGAAAGTATTATAACATTAAGCAGTCTGTCTCTTTGGGACCGAATTTTATGAATGGGAGCGTTTTCACTGGATGGCGGATTATTAAAAAAAGAAGTAGTATTATTATGATTCAGGAAGAAGAATGACTGGTTGTGATGAGCATTACATTGTTTTGGGGGAGCATGGGTGGGGGGATATTACAATATGTTGACTTTTTTACAAGATGGAGAGCTCAGGCGGATAGAAAATAGTATGACATGACAACAAATGCAAAATGGAGTGCAATGATGTTATGATGGTAATACTCTACAAACACAAGTGAGATGAATATTGATGTTGATATAAGATGTATGTTATGTAGATTTTCTCCTCGTGACAAATATGGCCCGGGATATTTCCTCATGACTGATTGATTGATCAGATAATTTTACCACCACGACTTGAAAGGGATTGGTTTAATTATATGGAGAGTTGGCGGTAGTTGATGGATAATTGATAATGGATAGAGGATGAAAGATTAGAGGATGGAGGATAGAGGATAAAGGATGGAGGATAGAGGATAGAGGATGGAGGATAAAGGATGGAGGATGGAGAATAAAGGATGGAGGATAGAGGATAAAGGATGGAGGATAGAGGATAGAGGATGGAGGATAAAGGATGGAGGATAGAGGATAAAGGATGGAGGATAGAGGATAAAGGATGGAGGATGGAGAATAAAGAGCATTCGCACGTTCCTTCTGTGATTCTGTGATTTCTTGATTTCGTGGACTTCGTTCTGGATAGTGGAGTGGTGACATCATGGATTCTTTAGGGTTTTAAGATTTGGAGATTTTACTGGGATTTTTGGGATTTTGGGAGATTCTATAGAGTAGGTGCTTGCTAGATGGGTATTTGGGTATATTATGGGTAAATGGGTGAGTGGGTGGTTTGTGATGATGATGATGATGATGATATAGCTAGCCTTAGATATCTTGTAGAGATTTTGGAATTTGTATTTACTTGTATTTACGAGTACTTGTATTTACTTGTATTCTAGATGAGATTAACCTGAATTAGATCCTAGATCAATTTCTGAGTTCTAGATTTCATGTCTATCCTTCTCAATCCATCCTTTTTCGACTCTTTTTCTTCTTTTCTTTCCAGCTCTTTTCCATCATACTATTTTACTCCATTTTGATTGATCTCCATCAATTCCTTTCATTCCATTGTTTAGTTTACTCAGCTAACCAGGTTAACTGATCTAAACTAAACAAAACGGGACAGAACAGAACTGCATATCCCTCCCTCCTTATCTTCCTTCCTAGTATTAGTCACCCATCTGCTCGTTCCCTGAGTAATCAGTAAGATGTTGAGGAATAGGGAGGGGAATGGGAATAGGAATGGAAATGGAAACGGAGAAGAAGATGAAGAACAGGAACAGGATACTCGACCAGTCGGGTTTTGGCATAGGGAATTACGTGGGGTGAGGGGGTTCGTGGTTAGGAAGTGGATTTTTACTAGTGAGTTTTTTTTGAGTTTTTTAGTTTTTTTTTGAATTGGGGTTTGGAGTTTGAATTTGGGAGGTTTGGATTTTTCGGTGGAGGGAAGGAATTGTAGTAGGGTGATGGATTTGTTTGGGTTGTGGTTTAATGCTGGGAGAGTTTTGATGTTGAATGCATGAATATTGAAAGGGCTTTGATGTTGGATGTTGAGAGATTGATATTGAATTGCTGTTTGGATTATTGGATGTACTGCCCTGAGGATATATGTTTCCTGTCTCTCTATCTTCTATCTTCTCATTCTCATCTACCCCTCCCTATCTCCACATCTTCACATCTTTTCTTTCATCCTCATCCCACATCCTCTCACTAATACCATCCAGCCATCATCCTCTCCGCTGCCATCCTTGCCATTCTCTCCATCTACTGGGCTGCCCTCTTTCACGTAGAGAAAAATCTCTCCTCATTAGTAGTATGGGTAGTAGATTTTGACGCACAAGTTGCACCATACACAAATACAACTCCTATTGTTGGTCCGGAAATAGTGAAGGCTGCTGAGGCTTTGATTGCTCCTAGTGGTGTGTTGGGATGGGGAAGTTTACCTGCTAGTGATTTTGGTTTTGATCCGATGGAGGTTCGGAGAAGGATTTATGAGTTTGAGGCTTGGGCTGTGTGTGACTTTTTTTCCTTTTTTTTTTTTTGTTGAAGCAAGGGGAGTGGCTGTGGAAGTTGTTTGATTGTGGTGTGATGATGGGAGGCAGTTGAGGTGAAGTAGATTTGGATGTTTAGATAAATCAACGTCCACATGATGTTGAACTCTGAACCACTCATCATTGAATTTATCTGGAACAAAGAGTTTTGTTGGAGTAGTTAGATAAATTTCAATGATTAGTGCTTCAGATTACAACGGGATTGCAATGTGTACTATTGAACACGAGCAATATTGAATCTATTGGCATTCGCATATTTCTATAGAAGACACACCTTCATACTAACACACTATTAGGCAGTAATAATCAACGCAAATGCAACGGCACTTCTTCAAGATGCAGTTCAAAATGGAAATACTACCTTTGATCCCCTCGGTATTGCACAAATAATCTATGTAGAAGCTAGAGATGAAACCACCTTCGCCAACTACATCACACCACAATTACTTCAATTTCAATCAACCGTCACCAGCATGTTTGGTCAACAATGGACCTCACAAGTACTGGAACAAGCCGCTACAGATACTTCCATACTGACCAATATACGAAATAACCCTCAAGCAATCTCACCTGCTATTGGATTTTCAACTTTTAATCTAAGGCCTTTTGCACCACCTGTCGCTACACCAGCTGTTAGCATTGGTCTCATTTATCTAATCATTATCTCCTTCTTCTCATTCTCATTTTACCTTCCTGTTCATACAAAATATATCACACCTGAAGGACACCGTCCTATGCATTTCTATCAATTAATTATTTGGCGCTGGCTAGCAACTATAGTCGCTTATTTCTTCCTATCACTCTTCTATTCTTTAATTTCTCTCGCATTCCAAATTCCCTTCTCATCAGGACATAAGAGTACAACAATGGTTGAGAATCACGCTACAGCTTATGGGAAGGGTACCTTTGTAGTATTCTGGATGCTCAATTGGGTTGGTATGGCAGCTTTGGGAATTGCATGTGAAAATGTTACCATGATTATCGGGCAGCCATGGACAGCACTTTGGTTAGTGTTTTGGGTTATTACAAATGTGTCCACGAGTCTCTATTCGATTGATTTGGCACCGAAATTCTTTTATTGGGGATATGCATGGCCGTTGCATAATAGTATGTCGTCTACGTATCATCATAGATATATCCAGAGCTAATGAAATAATAGTCGTCGAAGCTAGTAGACAAATTCTTTTCGATCTTCACTCGAGAATAGGTTTGAATTTTGGTGTATTATTCGCTTGGGTGGCCGTTAATACGGTATTATTTCCGTTTTGTTGTTATTTCATGAGATGGAATACGTTGAAGGGACAACAGAAGACGATGGATAAGAAGGGGAATGCTAAAGAGGATTTGGAAGCGAAAGATGCGGTGGAGGCTTGAAGGGTGTTAGTTGTGGGATTTGGATATGCATTGGAATTCAGGGGTTTGTGAGGTTTGTTTAGATGTCGGAGATTGTTGAGGGTTAATTACTTGGGCAAAAAAAGAAGAGGAGAAAAAGATAGATCTACTGTTTCTCTGCTTGTATAGCATATATAAATGAATATGGAGTTGGAATATGAGGATCAAGACTCTTGTATACGTATAGATTAGGTAAAACTGTACCTATCCCTTAACATAAACGTATATATAATAACATTAAAAATGGAATCTTTAGAAGATAAAATGTGAGTTTCCCCCAGCAAATGGTTATACATGTCAAAGCCTGTTTCTCTGTCATTTTTTGGTCTTGTGGAGAAGTAGAGTGCATTGAGGATACGCCATGATGGATCTTCGTCCTATGGTTCTTAATTTATATTAATATGCATTCCCTTTTTATAATTTGGTTCTTTATTAGATCATTCATATGGATATCCTCAGCTCGTTGAAAGCTAAGCTTTAAAGAAGGTTAGAAAATATATTTTTTATTTTTTGCGCTGTCGTTAACAGAAATATAAGCATCAATAAGCATATAAATTCGTAAGACACTTTTGAAATTTATAAAAATCATATTGAAAATCTGTATTTTCAAAATTGAATTAAAATTCAAATATTCAATAAATCATTTTAAAATTCATATTATAAATAAATATATATGAAATCCATATTTTATTTAAAAATCAATTTATTTTTTCTTATGAAAATTTTTGATAAAGGGAAGATCTTGATTTTCAGGTTCAAAATTCATAATATTTGTTCGAATTTAAAATATATTATATTTTCTGATTTAAATAATATATATTTCAAATTTAATCATAAGATAATATAAATTAAAAATTTTATTCAATTTTGAAAATGCAGATTTTTGGTGTGATTTTCATGAATTCCAGAAAGTGTCTCACGAATCCGTGCATCTACTGGTGAAGGTTGCTGGGTAAATAGGAGGTGATTGATCACCCTCAATCACCTTAAAGATTCATTCTGTACTTCAGATAGTATACGAGTACTACTTTGTCCAATTTAGATTCCAAGGTATATATGAACGAGTTTCAATATGAGTTGTATCTGAAATTCTACTACATCAAGAAGCTAGTCAGATAAAATGCAAGGCATCATGTTACACAATTCAGACGGATTACATGTCACGTGTGATTACCCCAGACAGGGACACCAGACATCGCTTGGAATCACATTTTGACATCTGCGACAGGACTCGTCCCATATCAACGCCATCATGTCAAAATCTCCAATCATGTTATCTTGCACAAGCTTGACGTGTAGATTTGATGAGACGAGTAAAGGATTATCATGCTTTGGATGTACCAGCTGCTGGATATGCTTCTTGATCAGAGGTGAATGTCCTGGCGTCATTCATCTCATGTTTTTGGATGTGTCAAATTTAGACACAAAACGGCTGTCAAAATGACAGCTAAGGACTGTTACTAGGTAATGTCTGAGACTGTTGATGTAAGGTTACAATGTTAAGTGAGCTATTTGTCACGTAAGAACCGATCGATCTGATATACCATAACTAATTGGGAGAGTGACCAATTACCCATCCAGACTTCGGACGCATATGAGATGTATTAGAACGGGTAAGGATAATATCTCAAGATTATTTTACAACGAGTAGTTCGTCAGCTAGAATCATCAGATGAAATTGAAATCCTGGACCTTGTTTCCTTTCTCCGTCTGATCTACGAAGCAGTAAATTTCACAAGTGTGGAAACCCAGAGTGACAGAGGCGACCTGATATACATTTGGTCTAGCTTGGGGCAAATGATGAAGAAATAATGAGTCAAGATATAAGGTCTGTCAAGTTTCCAAGTAAATATTATTTTTCCTCATCGCATTTGCGCTTTTTTTTCAGCTCCATCTACATTCTTTTCTTGTCAGTTCTGGGAACTTGAACTTTTTACACTCTTTAAAATTTAACTATTGCAATCATTTTCATTTCAATCTAGACAGGTTCTTAGATACTTGTTTTAGTTGATTACTATCTATCAACGACTTTCCAATCTCTGGTGTGATTACCTCAATTCTCATCATTATCATCATCATGAAGTACGAAACGGCAATCCTTTTTATCACCATTCTAAACTTGGTATCTGCTGCTCCTACCGCAGAACCAAAGAACAAATTCAATCTCCCAACGACACCAAAGCGAATGCTAAGAGGTCGTGAAGTTCCTCAAGAACATTCACACAATCGATTTCTCGACGGTGTCCGTGTGAATCTGAACATCAACAACCCAAACAATATCCAAGATCCTGTCTTTGGTCTATTGGGTAATGCCGCCGCTATTAAAGGAGCTGGATCTATCACCAATCCTGATTGTCTCCATCAAGCTACAGCCGATCAAGCTTTCACCAATGCCAAAGCTGCTAATAATATCACAGGTATGGCTGATGCATTAATATATGCTGCACTTGAAAGAAACACTGGATCAGTTGGTCTCGCATCTGTCATTTGCAATGAAACTGCCGTCAATCCAGAGATTCAAGCCGTTCAACAACATCAAGATCCTGCTTCACCAAATGCTGCCGCTACCAATAAAGCCATTGTTCTATCACTCGCCAAACAACTTGATTCTATTGGAGCTGATCCTCAAGAAGCTCTTCTTTCTGGTACATTTGCACCTGGAACAATTGGTGACTCAACTGGTGCTGGAAATACTTGTGATACTGAGGATGATTCACCTGGTTGTATCTTTACTCAAAATCTTCTAGTGGACGATGCTACAGCCGATGAAATCACAGCAGCCGTTGCAGGAATCTCAACAAATTCTACATCGACAGCTATTACTTCTACCTCATCGAATGACTCAGGTTCCAAGGCAACAGGTGATGAATGTGCAGCTGCGGTAACAAGCACAGTTACAGCCTTATCAGCTACAGCAACAGATTCTTCCGCATCTTCTACAACCAACACCACAACAACAGCAACAGGAACAGGGACAAACATCCAAACATTCACCGGTACTCTAGGCGGTACACCACCTCCAGTCATTTCCTCAGTAGGCGATCGTCCATTCTCAGTTAATGGCGATACGTTTGTAGGTGAAGGAGCAGCTCTTCAAAGAAGTTGTAGCGTACAACATAATGCGTGTGCGAAGGCGGTTAATAGTGGGGAATTGGCTGGAGGGGAGGAACAATGTGAGATGCAGGAGACGGCTTGTAATGCTGCGAGTGGAGCGACGAAGATGTTGAGGAGGCAGGCGGGGATATTGTAGCTGTTTTGGGTGGGGGTGGGAGTGGGAGTGGGGTTGGTGATAGATGGGAGAGATGAATGGGGGGGCGGGAGGGGGGACGGTATTGTGTTGGTAGATGATGAATGTGAATGTCATGTTGAGCATGTGTAAACGGACGAAGATCGAAGATTGATGAATAGATATTCACGAGATCAAGAGGAACAGAGTGGAGCGGGTATTGGGAAATCTGATGTTTTATACGGCGTACTTGATATTTAACGGTAAAATTTATGGTATAGAAATATATAACTGAACTGAGAATTTAAGACCTTACAGCAGATCCCTGCCCCTGAAGAAGTAAGGTTATCTCGACACTTTAACCTTTGTGAATGAACATGAGATGCGAACCATCTAATTATCTCTAGTACTATGACTACCTCAGAAATGATTAAGGGTAATGTCTCTATCAAATCAAATAAAAAGTAAGGATCTTATCATGTATGGTATGACAGAGATAAAGAAAAGGCTCCAACCCAAGTCAGTCCATCTCAAAATTTTATTTTCCTTCCATTCTCCCACCTCCGCAGCGAGCGCTGCAATTATATAATATTATCGAATACCTCATTACTTATAATACAATGATACTATACTATCACTAATCAAAATCACACATCCTACATCCTACATCCTACATCTCATATATACATCTAAAAATCTACATACCTAGGTATCTACATATATAAAACCCTGAATTCCTAATAAAAAAATCAAAAAAATAAGTGGTATATATATAATCTTATATACTCTGTATATTAAAAAGAAAAGAGCCCGAGTTCAGATTATTTATAATTATAAACAATAATAATAAATAATAAATAAAAAATCTTACCACTTCGCATCACGCCACATTATACAAACCACACCACACCACATACACATACACATACACATACTAAACGTAAACGTAACGGTAAACGTAAATAATTATAAAACCATCGTATCCACATATCAAAAAGATAAAAAGATTAAAACAAAAATATGGGGGTATCACCACACATCCCACTCTTTCGACCCATTACGTCGCAAAGCAGCACATCTATTTCAGCGGTCTGTCCGTCTTATCGACATTTTGCCCTAAACAGCAAGCAAACATTATTCTAAACACTCCCACTACTCATTTCACTTCCCTCCCTTTTCCTCCCTAAACTCTCCACCAATCCCAGATTTAATTCCTTCGCGATTCCACTCCTTCCGTTATTTCCCGAATTAGGAACTACATTCTTGTTATGTTCCATGCCGTAGCCCGTTCCGGCTCCTTCGGCCGTAGCTTGTCTTTGAATTGGACCTCCTTGCTCATAGACCGCTGTGTTCGCATCCACAGTATCGAAATGGATGGGGACGGTTTCGTCAGCGAGGAAAAGGTACCAGTAGACACCACCACAGAAGACACCGCCTCCGATGATGTTTCCAAGTAAAGAAGGAATCATCGACTTCCAGATGTAGTAGCTAACGGTGAGTGGTTCCGGTGCTCCGAGGAAGATGGCGAGAGGGATGAAATACACTAAGGTTAAGGCGTTAGTGGCTTAAAAATAATAGGATTGGCGCCAATGACTTGGCAGGGGAATCATGCTTGGCGTATGTCTTCAATATGCACGACATGCAATATGGAAAAGATGACGGAATGGAATATGGCAAGGAAATGGAATACAAACTGTTAGCGACGACGTGATCAGTTCCCAATCCAACGAAACACATCACAGGGAACCACATTGCGACGATCTTGGAGAGCACTTCGCGGGAAGAAACGGCGAGGAAGACGGCCATGCAGACGAGCCAATTACCTGTGTATCATCGTAAGTAAATGTTTCCTCATTGCTAAATTCAAGATAGCAATAAATGTTACACTGGGAAGGACAAACGTACACATTATTGCCTTGAGGAAAATCTGATGCCATTCTGGTGTAACTGCTTTTCCCTTTGCAAAAGCAAGGGCTTCATCTTTGTATGCTCCAGATTCGAATGTGCCTCCATCTGTCGTTGCACATTAGCATACTGCAATCATAATTTCCTGTATGCTGAGTAAATACTTACAACCTGTAAGAACAGCCATCAAAAATAATGCTCCTGCCAAATTTCCAAAGAAACTGACGAACCAGGTCTTCAGCAGATCCAAAAAGCTACAGCGTCGATGCAATAAAGCAACCACACTGTACATGCAATAACTTGTAAACAAATCCGCTCCGGTAAGCACAACCATGATCAACCCCACAGGGAAGACCATGGCAGAAATGGTACGAATAAGACCTGGGGCATTCGTTTGAAACCATGGCGCGCTACTCGTGGACAGGGAAATGGCACATCCAAAAGAAATGAGGCAACCTCCCATGAATGAGTTGATGAACATTTTATCAATCCTCATACGGGCCTTTTTGGCGCCGATGCGCGAGACGAGCTCGGTAGTCTGTTGGTGCGAAACATGTTAGGTGAAGTCTATGAAGTTCAAATGTACATTGACTTGCCTGTGCGGGAGTAAAAGCGTCCATGGCCGAAAGAATTTCACGCAAAAGTTTGTCGAGATAAAAAGCTGAAACTGGAAGGCAAAAGAAATCTTTTCAAGGAGAGGCAAAGCATTAAAAAGAACATGGCCAAGACTTTGGAATAACGGCTTGTCGGTCAAGATTGATTTCAAGATAAGACAAGGACCCATATCAAACTTCCTAAAGAGTACAGAGCTAAAAATCCCTAAATGGTACAGTTACATTGGTGTGACCATGATTATGAAGGTTATTCCCACGTATTACCCCAGTAAAGAGCAAGTCCATTTGCTGAAAGTCCTGCCGACGGCAAAATACCCTAGTCCTACCTGCGGAGAACCATGTTCATACTGCGTAGATTGTCTTCAATTGACATTGAAGGGTTGGCGCAACCAATGAAATGGCTTATTTTTCGAGCAATGAAGCCGGGGAAAACTCGCTAATGTGAAGGAGGTAAGAATTTGGATAGTAAATAGTGTGGGGGAACATGATTCCAGCAGCATAGTGCTTACTGTACTGCTGCGAAAGGCTCAAAGAAAATGGTAAGAATTGAAAAGATAGAAATGTGAAAGTGGTCATGCAAAAAGACCCACATTTTTGTTTCTGTACTCCGTACAAAACCATGCATTGACACCCTTGGATATCGATCCATCAACCGGTGGGGCGGAAAAGACATGATCGCTCTCCGATGTTTCCACGCACTCATCCTCATTCCCTTGCCAGCCAAAGTTCCACTCTGTCGCCGGATTGGACGATGTACATATCATCAATCTCGGCTCCCATTCGAAATTTGGAAGTGTCCACTGAAAGTCCTAGAATCGTGCATGATACTCACAGTTCAACGGTTCAACTGGCTGCAATGCTTGAGGAACCCCTGAGTTTTCATTTACTCATACGTGGTATTGTGCGAGTTTGATTCTGCCTGTATATCCGTCCTTGCCATCAACCATGTGGTCGAGAACCGTGGCCTTTCCATATCCAGTAACTGTTTACCTGGCATGCAGACAAATGATGCTGGAAATCCCAACGAGACGGATATGAATGTTTTGAAGCTCTTTTCATCCAATACAACCCTAACATGCAATCCACACTGGTGAGTGATCTTGCCATCGCAGTTTAATTTGTTCAAGGATTGGCGGTGGTATTCCGTATAGTAAACAAATTTGGAATTAGTTGTCTGTCGGACGTCCATTCTTAAAGCGTATCAATTCCGTATTTTTTGAGAGTAACGCGGTGAGAACCGACTTAAAAGCTTCGTAATTCGTCTTTCTTTCATCTTATTAAAGTGTGCAGGCTTATTTATGCTGACGAATATCAATCCACACATCCAGCACACAGCACGCAGCAGAAAGATCCCGCCAGCTTGAGCCAGGGCTTCTTTCAGGTAAAAGCGCTTTTCGAAAAAGTTTTGCAGAGAAGATTGAATTGATGAGTATTGAATCGGCAGTTTGACAAGGCTCGTGGTGAAACATTCGATATTGTACGGATCGAATGGGACAATGAGGTGGAAAGAATTGAAAGACTCCTAGTAAGTTAATATCGCTATGTCCATCGATATCTATAAATTGTCAGTGATAATGTTTGAAGCTCTGCTCTGCATAGCACATTGAAGGATATCTGCGAAGCTATCAGAATGTCTCGTAGCTTTAAACCTTTATAGCTTCATAGCCTTTACTCGTACCTTCATAGCCTCATACCTTCTTACCTTGATACAATCCCAAAGACAAGTAACATTCTTACTTGAAAAATCAAATTTTCTTGGAGTTTGCTTCGATTCTTATGTTTTGGTTTAATGCTCTGATTGAAATGAACTTATTCTAATGACCTGATGAGAATTCCGAATGCCGAATGCCGAATGCTGATAGAACCGTTAACGCTTCAGTGCTTCTCAAAATCGGAGAGGGAGAGCTTGGGCCATGGGTTTATGATAATTCACGAACCATGAACCACGATCCACGATCCACGATCCACGATACCTCGATATCACCGAATCATTCATTTCTATACCTAATCATCATACTCGTCACAGAACAAGACATGATATAGAAATTCATCCGGGTCGATGAAGTCTGTGAGAAGATCCATACAAGACGTCATGTTCAAATAAATCTGAATATCTATGGCTTACACTTCTAGCTACAGCGTCAGTAGGATGGGGACATGACTTTCCAATAATGTAGACAGCGGTCCAACAAGAAGAGAATCTGGACGTCGGAATTTATCATATACACTGGAGATGTTTGGAAAAGTCACCAGCTGCTCAAACATTCAAAGCTTTCAAATCCGAGTGCAGTGGACTTACACAACTTAGGTCCGAACTAAGCACTTCGATATGTTCGAAACTACCTTCTAAGTATTAGTTGTACTTGAGAAATAGTGACATAAAGTATAGAGTACATCTGCTACTTCATTTCTTTAACATATGATAGAGGACTTTTTTAAAGTTCTCAATGATTCAGTAAAACATTGGCATAGTCAGTTTCGAGTTTTATCTCAAACACTCAACCAATATAATAATCACGATCCTTGGTTGGCTCAAAGAATGAAAGAGAAAAAGGAGAGCGGTTTAAAGTTGATTCCGTTATCATAGAGAGATTGGTTGGGTTACATATCACTTATTAAAGCAAATTGGGTCGTTGGGTTGGAGGTCAGTCGTTCAAGGTAGGTAGAGACGTTGAGTATGTCACTGTGTCGTATTGAGAACGGAACCAAAGATATGAGTTAGAGGCTAGTTTCTATCTTACTATCTATCTTTCATCCACTTTTGACTTCTTCTCTTCAACTTTTCTTCGTTTCAGAGTATATTCCGTCGGTACTCACTCCCATTATCAAAACCCCACCTTCTTCATGAAAGTTCACGGCGGTGTCCGTACCGCCAAGCACCACCCACCTTCCCTATAAGGCATCGAATATAAGCAGCCAAGAACATGTGCCGGAATGATTTGCCGCTTATCAACTATATCTTCAATATCGTGGGAATAATGTTCCTGTCCTGAGTAAGGGTTCTTGAAGTCCCTATATGCGCCAAGAATCGGCATCGGAGTTATGAACTCAAGTTCCTGCTCTAAGAAGTTTAACACCATGGCGAAGATTGTGGTACTCTCGAGTGTGTGGGTGACATTTCGTGTGATAGGATAAAGGAAAGGTGTATTTGGGGAAAGTTAATCGTCGTATGGATGGAGCGGATGAGATAGAGAATACGTGTGAAAGTGATTGGAAATGCTTCATTCAGATAAAGGAATTATGTATCCGAGGAAAGTTAATCGTGGTATGGATGAAGTGGATGAGATAGAGAATGTGTGACGATGATTGGAAATGCTTCGTTCTGATAAAGTTATCAAAGTGAATGCGGAGGTACTCGTGTGATACCGGTCCGGAGATTAAGATGGAGATGTTTTGATATACCTCGTTGTCACAGTCGACAGAACTTACTTATAAAAGCAACGTATTGCCACCTCATCTTCTATTCATCAGTCCTCAGGGAATCCGAGAATATCACTGCAGTCAAACTTCATCTCATCATGTTTCGAAGTCTTCTCCTCGGCGTTCTAGCAACAGGACTCCTCGTTCATGCAACTCCTGTTCCTGCACCAACAGGCGTACCAACGGCTTCTACTGCAAATACCGAACTTGCTGCTTTGACTGTTGCTGCGGCTGGAAGTCAAGATGGTTATGCTAGAAATTTGTTCCCTACTGTGTGTTCTCTATTCATTCGGTCATGTCATCCCTTTCACTCGTCTTTTTATTCCTCAAACATCCACTTCATACTCTCCTGCCTCCTTTCCTCCTATACATTCACTTCAAAAACTGACTCCCCTCCTCATTAGTGGATAACCATCTCTGGTAATTGCAACACACGCGAAACAGTCATCAAACGTGACGGTACCAATGTCGTCGTCGACACAGCCTGTACAGCCACATCAGGAAACGTACGTACCTCTAATTTGGCCTTTCTTCCATTACCCAACTCCCATTAACCATCGTAAATCCTACTAACACTTCTTCCCAGTGGGTATCACCCTATGACGGAGCTGTCTGGACCTCCGCCTCAGACCTCGACATCGATCATCTCGTCCCTCTAAGCAACGCCTGGAAAGCCGGCGCCTCAGCCTGGACAACCGATCAACGCCGAACCTTCGCTAATGATCTCGTAAACCCGCAATTATTAGCCGTGACCAACAGAGTTAACGAGAGTAAAGGAGATCGGGGGCCTGAAGCTTGGAAACCTAGTTTAAGTAAGTTTTTTTTTTTTTTTTTTTTTTTTTTTGCAAGGGTTGGAGGTTATGTTATGATGATGGTTATGCAGATAATTTAAATAAATGCTAATTGAGATACCTACCTGTAGCTACTTATTGGTGCACATATGCGAAAATGTGGATTAAGGTTAAGTATGTTTATAATCTTACAATCACCAGTGATGAGAAGGCGGCTTTGGTTACTATGATGGATACTTGTTGATTGTGGGGATGGGGGATCTTGCTTGTTTTGTTGGCTAAATGGAGGTTATGTATATGTGACGAGATGGGATGAGATGGGTAGCGAAGGCAGGGGCGTGTGGTATTTGATGATAGATGAGATGGGAGTTATGGTGTTAGTTTTGGTTTTGATGTTAGTGTTGATGTTGTTATTGAATAACTAAGGCTCAATTCTGAGTAAGTGGAGGGAAGTCCTGAGGGATGAAGAGATGAAGAAATCCAGGCGCGGCGTGAACTCGCGGGATAGTGTAACGAATTTTATATAAAAATTCATATATACTCCAGTTCAGTTGTTATAGTTGCGTACCTATCTGATATAATTACTTATCCAGAGTCATGATGATATGAATTTGTGCATAGAAAATTCAATTTCATATTTCATGACCTAATTATGAATAGGTTAGGTTACATATTTGCTGAGAATACACACACACTTTTCATCGCCGTCATCATTATTATCACCCTTCATTAATCATTCCATCTCATTCTCATCCATCCATCCATACATCCATCAATCGTCCCCCACAAATCCATATCCCTCCACTCACTAACTCACTCACTCACACCCCTCACTTCCTATAAACCGACAAACCCGGACTCCCAGTCGCCGGCGTCGCCGAAAACCTCGTCTGCACAAAAACCTTCTGCATCCCATCCTCCCTCCTCTCAAACTTATAATAAACCTCATCCAACTCCTCCAATAAAACGCGATGCGAAACCATCTTCAACGGATCAAACTCCCCCTTCTCCATCATCCCCAAAAGTGTCTCCCAATACATATGCACCGGCGCCTGTCCATTCCCAATAAGTCGAATACCGCGCTCCATCAAACTCCCTATGTTGAAGTGATTAGTATATCCCACATATACGCCCGTGATACCGCATCGACCGAAATTCTTCACAGAGGTTATCATCTCGTTGATGATTTCCGACGTGTCGGTTTCCATCCCTAGGAGGATTTCAAAATAGTGCGCCCAGCCTTTGGCGTATTCGCCTGCCACGCATTCGAGAGCGACGTCTGGGCCACGCGGGACCATTTCGCGGAGTTTGGTGGTCACGGATGTACCTCGGGGCAGTTGTGTGTAGTCGAGGGTTTCGACTTTGGGGATTTTGCTCTGGACGAAGTTTAAGCGCCAGTTGCTGTCGATTATTATTACGCGTGATGCACCGTTTATAAAAGCGAATTCGGCGCACATTTGTCCGATTGGTCCTGATGGATATTGTTAGAGTGAATGAATGAATGAATGATGTTTTTTATTGTGGGATACTTACCGGCGCCCCAAATGGCGACTACATCTCCCTTTTCGACTCCAGTGTCAACGACACAGTTCCAGGATGTTGAAAGGACATCGGATAGGTACAAACCCTTCTCGTCTGGAATAGTGGGTGGAAGTTTAAGAAGATTCACATCGCCGTATGGAACTCTGACATATTCCGCTTGGCCACCTGCAAATCCACCCGTGAAATGAGAATATCCAAACATTCCCGCCGTTCTCGCTCCATACTATGATAACAACATTAGCATTTGATATCTTTTCCATTTGTAAGATAAGGATAAGAGAAGGTTAGAAGCATACCATTCCATTAGCAAGGGTATTACTATTCGTCTTCTCACATTGTGACGATTGTTTCTTCTGACAATAGTAACACTCTCCACAGGCAATCTGAAAACTCGCAACCACACGATCACCTTTTTTCAAATTCTTCACACTCGGTCCAAAAGATTCCACCTCGCCACAAAACTCATGACCGAGAATATCTCCCTTCTCTAACTCCACTATAGAGCCGTGAAGTAGATGGAGATCACTGCCACACACTGTACTTCCCGTGACCTTCAGAATCACATCTCTATCCTCGACTACTCTCGGTTTTGGTACTTCCTCTAAGATTCATAGAAAGAGTGTATTAGACACATGGCATGGAAGTTATCAAGAATCAAGTTTCTAACATAGATAGATAGAACATACGTATCTTGACAGTATTTTTCCCCATCCAACATAAAGCTTTCATAGTCTCACCACTTGGATCCGCGTACTTCTGACGATCGCGCGCGGGATTCGTAACATCTTGCTCAGTGGTAGCATTGGAATCATGACCGATGACTTTCTCGAGGAGAGCTGCTGCTTGCGTAAATGCCATATTGAATAGAATTAACCTAGTTCCAATAGATGGTGTTGTGATGATTGTAAGGTAAGATTATCATGTATAATTAAGAAACAGAAAATAAGATACGAGGATATGGATATAGGAAGTATAAATGGAAATATTACAGAAGCGGGGTGAATTATGGTTAACAAATTGTAAAATCGGAGTAAAAGACTCCTCACAAATTATCTACGTCATCTTGATGTAAAGATTGGTACGCAGTCGTGATTTCTTTAATCAACGACGTCAGTGAGTTAAGTTTTGTTCTTGACGATGGTCGTATACCTTGTACGTGTTATATTACATCGATTGTTATGTTATTGGCATGTTTGCTTTATAATTGCTTTGTCAAATTGTATTTATCCGTTCATCTTGCTATGCGATTCTGATCGGGCGATGATGATGAGGGGATAATGATGATGATGGATGAAGCGAGGTTAAAAGATCGAGATGTGAGATTAGCATGATATGAATATGGGGAACAGGGGTGTTTGACCGAGAAATGCAACAAAAGATTGCTGATCACGTGATGTTTATCTTCACTTCAAGGCATGCGGAAGGTGAGTAACCGCATCTGTTCGTTCGTGGCTAAGAGAAAGGGGGGAAAAAATCCTCTCCATCAAAAACCTTAGCATAAACAGTTTCTTCGCTGTCAAGAATACCTCCGACAAGTAAGGTTACATCTTCCCTTCAATTCTAGTCCTCCAAACGAGAAATGCGAAATGCAATTCCTCCGGCAACGCACACTCTGATGCCACATTACCTTTATACTTGTAAGCAGCATTCGATATCTCAAAATGTTCATACGAGTAGATGTTAGTATACGTACGCTCAAGACCAAAAGGTCTTCATGCACAATTTGCGATTCGCGAGCTGCGAAGTAGTGACTGGGCTCAGATCTAGTGATACGCGGATTAGGAACGGCGTTGGAAAATCTAGCAGGATCTTGCCAGACTTATCTTCGATGACTATGTAAGATGGATTTCATTGGGAATAAAGTCTTAATCATATTCGCGGTAGTCTCTCCATGCTACGTGAGTTTACGTGGTCGGATGCGCGTGTCTGTTGAATAACGAGGATTGAGTATGAAGTGATGTGGGATGGATGTTCGTGCACCATGCAGTTTTTGGTAGATTGATGACTTAGGAAGAGGTCTTAATGGATTGACAAGGAGATAAAAGATTCCATATCAGAGGGCTTCTTCGCACAAGTCGAAGCAGTTCAAATTCGACTTGGTGGCGCTATAGCCACAAGATATGATTCAGCGCTAGTAATGCTGTTATCGTTTCTGTCATTTTTTTTGAGTTTTCCTTTTCGTTTCAGTAGAATATCTGTTGAGCGGGTATTGTATAATGGCTGGCTAAAAAGAGATTATTGAGCCTCATGGTAATTAATTTTTAATAAAATACTTGGACTTTCGAAAGGGGAAAGAAATAAGAAATGCAGCTCTAAGCACGATGTTTGTTCGCAAATCGTGCATGGGATACATGTATGGATGCAGGTTGCTGTACCAAACGCTTCTCAAACCAACAAGGTCCAGTTTGCTAGCGCTGTGATATATGATCTGAATTTCATTGATTCGAGTCCAATTCTTCTACTTGAGATTGGCTCGTTGAAGGTAACTTAGCTACCAGAAGCTCCTGCTGAAACGAAAGGTGCTAAGAACACAAGTCTGATCATCGAGAGGAAAAAGTTGTGATGAACTTGACTTATCAAGTGGCTCGTTCGTCGAGGAAAATCCTGCCATATATGAACTTCAAACGCAAACACGCTTTAACTGTGATTCCATGGATTAAAGGCCTCCTATCTCGGCTATGAGGCTGTCTGGTTCAGCTGATTTGAATATATGACACCTTTGCGTTTTATGTCTATTCAATGTATTCGTCACGATCTTCTACAAATTTGCAGAATAATCATGAATATTCGTCGTTCGGATTCCACTTATATATTGATGCTCAAGAGGATCGATGGATTTAGAACCGAAACCGACTAGAAAAGACATTTCTCACAAGCTACTCCTGATGCTAATTATTGGGAAACTAGATGGTAACTGACTATTTCTACGGTATCATAACTAGTCAAAGTTCATCTTATTACGAACAGTCCATTGACACAAATTCTTGCTTTAATATAATAAATGAGGCAACTAGACTTACCTGGAGTAATCTTACATTCATTACATATCTTAATAACGCGATACAACTTCAAATGAAGTTGAAGAGATACTAAAACAGATGGGACATATATAATACCTCGACTGTGAATCTTCATCTATTTAGGTCCTCAATGTGAGCAAGCTCCTGGGACAATCTTCATACTAGTTTCTGTACGATGGTTTCGTGTTGAAATCAACGCTGCTTAATATTTATTCATATAGTGTTTTTTTATGGAGATGGATGCTCTATATATTGTGAATTACATTTCCGGTAAGGTTTCAGCAAGATGTCCTCACGAGATGAAAAGTTTATGTTACAACAGCTGTAGCCACTTCCACAGAACTTAAGCTGACGACTCATCAAAATTTGGCGATATTTGTTTGCGTAGCGGTATATTATGAAGTTTTACTATGACTCGACGGTAATTACAAACCGGCTTGGTTGGATTACATAGGATGAGGAAATCTCTCACATACAAGCACTGCTGGTAGGGGAAGACTCGAACATTGCTGATAACCACACTATTTCCTGATCTAGCTAGTTGTTCTATTCTCCATCACCGTCTTCTAGATATTCAACTCACTTGATATCGAACCGTCTTGATGTCTCAAGATGCAAATAACTCATAATTAGCTCAATGTCAGTAGATATCAGCAGATTTAAACAATTTTAATCTATCTCTATAGTTTTTACTCTAAGGTATACACGCATCTAGATTCTATCAACCTCACTTTATCTTCCTGCTACTTTCCCCTTCCTTCCTTACTCCCTGCTCACCAACTAACTTAACTTCCAAACTCAACTCCTCATCTCAAACTCGGTAACCCTGCCATAATGGCTAATCCCTCCATTATCACCTATAATACCTCGATATCAATGCATCCTCATATCTAGTTCTCGGAACCATGTCCTAAAAAATAGTTATAACCACACTAACCCAACCATCACTTACTGACTCCATACTCCCTAGCCCTAAATAATAAAGATATGTAGCAAAAAATCTGTGTTAGAATTGTGATTTAGTGATAACACCAACTAATTACTTGACGAAATGAACATATATTTAATAGAAAAATATTCAATACATGGAGCAAAGACTCATACACACATATAAATTAAGACAGGAAGACATTTAGATATAAATCCATCTGATATAAAATCTTTCCGAAACTAACGCGTTGGAGAGTTTGTGTGCCGTAAATCAGCTTACCTGGTAAGCCAGACCATAAGGGAAATCTTATAATTTTCAACCTAGAGATAGAGGTAAGATGTTATAAGTAATACTCCACTCCAGTCCACTGTAACCTATTTCCAATGTCCCCTGAATACACATTATACAGACATCCCCAGCTCAGCCGGGGATACATAATGCATCCAAAAATGACTTCCCCGTCTACTCATTTCATTGCCTGCCAATCTTTTTCCCCGTCATGAAAATCCCATTCTATTCCTCTCGGTATAAAACTAAAGCCAAAACCATAATGATTATGATAGGATTAATCATCAAATTTGAATCCTCCCTACACTATCTAAATTCTAGCACCTCTCACCCCCTTCCCCTTTCCCCCTTTCCTTCTTCCCCCCTTTCCTCCTCCCCCCCCCCTTCCCCCATTCCCTTCCACCCTTCCCCTCCCATCTATTACATAATCCCTCCCTCCTCAATCTCTCCTCGCTCATAATATCACCACATATTCCACCAAAGCTCAATCCCAGGAACAATAATCCATAATCGATTAATTACTCTTCATACAGTTTCCATATTTATACACCAATTCCCCGCATATCATCTCACCTCTTAACCATACCACATAATCCATTACTTATACCTCATCCATCACACTCTCTACATCCACAAACAAATCCCCATCCCCATCCCCATCCACAAAAAGCAGTACCATTTCACCTCGCCCCTCACCCCGTCCGTTACATTCACCACCTACTACCTTCTAAGATCTCACATACCCAATCACCACCAAAAACCCATCCACCAACAGAATTTCCCACCACAGAGCCCCTTATCTTATCTTTCCTTACCTTACCTACCTTCACCTTTACCATATCTTTACTCCATATACCGTACACACACACATAAAACTAGTCAGTCTCAACTTGAGCACCTGAATAGACTCAGGAACGATTGAGAATAATAAGTATGATTTCTGTGCCGTCATTGTTCACAACGACACACGATTTGTATCTTATTATGAGGAATTTGGCGTTTTATGAATTAGGTGCATGGGACTGACTCGATGGAGCAAGGAGATGAGGAAGAGCTTACGAGGTTTGGTATGGATACCGAGGGGGAAGAAGTGTAAAGGAACAGACAAGACTTGGTTCGCAAAAAAAGTCACTTGGAAAATTATGACGCCTGACGAATATTCGGTAGGCACGTTGCACTTCCCAGGAATATGATAAAAATTTGGACAACCCAAATAGAAGACCTCAAATGTTTGCGCATTAGCATTTATGATTTCTAGCTAAATAATTCTGCTAGGTCGAGTTTAGCTTAATACCTTTTGCACCCATTGATGGTGCACTAGCATCTATAATTTCTAGCTAATCATCTTGCTATCTCAAGCTTTGGCCGACGCCCTCTTCCCCTCATAGCTCCCAACCTCTTAACCATTTTAAGTTGTCCAAACAACACTCAAACGCCGTTTCTAACCAACGCCACCCAAGGATATAAAAGAACCCCCATCAGAGAATCATCAAACTCATTGATCATCTTGCACATTGAGCTCGTCAAACTCATCAAGAAGCTCATTCATATCAATCTTTGGCGTCTCATCTTCACCATCACTAGTCTCTGCCACACTCATAGCATCGGCTTCCTGCTGGGCCTTTTGAGCTTTATACAAAGCAAGAGTTTGTCTAAGCTCTGGATCTTCTTCGACATCCTGTAAGAACATCTCATAATCTCTATCCATCTTTTCTTGATCTTGCTTTCTGGGTAAGACCTCTCCTTCCTCTTTACCCATACGCTTAAGACGCCAGTTCCTGTTCTTGGACTTCTTCTTTCTTGCATACAATTTCTTGACGAGCATTACATCAGGAATCTTTGATGCATAATTGTTGGATTCTTCGAGGGCGTCGTATTGAGGATTGTTAAAGTTGGTACCTGTCATCATGTATCCCATGACAGAATCTCCAGGATGAACCACATTTCCTAGATGGGTTCTTGTGTAAAAGGTTTTGTCGTTTGTTCCGAGGTCAGATGCACGAGCAACAGTGGCTTCGGCAAGCGCCCATCGCCCTTTTGTAGGCCCAAGGGGCTCAATGTCCATAATGATGAATTCCACCAATTCCTGAACATCGGCTAAAGGCTTGAATGGTGCACGCCAGTATATAGGGCAACTGATTTCGGCAGTTTGTAAAGATTGTGGATCAAGAATATTGATAGAATTACCGATTCGGTAGCAAAGACCAAGAGGAGAAATATTTCCAGCCGACTTTGCCAACTTAATCGGAAGCGCAACCAAATCATCTTTACAGATCGGGACCAACTCGACGGAAAAGGAGAACTTGTAGGATTTGGTAGATGTGTGAATATCCATGGAAATGAGTTCCTGAGATTTCTTTGCTGTAACAGGAGCCACGGAATGTAGGAAGTCGACGAACTTTTCGGCTGAATTTCGTGCTGCGAAGAAGAAATCCAAACCATCCTTAACTTCCTTAATGTTGATAGTATCCTTGTGTGCACCATGCTTCAAAATCAATTGTTCCAAATACAAAAACGTCCTCTTGTGGGGGACCTTTTGTCTGACTTGCACGCAGGCTCTCCATGTGTTTGCAGTATAAGATTTTGCACAATCGGGACATTGCTGATAGGCGACCACATATTCAACCTCAAACGATTGTTGCAACACCACACCCTCCGATACGGAATCTTGTATAGTAAGCTTAACCTTAATTCTTCGAGAATGAGGCTCCGTCCAAATGAAACTCGCATCGATAATTCGTACTTTGTGTAGACCTCTAAGTTTCTTCAGGCAAAGCGCAAGGAGTTCTCGGGATTCGAGGGAGGCTTGGATCCAGGTTTGAGGTGGGAGTAACCATCGCTCGCAATCTCGACAAAAGTGTACAGTGGCCTCTCTTTGAATACCTTGCGATACATCGACAGTAAGTTTTACACAATCATAGCAGAGAGCGCCGGCGGAGGTTGTTCCATCGATAGGAGCGCCACAGTTGCAGCAGAGAATACTAAAAACTGTCAGCGACAATGACTTGGAGATTTCTGAAGAAGAAGCTTACGTAGCACCAGTTTGTTGATCTTGTGCCTGAAATCTTGAGGCAATCGACACGGGCGCGTCGTCAACATCCATAGCAGACATGATGGCGGCTGCTCTTCAATTTTTTCTGATTTTGATAAAAGGATAAAAGAGAAAAAAGTTGCCCCGCAAAGATAAAAGATAGAGAATGACGCTGGCTACGGTTGACCATCGATTAGTACGGATAGATTTAGCGACCACATGAACACTTGATTTCTCAGCAATCAACATTTGAGCCATAATGAGTGATTAATAAAGACAAAATACCATTTTATCTTAACCCAAAATTGACATTGTTAACCCTCTCAAACACACGATGTAAGTCAAATTCACAACTGCCCCTAAGACTCTTTTGAATTTGAGCGATCACGTGACTAAAGTTAATGATGAGAACATCACGTGGAGCATCATTCCTCGAGTCTGACTTGTTGTGCGGCGGGTAATATTGGATATCGAAGAAGTCCATCTTGATAAGGTACGAAAGAAATACACAGGAAATTTACAATGTTAACTACCAATGCACTGCCCTATCGCCGATATCTCCACTATGGCACTATCCCCAGCATAGTTCCCAATTAACATTCGTGATCGCTCAGCACAATTGCACCATCATCCACCGACCAATAGCTACCCTAATATCTCAACGATCATCTGCGCCGTATGGCGCATAATATGTCTCTGCTTGCGTATTGGGTGTTCCAAGCGTGTTACGATGTAATCGTTATCTATGAGCAGATCTTGCGGAGGAGTTTTTGAGGAGATACCCCCAATGAGAACCATGTACGATGTCGTTATCAAGCATTGACGGTTCTATGTAGTAGGTTTGGGCTAATGGCTAGTTTAAACATGCGAATATGCGTTATATGCCAAAAATATTTAAGCTTTGTCAAATCCTGATCGATTGTGAAAACTATGACCCAACCTACATCCAGCAGCCGAATATAGTGCCACATCTTGAATAAGGGCAACAACGACAAAAGCAATAATAGTGATCAAGTACAATGGCGCCCTCAGCAACTGAAACAGCTACTATTCCAACTCAACTTAAAAAGCCTGCGAACGATAGGTTTACTGCAAGTGAGCTTGGAAACTATAAAGAGCTTGCTCCCACGTCGTTTGACAAGGAGGCTGAAGAGAAAGGGGTTGGTAAATTTGCTGCCGCGTCGGTACGTATTCCAAAGAGTTTATTACTAGTAGTCAGTAACAGATCATTCTAATCTCTGATCTTAGTACCCGCATTATCTCCCTACGTGGGATGATGTGACATACCCGCCCCTTGAGTTTTTTGAGCACAGAGACCATGGACTGGACGCCGACACAACATATCCGGAGCTACTTGCACCAGGTGTAGAAACAGTTGATTTGACACCCGCAATGGGCACAGAAATCAAAGGTGTACAGTTGAGTAAGCTGAGTAACGCAGGCAAAGATCAATTGGCTCGGTTTGTCGCGAAAAGAAAAGTCGTAGCTTTCAGAGATCAAGATTTTGCGGATCTACCAATCGCAGAAGCTATCGAGTACGGACGATATTTTGGGCGACCTCATATTCATCCAACATCTGGTGCCCCTGCTGGTCATCCTGAAGTCCACCTAGTACACAGATCAGCTGGTGACAAAACGGCTGAAAGCTTTTTTGAGACTCGAACAAACAGTGTAGCATGGCACTCAGATGTCACTTATGAGAAGCAGCCTCCGGGAACAACGTTCTTATATGTTCTTGACGTCCCAGAAACCGGAGGCGATACTCTTTTCGCCAATGGTGTTGAAGCATATAATCGACTCAGCGACTCATTTAAAGAGCGTCTGCATGGGCTTTCCGCGACACACTCCGGAATTGAACAAGTGAACGCTTCTCGCTACAGGAATGGCATTGCTCGCAGGGAGCCTGTTGTGAACGTTCACCCTATTGTCCGAACGCACCCAGTAACTGGAGAAAAGGCATTATATGTCAACAGACAATGTAAGTACAAGCCGCCTCTTCTCTTTGTGTTCAGTACTGACCTTGATTCCAGTCACTCGAAAAGTTGTTGGGTTTAAACAAGAGGAAAGTGATATGCTATTGGTAATATCCTCTTCCCCCCCAAAAAGAAATTTGGATCAACGATGATCTAACAGTTCCTTAGAATTTCTTGTATGATCATATTGCGCTGGGAGCTGATTTCCATGTAAGAGTCAAATGGGCACCGAAAACTGTGGTCGTGTGGGACAACAGAGTGGCGGTGCATACAGCTCTTATTGATTGGTCTGGTGGAGCTCGCAGACATCTCGCACGTATCACACCGCAAGCTGAAGCGCCATTCGAGACGCCTTTCAAGGCATGACGATGTACCAAAGATTTTACATGTAACCCGCACCCAATATAATAAATCATTTAGCTCATAGTTACTTGGATGAGACCTTCATCGACACCACGTGAATCATATGTGTAGAATTTTGATGATAACATCAACACATGGCCTTCAACCAATCATAAGAACGTAGGGATAATGTCGAGCTTCTTTTTCTCTTCCTCTTCCTGCTGCTTTCTAAGTTTCGCTTGCGCAATCCGTCTCGCTATCCTATCTTGAGTAGTAGACGGTTGAGACGGCGGGCCGTCCACCAGAGCTTTGGCAGATTTAGTCGTGTTGGCACTAAGAGTTACGGGTCTCTTCGAACTCGATACCGCGGTAGAGACTTCTATTTTTTGTTCCATCGACGAACTGGCTTCCGGCTTTTTATACACGGAATCTTTCCGGATATCTAGTCTAGAGGACGAAAATTTTGGAGCAGAAATAGGTCCGTCAAGGTCGTCGTCTTCATCTTCGGAAGCTGTAGAATCTAGATCTAGTTTTACAGCTTGTGTCCTCCGCTTGATAGCTGGAGAAGACGCACGTGGCACATATTTCCTTTTGGTAGGGTTACGAAATTCCGCAGCTGCTCTTGTAGTTTTGGTAGGAGAATAAATGCTCATGAGTGATACTCCCCGTTTCCTCGGGCTTGTCATCAGACCATAAAGCGAAGTTCCGACGAAAGGCAAAGTTTCTTCATCGCTATCATCAGAAAGTCCCCCTTCTTTTTTACCAACCAATTTCTCTAAAATGTTTCGCTGGTCTTTCGATCTTGTGACTTCTTCTGTCTTACGCCTGGTTGCATCCGGCATTCTACCGACTACAGGCCTTGAAATGGAATCGATGGCGTCGGCATTCCGCGTTTTGGCTATTTTACCAAGCCTTTTATATTCAGCTGTGTGTAAATGTACTGTGAATGACTTCGCGACGGTCAAGAACTCATCTTCAACCATTCGATATTTATCATCATGCTCTCGACCTTCAATCATGAAACTAGTAACCCAGTCAGTACCATAAAGAGAAATTTGTCATGTATATAACAAACCTTTCGACCGGAGGTTCTGGTGGCGGAGATGTGGATGGCTCTCGACCTTTGTAAAATTAGCAAGATATCCAAAACGCTGCTTAGAAGGGTGCATACTGCGACTTTTGGGGACCTGCTTGCGCGGATGGTCGGAGCCCTCATCGCTGTCCGAAGGAGAAGCTTCAACACGAGACCGTTTTGTAGATCTGCCTATTGATGCGGCGCTTTTTTTCGGGTGAGTTCCTGTACTTGAACCTCCTTTTCTCTTCCACGGAAGTGTTCTCATGGTTCGATAAGAGTACTGATATTTGTTATAACGGTCGCTTGATCTTGAGTTGGGTGAATAGATCAGGTTGGAGCATTTCAAAACAATGTGACGTCGCTAAATGGAGCATATATCATAAGGACATCAGCTGTTCACAATGAAGGCCACTAAGCGTATAGTAATGTGGACAAATTGTGTGGTGATATTTGAACAGATAGTATCACTGCCACGGAACCGATTAATGACAGTGGCTAGTGATATGAGTTAGTCTCTCATTCGACAGTGCGATGGAGAAACTTCGTACAAGACCTTCTGAAATAGGGCAAGAGTTGAGGGGAATATTTCCGTCGCTATTAAGAATTGCTCGACATCGATTCCTTCAAAAAGTACCCTACCTACCTTCAATCCTATACTTGGTTAAGTGGCAAGTTGAGTATAGGCGACATCCGTAGTGGCAATGCTGCGTCAGTGAATATCTCAAGCGCAGCAAAAACTATGAACGATGCAAGGTGCAATAGCTGCTTGCCATTCAATGTTTTAGAAATCGGTTCACAATCCTTTATACTGTTCGTCGACTATCTGCAACAGTCGTTTTCCTAGCGTAAAAAGTCTTTAGCTAGTGGAGAGATCACAACCCCCCGGTGCGTAATTATGATAAGAACGGAAATTGAAAACCCGCTTGGTCTCGAAAACAGGCGTGTGAAGAGTGCTGCAGGATTAGGCTGTGATGTGATGTGATGCCATTCGCTGCGCCATCAAGGCATGCATTCACCGTAGTGTTTTCCAGAACGGATTTCTTGTCAGACTTATAGATGTATCTCCTTACACCGATTTGTAGCTTTGTTTATCAAACAAAAGTTGCAGTCCAATCCAAAAAGAAAGAGAAAGCACTTGACCCAAGCTATATAGAACGCGCGTTAGTCCGTCGAAAGAAGCGCGCAACACTATCGCAAATAGAAAAAGCCAGTAAAATGTGAGCTTCCAATAAATTGTCTGATTCTGATTTGCTCCGTCGGTATCTGCAACAGACACAGCTTGCGGAAGATCAAATAAATCCAGGGTCGCTGCGATTCTGAGAAGAAAAATTCAATGTGACAAAGGGTCGCCGGGATGTTTTGATAGGTAATGGATGCAGTTACAGTATTGAGTATTGCCGCGTCTCACCGCTCTATTTATCACATGACAACATCCGTCCCGAGACCCATTTTTACGGGACGCGACTCCAGAAATAGAAAGAAGCTTCGATGACTGTTCTAGAGCTCGGTGCAGCTTCCCAGCCTACAGCCTACAACCCATGCTTTCCCGTAGGAGCCCTTTACTTGACAGATTACAATAAGGTCAAAAAACCGTATAGGAGTCAGACTCACCCTTAATAAGTGTACTCGTCCCTAATACCAGGTTTATATTGCACCTTTTTTTCTATCTCTTCGTTGGTTGTATATCGGCAGTTCAATGTTCAGACCTCAGTTCGATATCGAAAATCGCCCCAGGACGAATAGGGGTGGAATACAAAATGTCTTCCAATAGGAACAAGAAAACCTTCTCTAGCGATGAAGAGACAACAGATGAAAAATCTCAATGGGATTCATCCACCGAAGAGATAAATCTTCCTCACCTGGCTCCGTCCACGGCCTTGACAAGACCTGGCGATGTAAGATTACCATTGCCAGTTGGACAATCAAATAACCAACAATCTACTCTCTTCTACCTCTCCCTGATCGAGGCAAGATGCAAAGCACAAGCATTGACCACATTAAACTCTGGCCGTGCACCCCATGATCAATTACCGGAGGACCATCCAGATATCCAACGTTTAGCTCAGGTTCTCTTTAATGATATGGCGAGTGAGCTTCGTAGGTCAGGGATACTTCCTAGGGCAGATGAGCTTGCAAGTCGACAATTTGCAGCTCTTCGTGAGGGTTATCTTTCAACATTCGATTTGATTCTCGCGAACAGTGCATCACAGCGGATGCAGAACTCGTCCTTCAGCCAGAACTCCATTCTCCCTATGGCATCTGGTTCATCACTTGGGATATCCCACTTTGATCAGCCGCCAAATCTAAATCTTGAGATGATTCCCAAGAATCCTTTTTCATCGGCTGCATTAACTTCGAATCCGTTCCAGTTTAGGTCAATTTATAATAGAGAATGGGAGCAGATTAGTCTTCTGGGTAAGGGAGGTTTTGGCGCAGTCTATAAGGTTCGACACAGAGTTGATGATTTAGAGTGCGCTATCAAGAAGGTGAGCACTGAGCCACTTCCCAATCATTATAACGAATTGCCCGACTATAATTCAACAATGAGGAGCCTTTGGATGCTTGAATCAAATAAGATGTTCGATTTATTTCGGATACTTGATTGTACTCAAATGTTTGGAATTTTTTCAAACATAGAAAGTTTACATCTAATCTTCTAAGACCTGCCTTGATTTTCAACTACATTGGGACACTAAATATCTGTTTGAGTGTTCAGCTTTGTTTGATTATCCGTTCTGGTGTGAATATTATGCCGCTAACTTCCGTATTTTGCTAGGTCATCATTACACCAGATCAGCTACGTAAGGTTGATACGGCAGCACTATTGTCTGAGGTTAAAGCATTGGCTGAACACAAGCACCCTAATATCGTCAATTATTATGGCTGCTGGATTGAAATGGGAAATGAAGTTGTTCCATCAGTGAGGCGATTGATGGAGGCTGATGGGTCAAGCTATCTTACAATGACTGTGAGGTAAGATACCTTTTATAACTGTGGTAAAGCTTTGAACGCCCGTGCAATCATGGCTAGTGCTTCTATAGTCCAGACTAAAGTCCGACAACGAGAGATCTCTCGATTCTTGAATATAATCGTAACTTCAAATCGTTTAGATTGTCGAGCTGAACTTATAATTTCACAACTTTTTAGAGATTGAATGCTGTTATTCAATCTCATGATCTGGACTATTGGATGCCATGACATTCCAAGAATGAATCTACTTTAATAGACTGATACCAGCTTGATACACAAGGTTGCCCTCGTGTATTGAGCTCTATCAAAAATTGAGTTTGCCAGGAACGCTAAAGAGATTCAAAAACTGAATACTATACTATCTATTGGAACCGTTTGAGATTCTGTAGTTTTACTAACAAATAGCTTTAGTGAAGTCGAGAGGTCAGAAGACGAGCTTGGACTGCAGGAAGATCCCACTTTCGGGATGACCGGCTTGCGTCTAGATATGGAGAGAGAATTAGAGAAGGACAACAGAAGACAGGACCAAGGGAGAATTAGTAGTGATGTCATCTTTGATATTTCAGAGACAAAGACTACAACAGGTAGTAGGAAGTCGAATAATACAGTGGAAGCAGAAGATGGAGATGGAGATGGAGATGAAGATGAAGATGTCGAAGATGATAACAATGATAGTGCCATCAATTCACGAGACAATAGGGCTCGCATCCTATACATTCGGTTTACTGTCTATCCCCTTACATTAGAGGAATACATCTCGACTGATGCACCGCAGCCAGGCCACGAGTTTCCTATCCGCCACTGCTTTCATACAATTCCCACAATACGGATTTTAAGTGCCATTCTCAATGGAGTCCAATATCTCCACGCAAAACGGTTGATTCATAGAGATCTCAAGCCCGCAAATATATTCCTATCCGCCAAGAAAGACCTCGAAGCATTCGTTCCTTCCCACGACCTTATAGACGTCAGTAGGAGAGCCTGCCCCACCTGTAGTGGTTCCGCCGATCAAAACAAAGCTTACATTACACCTTGCATTGGGGATCTTGGCTTAGCAGTAAAATTAGCCGAAACTACAGCTACTCCCGCTACTGGCCCTTATACAAGAGCCCTAGAGCTCAATCCATCATCACAGCTTTCTCGCCTCGGATCAAAACAAGCAGGTACAAAGCTATATATGCCTCCAGGAAAATCCTCCATTGTCTGTCCTAAATTAGACGTTTATGCCTTGGGTATTATAGCTTTTGAGCTAATTACCCCTTTTACAACTCGTACCGAGCGTCATATTGTCCTAAATAACATCAAATCGGGTGTATATCCGACCGAATTTGAGAAGCACGAGATGGCGGAGGGAATTAAGGGGATGATAGCCGAGAAGGGATCTGATAGATGGGATTGTGAGAGGGTTAGGGAGTGGCTTGAGGGATTTAGGGTTGCTTAGGAGGGATTGGTGGTAGGATAAGTGAGGGGGGTAGGAGCGTGAATTTAGATTTGCAGTATACCCGGTCAAGCGTTTCGAAATTTTGAAGGATTAGATTTTACTTAGCGTGCGATTCAGTTTAATTATTTTGGTTATCGAGTTCGAGGCATGAGCGAGTAGAAAACGTTGAAATAAATCGACAACTGAAGCTATTTCAGTTATTCACTCAATCTTTTTCTTTCAGTAGAACTTATTAAAAGTCAAAACATCATCAGGTGATCATATGAAATTGACGGGTTTAAAGTCATTTCAAAGTCCTTTTAAAGTCCATATTATAAGACATTTTGACTTAATCCCCTGTTCACCATCTCACAACATCTCGAGCAATATAGCTTTTCTCATCCTCCAGCTTCTCCTAATTGTAGGTAGGTGTTCTTCTTATAACCACTTTCACGTACTGGGAGGTCTATAAAAAGAAATTACCTTTCGGTATAAATACTCCTCAATCTAATTAGAAAGAATTATCTGTCCGAGATAACTCTAATACGTGCTATGTATCCAATATTGACTCTAATCTAGATAGGTGTGGATGCTTTTCGGGAGAGTTTTATCATTCACAGGGGAATTTCCATCATTGATTAGATGAAGAGGATCGTAATTTATTATACTAGATACTAAGTTATGCGGATAACATTTGATTTCTCACGATTATTTGGAGATAATTTGTCATTCGAGTTTGTATCGGGGTTCGGAGGGGCAAATTCATGATTTAAATATTCGGAGTTCTTCCTTTCTTGGGGTTAGAAGTTCATAGTTCATAGTTGAGATTTAGAATATTCTAAGTGTTGGAATTCAGATAGGAACTATGTTATAATACCTAGAACCTACACCTTTCCTGAACCCTTGCGTACTTTCTAATGTCTAAAAGCTTTATAACAAATCCTTATCTTTGCACTTCTTCGATATATGTATATCGTGCTATGAAAGTCATATCAAATAATTAGCTACTGATTTACAGTAATTAAGGAGTATAGAATTTCTTAATACGTATCGCCGTGTCTAACACCTAATATATACCATTAATAATATTGAGTGGAATCTAGAATATTGCACATCACTATAAACATACCAAAGCGGAGCATTGGAATTCAGCAAATTGCCTTTCGAAATAGCTACTCTTGAAGCAATATCTATTGGGATTTGGTTGGTATGACTTCATTATTCCCAAGGACTTTGTTGGAGTTTTGTTGGAATTTATCGGATTCTTGTGATTCTGTTTAGGGATAGTGTTATATGTTAGGGTTTATGTATTTGATGCAATATACATAGTTATACTCTAAATGTAAACTTATTGCTGTGATGTCAAATGCATCTGTAGCAGCTATTACACTCAACACAAATTCATAACACTACTACAAATTTTTGAATATTGGCACTTGGGGATAGTGATAGCCGAGAATTCTCGGGTGGAAAACTCGCTGTCGGGATTGCACTTATGGCCTGGGACGTGATATCATAAATGGGGAGCTACTGGGACAAAGTTTGGGTTTTCCGAGGCTTCATAGTTGACAGGTATTAACGTCGCCGTGGCAATCCCCGCACGCAGGATCTTGGTGGACTGAGTGCAGGATGAAATTGTGTTGGATTAATATCTGCCAGTGAAGAAACACATTCAAGACTATCATCCGGTATATGACACCAGGTGACATATGAGACCTAAGTGTATGATATAGATGTCGGTGATGCATAATAATCTGGAGATGAAAATATTTGATACGGAAATATTGATGGATGAGATATAGAGAATGACGCGGAGTGCATGTTTAATGGGAAGGCTATAATGACTTGAATTTATTGAAACGCCAGGCAATAAACCCAAGACAGCAGAGGTTATCAGATGAGAGTTAGTGATTAGATGATTCGGGAAATGACAGTGGGATATCCTAAAGCCTGATCACGGAGTAGAGTACGAATAGCTTACCTCATTCTCCAACATATGTACGATGATAAACAGCTATAATCCAAGAAGATATTTCCCACACTCGAACCCAAAAAATATATATCAATATCACCAACATGCCATGTCGTTACAACAGCACTATATATATATGCAACCCCCGCATTTCCAGCCCCCACGGCGCTGCTACCCAAAACAGAAATCGGTCCCGAACTCCACGTCTGAACCATGTTCCCTCACCCACACACACACACATACATAAAATCTGCACATGCATGTGATAGTGACTACGACTGTGATGATCGGCAAATAATGTTAAAATAAATGAAAATAAGACTAAGAGTAAGACTCACCCAAACTTTTCTTTTCCACGATTCCTGCACTCCGCTATTACATCACATACATCGTCAAATGCTCCGTGGTTGGGACGCGGTTCGTGCATTTCGGGAATTTTTTCTTTTTTGTTATGGGGAAATGTCGTCAGGGGTTGGGATGTGAGCCGGGAGGGTGGGTGGCCGAGATATATAGATGAGGTTGCAGTGCATTTTCTTTGTGGTGAACAATGTTAGATTAGATTATTAAAAAACGAAAATTTAATTGTGATGGAGATATTGGATCGAAATGTTTTTAACATTGTTATTGTTTGTGTTGTATTCTGAACAAATGAAAGTTGGTGATATAATTTCCCTAAAAAAATGCCCACATCCTTCCCATCAATTCAATTCAATCGCCATGACAAATGACTGCCGTACATCCCTTCTATGTAACTAAAATCTTAGAAAAGGTGATGAAAATGAATTAAAATAGACAAGTAATTCTCCAAGACTTTTGATATTCAAACGTATATGTTCAAAGTGAAGTCCCTGGTCCTTAAAGGATTAGATAACATTATAAAATCGCTACCGATGTTATATACATCTTGCAATACTTTACTGATAGTTGCAGTAGCAATCTTAGCAGAAATAAAAGTCAATTCGATATTTCTAAATGAGCCGGTAATATTAAGGACCACACGTTTCCATGCATACCTGGATTCCTCGAAGTTCTTGACTTGTAAACCTCTTGACTTGCAGGTACATCACAAAACTTTGTGAAGAGAGAACGTAATCTGAACTGCTCAGTCAGTATTTTTGACCTTCGACTGGTTGATTGGAATTTCGCCTTTCGCCCACAAATAGATATCGATCGCATAAGATCTTACAAGGACGCGTAACGCAGTGAGCATCATCAATGTCATTCCATACCATCGTCAGCCTTGGTCTTTATCTAGGCTGTGTTCATGACAGAGCCATTGAACTCCATCTCTTCTTTGTTTGCACTAGCATCAAAGACTTGTAATGTAAATTTTGGTATCCAAAGCGTGAAGAGAGTCTTGACAGAACAATGATGCAGCACTTACCTAAACTTTGACCATCCAAAATTCGCAAGTGGACTTGGCTTTGTGCCTTTCAAGGCCGCCTTATCGCTGTGAGCTTACTTTCTCGAGTCTAGGTACTTTGTGGTACCTTTTCGTCCCGCCTCATCTTCCGTCTCAACAACCCGAGTAGATGTTCCCCATGGGGAATGAGAATCTGAGGCTACCCGTGATTTCTCAAGGGATATTGGTGGCACTCCATCATACATAAACCCAAAGCCCTGTTCTCTGTCCCGTGCAGACGGTTATGCTTCGTAGATCTCTTACAGCTACAGACGTCCAATGATCATCTATGCACATGCCAAGTAGACAGGAAGGAAAGAAAAGGCTGATTACATACCGTGTACGCATTTCCGCCCTTGAGAATTTCTCTCGTATAACAACTTTTGCCCGACCTGAGGAAATTCTTGAGTTCTCGGCTTGCCTTAAATACACGTGGCAACCGCGGGAACACATACAAATGCAGCGGTGAGATTATCGTCATCAATTTCCAATTCCGTCGTCGCCACGTGGAGTGTTCGTACAGGACCGGAAAAGCGTCTTTTCCTTACCTTTTTCACTCTTCACAAAGAGCTTAGTTTTTCATCGTTTTGTTGAATACAATGCAAGGTCGTTCGTTGATTCAGCTTGTCGTTTTAGATGTCATGCAGCACAATGAGCCCTGAAAATAGTCCAGACCAACACTTTGCCAACAAGCGCAGTACAAGAGAGAGATACATGGATTCTAAATTGGATGAGTACATGAAATTGTGATCAACCCGACGACCAGGAACCGAAATTCGGCTTCATGCAGAAAGCCAAGGGTAAGAAGATCAAATAAGGATCCAGAACCGTGGTTGGTAAGAAGTTGCTGTGATACAAGGATGCAAGGCCCTGTTACCTGCCCATGCACAGAAGAAAGCACAAATAGAATCGAAAGATTAAAGGTAAGCTCTTACTTATCCAGTTTTGTATTCTTTTGTTGGATATAAGAGGTGTTATCAGAACAGCGATGTCAGCAACAGCAAGCAAATCAAAGAAAGTAGCATTTGATTCGAGACTATCTAACTCAGCTGAACTCGAAATACGATTACGGCAATTCTTGGCGAATTTACCAGAAATATTTTAAGGCCCGGATTGTGCCGACCGATGCTTTTTTTCAAGAATAAAAAGTCTTGTGTAAGGAAATAATTCATGCAGGTATCCATGTGGGAAATTACACGGAGCTTACCTTGGTGGCGTAGCAATCGAGAATTTGTATTGTTATGATATCTTTTGCTATAATTTTAAAAATGCGCGCTTAGAAGTCAGAGCTGGAAGCCGCATAGAAAACCAACACGATTCCGCAAAAGGAGTCAAGCAAGTCGAAACTAATTCGCATCTGTTAGCCAAAAGTTTGGTGGCGCAATCAATCGATGTTTTGCTATTATGCTAATTTGTCTGATGATTAGATGAGGAGCCTGGTAAATTGTAAGATGTCGTGGCTCCATCTGATTCATTAACCAACTCGCCAACGTTGTTGTGTATGGCGTGGTGTCCGTCCAGTAGTGCCGCAAACGGCGTGTAGAGCCCTTGCCTGCTACAGGAAACAAGCGTAGGCATTTGTATGACAAGAAAAACCTTAGTAGATGATCGTAACTTAATTTCACATCACACCCGAAAGGCCGGGCAATCTAGCTTTCGAGGGAAGTCGGTAATGAGGTAATGATGGATATGGGACCTTGCATGAGGTGCAACAATCCGACAATATCGTGTACTACAACGATGCAATCGCGGAATCTCGAGTCCAGCGATCTGATCATGATACTGATATGTATTCATGATGAGATGAGGCAAGGGAAAAAGTTGAAATATTGTTAATTTCCTCGAGATTTTTTCTAGCTATTCAAACTATTGAAGCCACGCCTCAGAAGAAGAGAAAGGAGTTGTCAGAGTTAGTTTGGAATTAGAATTGGAAATTTTTAGGTACTTGCGAGCTGTCAATCTGGTGATCTGGCTCAGGCCATAAAGCTTGTTTTCCTTGGTACCTGAAAATCCGTCGGTTTCTGTTGAAAAAATACGACAGATATTAAACGTTTGAGGGTTTGAAAATTAATGCATGATAATGGCTTTTATGAGTAAGGGGGTGAGGGAGGAAGAAAAAGCAAAACTAATTGATAGTTCTGTATCTTTTTTGATAGTCTTGGTGGGAGAAAAGACCTAAGTCGATGCCATTTTTAGAGATAGATAGGAGTACTGGTATCCATCCTGATTTTCGAGCAAGAGAGTTTATTAGAATAGGAGCGAGGAAAGGAAAATAGTTTCCGATGAAATGAAAGATACTTCGCTTGGTGGGAAAAACTTGGAACGGAACAGATGAAGAAGGTCCGGAATGACAAAAGCTCTGCTTAGATTGATGGAAAATACCGATGTTATCGCTTCAATCTACAAAGCAATCAAATTCCATGAAGGGGGAAGAGGTCCATGAGGATTAGCAATTTATTAGCATATCTTCTTGTAAAAGCAGCTTTCCATTTCTTGTTCCCCTTCAGATGTCATACCGGTACCGGTAGTGTATTTAACACGGAGCAATGGGAGTACAAGCGTATTTATCCCATGACTAATCAAGTTTTAAAGCTCTTTTCTCAAGCTGACAATACAATAGAGGGGAGGATGCCCCAAAATCCTCTCTATGCAACCAAAAACGAGGGTCACTTTATTTCAAAACAAGCACAGCCACGAATTGATCCCAAGGTTATCATCCAATCATAATCACTCAAATGATAAAAGGGAGAAGAACTCGTCACACACTCTCCTGAATTTATTACTTGACTAGGATTAGGTCGGGGTTACTTTGGGGAAATCTCCCGCATGATCTGGTCACTTCTTTGTCAGAAGAAATATCAATTTTATATTTTCATAAATTCATCACGAAAATTAAGTTATTTATTCCATTTATTCTATTGTGGTCGTTTAATTGTTCTATTCATAGTTCACATGATAGAATAACAGATAGGATACTCAGGTTTATGGATAACGTTACGAGGATGGAGGCGTCTGCAGGTATTTTGACCAAGTGTATTACGCATTCCTCTCTTCTTCCTTTGGGAAGAGAGAAAAAGTACTTCGACAGTGTAACGAATAAGGGAAAGCACTGCAGCATTAGAAAAGCTAAGGTAGGGGGTAATGTTATAATTCCTCCCTTTTGATTCCACAGCAGCGGTGAATACGATTTAATCTGTGCTCCGACGGTCACGACGGAAGGCTTGTGGTTTTCTCGTAAGGTGTTGAAGACCTTCCTATGGCTGGGCGACTTGATTATAGTCCTGCTACCATCCAAGGTATTCATCCTAGCTCTTCAACTCAAACCAGGAAAGATGGAGAATATCAATTTGGCTACACCGGGCACAAAAAGGGAAAAGAGGTACTTTCCAGAATTCGGATTCCCTTTCCGAACAGGCCTGTCGTTTGTGGCGTCCAGTGTCTAGTGATCCTGCTCTTCCAACCCTGTCTAATATGCACAATATGCACACCTACCTAGGCATAGCACTCTCTCATAATGTAGATGACCTGACACTCCCGAACATCCAAGTGTCGATCTTTTGCCTGCAGCACCTTACACTGCTGCCGTGATTCGTCAAGCAGCACTCCAACGCCTATTTATCATCGAGGGCGTCTTTAATCACATCGATGATGAGGATAATTCATATTCCACCCATTTTTCGATTCTAACCATCAATATTGGTGGAGGAATCCACTTCCCGATTAATTAGTCAAGTATTAGTATTGCTTATCATGAGCACCAACTTTCGCTCCAAGCTTTTCAGCATGAGAAGTGGCAGCCATTAATTCCTAAAAGAGTCGAGCCTCCCATGCTCCTCCCGTTCACCTTGCTAGCTCTGGACCGAACCCGACGAAAGCGATTAAGACGACCAGAGAATAGCAAGAATTTTGTTTTCCGATGAAATGGTCATTTGTGCTTGTGTTATGTAGCTAGGAGAATATGTCGAAAAATTTGAGCTGCTGTACAATATTGCGCAAGAACCCTTTTTGGTGTTAGAGCCTTATCCGAGGGGATTGTCTAGAATTACCACGACCGAAAATAAGCAGACCCAGCAGTAAAAACGATACCCGGATTGACGATTTCCCACGAAGGAATTCCATCATCGCAGGAGAAGAGGCTAAATTCGGAGATTCTGATAATGAGATCGTCGGACTTATTCGATAGACCCAGATGCCGAAGATTGGGAATTGATAGCTAGTGTTAATAAGGGATCCAAATGCTCTCAAACAATCGAGTGATCTTCTCAAGTGCCGAGTGAAAGGAAAAAGGGAATAAGTTTCACAATTGGCCGGGCATGGATATTAATGAAGGGTGCTTTGTAGTGTATGTACAAAGTCTAGTGACGTTCATTTATGCAAGTATTATATGCAAGATGTAAGTTGCCAAAGGGCAGATGATAATTTCTTCGGAACATTTCATTTGGGCATGAATTGAACGGTACGTACCGCACTTTTGGTATTCTTCGTACGAGGGACTTTAGATTGTACAGCTCTGAAGAGGGTACGTGGAATTACGTGGGCTTCTTGAATGTACTGTGGTATGTATCCTCCACGAGTTGCGACGTGAAATAAAAGAGGATTGCGATTAAATGAAAGATAATGCATACTTTCATCGCAATGATGATGTGTTAACACTATCAATTCTTGTGGTGCTGTTGAGAACAATACAATTTATCGATCTAACAAACACCAATTTGCTCAACCGAGAATCCCCCTTCATCACTAGAACAAAGGCCTAATCGGCAACGAAATAAACTATGAAACGATGCCCCTCAATCATCATTGATCCATTCCATCTCTACCATTCTTCCACTACCATTCCCATTCATCCCATTCGATCAATCTCTACGAAAGCGGAGGAGCAGTATATTATTTCAGGGTTCTGGGGGATTCCGGACAGTGGATGCTCTTGTACCGCGGCTTCCAAGTAGCTTCCAAGTAGGGAGCTCAGGAAGAAAAGAGAGTTTACAGGGTTGGAGCTTTAAGAAGTTAGAAGGGATCCCTCGAGTTGTCATGGGCTTTAGAAGGCTTATAAAGGCAGAAAAGCTTCTAATTTGTCACTATTTTTATATTAGTCGTGGCCCTATTTGATCCACTAAATAGCTTCGCCGCAATTGAATCGATGGGCCTAGCAGGGGCAGCTACAGCCTGGGTACGTTGTACGACAATAACATCTCATCTCGCTGCCATCTATCTCACCCGTGGATGCATCCCATGTCGACCTGATTACCGAAATGCTCTTTGAAATGGCCAAGCATACAAGTCAAATGGAAAATAATGAGCAGGGTAAAAGTTCCCTCTGGAAATTTCTATCATCCTTGTAAAAGAACGATCATCCCCATATAATACCCTGTAAACTTAAGGAAAATAAAAAGATCTTTCAACAGGGACTTGGGAAAAATAGGAAACTTGTCCGCAAAACGGAAATTCTTCCATACCTAAAGCATAATCCTTCTCCGAACAAGGGTCTTCGTTAGAATTTCTATTCGAACTTATATCCTTGAGCTTGAGTGGGCTCCCCTTGTCCCATTCCACTCCCTAGGGAAAAATGTCACCGCCTCTTACAGTAAAGTCCCGTCATCCACATTCCCATCATGAATTTTTGGTGCACTACTGTTGTTCTTGTAAATTTCGTACCATCCTTTTCTCGAAAAATAATAATAATAATAATAATAAATAATAATAATATTAATTGTCATAAATTTTCAATCCAGACCACCAAGTCCCAAGAAAGAACAAGGAAAAAGAGATAGAAAAAAAGAAAGTAGTTCTGTCTAATCTAATCGAAGCTGCCTGTCCTGTCAAAAGCCTCCCTCTCCACATTCTGAATAAACCGGCATAGAATATAATTTCCATTTCGATCTCATCAATTCAAGCCGCAGTCGCCGACCTACAGTCCAATATCTACTTTCATCGAATGAAGCACACGACCAAACCCGATTAGATTTGACCGTGGCTTCATCTATCCTTTGAACCTTACGAAATCATCACTTTTCCAAGAAATCCTTCGTCCAAAATCTACTCCACGTCTTTCCTGCTCCTAAAGAGAAACCCTGTCGTATGCAAGAGCGAGAAAACGTATTCGTTATCCTCTCCATTAGGGAATGCATGTCATAGATTTAGTACACCTCAGTTCAAACAACAACATCCATCTTCCTTAACCCAAACCGAAATTCGAGGTCAGCATCGAATTCGAGAAGAGCTCCCAGTCAAGCTCTAATGTTCCTACTTTGATCCTATACTACCTACCTCGGTTTTCTCGAACAAGCCAACACACATCTATTACTCCTTGGGTTTGTTTTTTTTTAAAGCAGAAAACCTTCACATTTTCCACATCTAGCTCTTAATATTCATTCAACGACTTCGATAAGATATTAATTAGTGATTACTGCCACTTCCTTTTCGACACATTCCTACTAAATTATACCATCTACATACCCATCCGCATCAAAACCCATCTCCCTCACAGCCTTCAAGGTTAAAGTCAGCCTTTTTTTCTCCACACTACATCTTAACCTATGGTTTCAAGACTTTAGCAACCACCCAAAACTGCGCAGCATTTCAGCAAAATATCGACCGCGTATTTTCGAACCTTTCAAAAGTTCTTTGCCCAGAATCGGAGTCATTGAAGCACCATTGCCTCATTCCAAATCCTATGAAGGCAACCGCCACACTCAAAACCAATATCAAGAACGTGTCTAGCCTGCATTCAAATCCTGCCGTTCGAAGCCTCCATTTCATCCTACGAAATACGTCAAACGTTTTTTTAATATATACAATACACGATCGGATGAAATAGAAAGCCGCAAAAGTAGTATATCTGGTTCGAAACTATACCAAGGATCCGATAAACGGACTTGATATTTACATTCTTTTGTTTGGGGTAAGAAAACTAGAAGACTTTTGATTTGGCCCAGCCTTTTCGAGGCGTTTGAAGCAACTTCCTCGAACCTTTCAAATTGGTGTGACTACATTCAGCAGATCAGCCATCAGCCGCCTTGCACCCTACACGAGATCCGAGCAATCAAGAGAAAGGCCACACGCAACAGGCCCTTTACCTTTTTAGCTAACTACTGCGTTTCTTCTCCGCCCAGTAGAAGTCACTTAACTTACTCATAAACCCTAAAAGTGCCTTCCAGACCCCACCATCAGTATGTATTTCACGCTTTACCTTTTTTAATTATTCCTATGTTCATCACACCTCCTCATCCTTGCATCTGAGGAAGTCATATGTGCCAATCTATATACGGAACTAGGGTGATTAAAAGCATAACCTCCACCTCGACCACCACACAATCTAACCACTAGGCTATCGTTGTACCCTGGGTATACCCTCCCTCATGCGCACATGCTACTTACTACCTGCCCATACTACACCATCTTTCTCGACAACTTGTCACCGGCACACTTATAATGACGGCATACTTCTGATATACGAATACTGACATTTCCTCGCAACGAACAGGTTCATTCAAAAGGTTCGACCATCCGGGTGGCTGCATATCTTCTGGCAATCGGCATATCCTATCGAACATCCAAGAAACTTCAAATTCTTTGTCCTGTACGTGCCTCAACCCATCCCTCACCATGAATGCAACTAAACTATGAACGCCCCTCGTCAGCCATCTTGAGAATATTTTTGTCTTCATCATTTTGTAAAGTCATTCAGGCTGATTGATTCATAGAGTTTCCTTTAGTATCGTTATCGACTCTCTAAAGTACTTTATTCTTTTAGTTTCATGTTCCCGAGACTTTGTTCAAAAGATTTACGCCTTTGCCCTAGTTATTTCTAGAGCGCGGGAACTTAAAATCGTTAGTCAAGATATTGGAAAACAAGCGTCGTTGAAAAAGGATTCAGCTCTGAAACTATTTCTTCGACTAACCCGTTCTACTCAAGTTCTATTACTTAAACTCGGCATCTCATCATTAAATCGTTATAAGTCACTGCGGATCAAACCCTATTTTTCCCCAAGAACGGAAGGGAAAAGGGAACTATTCTATCTGAGTGTCCTAGGGTACCAAAGATTTATCTAACAGACTACCATTATCCACCCAACACTTTGTCACTTGGAGAATAATTGGGAACGGCTCCGTTACTTCCATCGAAAGCATTTTAATCGACATACTTCATTCTTTCCAAATCGTCATATAGACACCGCTCAACATCGCGCAATTTTCGTTCTTCACGACCTTAACACTTCACCATATTTGAATATCCCATGGACCAAAGTTTCTACTATATTCATAAGTAGAACTTCTCGATTCGTGGAAGTGTTCATCTACCGTTCTTGTGGAGTCGATAGTATTTTTAGCCTGTTCTTCTCCCACCGCCAAACTGGCCTACTCAACTTATACTTTGTTCGACGTATGTGTATCCTTACGACTCTTATTTTTTTGGAGACATCTTTCCCGCTAATACAATGCTTTATTTACAGTCCGAACACCTCTCCTCTGGTCGACCGATAATAATCGACGAGACTTATCCATCACCAGAGACTACAGCCTTACACGAAGGAGGGTACGAGGGAGCCCTTGTGCCCCGGGCGGATTCCCCGACAGATATTCTGTCAATGTCTGCCTACGGGAAACCGCAACCACCACAGCTTCACGGTCAGTATGGTTAAGGGATACTCCTTTACTCAAATTTCATACGAATCATGGAATCACTAACTTCAAAAACAGGCTACGAAACTGGACGATCATATCCTGAGAGCACATATCCATACTCAACGCCTCCATATGGAACCCAGTCTTCAATTCCAACGTCAACGCCTGCCCCAGTTTATCAAAATGCCGGACAGATGACTTCTCTAGGCTATGCATCAAGTAACACACGTCCTACTTATGATGAACCAGCGGGTCCTTACTTGAATGTTGGGTCTACGCCAATACCCGAAGTTACATCATTTTCGCCTCAGCGGGGAAGTCAGGGCACTCCAGTCAGCGTCTACATAACAACCTTGTACGAGCTCTTGACTTCGAACTCGCCGACCTTCTATCTGGTATTTGGACAGCAGAAATGCCAGGCCTCTGTGAGGAAAATGAACCAGTCTGGAGGAGTTTGCAGTTACGTTGTGGCATGTGAGGTTCCTCAGTTTGCGTCTACAAGTTGGTCCTCTTCCCGGGTGCCAGTGTCGATGTTCATGGAAGGTGACGGAGATGTTATTTCCAAGATCGATGTCGGGGACTTCACATACGAAAATGGCCCACAATCACTTGAGGGAACTCGAAAAAGGAAGATTTCAACAGAATCCGCGGAATTAATGAGGAGCCCAGCGAAACGTAATTCCCAACAGCTAAAACCGAAAGAGGAATTTCCTTACTCATTTTCATCGAGTGATGGCTCCCCCTCATCATACTCACCGTACCTTCAAACAGGTTCTTCCTACAGTAATCTGATGCCTCAATATAATCGATCTTCCGGTGGCTATCCAGCTCAAGCTGCGCCTAGGAACATTGGTTATGGATATGGAAATTCATCAACAGCTTCGCCACCTACTCTCAAAGCACATTCTCCACATGTATCTACTTGGAACTCCGGATACTCAACGATTGGTTCGAGTATGGCGCGAAGCCCTGGCTTACCATCAAATTCACTGCAACGATCCAATATGTCATCCTTGCCATCTCCTGGCAACCCAGCTTTGATAAGAACTTCCACCTTACAATCATCAAGTCCGGGTGCTACGCCTCATGCAGGGCATACATACAATCCTTACCCAATGTACGCAAACAAAGCAAAATTGGAAATCAGCGGGGATTTGGGTGAAATGATGGTAAATAACTGGACCGCAGAAGAATGGGAATCAAAGAGGCGGCTGGTCCAATTCAAGCGATCACAATCCGGATGCACTATCACGACAACTTTCAACCCTATTTCAGCTGATGAACGACCACCACAATCTGTTGTAATCAGCTGCATATATTGGGAGGAGAAAAATGATTGTTATGTCACAAGCGTGGATACTATTACTCTATTGGAAGCGTTAGTGGCTGCAAAGTTCACCGTGGAAGAAAAGAACAGAATACGGAGAAATCTAGAAGGTTTCCGGCCCGCCACTGTGTCTAAGGGAAAGCCTGACAGCGAGGAGTTCTTTAAAGTCATCATGGCGTTCCCCAACCCTAAGCCTCGTAATATTGAAAAGGATGTCAAAGTCTTCCACTGGAAGGATTTAGGACCCGCTTTGAAGAAGATTATCAGCAAATATGTAAGCACACCATTTGATTTATTGATTCCTTGGTATGAGTTAAAAATGCTAACAATGAATTTTAGTCCGCCAGTCCTTCCTCAACGCTTCCACCCGCACATGCCCCTGCCCTCCTGACACCCGTCAGCTCCACCGGTTATGCTACGGAAACTTCATCTGTAGGCTTACCATACACAAGTGATCATCATGGAGGAATTTCACCACGATCAATAGCAGGATCAACGACTTCTACAGCTTACAATTCCAATATTCCCGCACAGAGAGCAATCTCACCACAAAGTCAAAAATCAATAAGTTTTCAAGGTGGTCCCCCTGATCTAAGAATTGGAGTACCACATGGCACACAAGAATCGAGTCATTGGCCACAAGGAGCTACACATCACATGCCTACACCACAGCAACATTATCAAGCACAACTTGGAAATGCTGTAGCAAGTTCCAGAGGCTCATGGGACTTATCGAATTATCTTGAAAATAGTCCCGCGACTGCCGCCGGCACTTCGGGGCCAGGGGTTGATTATCAAGGTCAAGGCCAACAGCAACATCAGACGCCGAGAAACGTTGTGGATGCTTCGATGGCTAGCGGGGGCAATGGAAGTCGTACTTTATCTTCTCTTCAGCATCAACAACAGAGTCAGCAGATACCGCGTACGTGAATCGTGAATCGACTACGCGGCCCTATTGGGTGAATGATTGAGCTAATGCAGCAAAATCATGAACTCATGGCTTCACGTCTGATAGGGAATCTGGGATTCTCTGCGTGAGAGGGTGTCCTGTTTTCTCTACCTTCTTGCGAGCAATGGAAATCATTGGTCATGGGATCTTGTTTCTCTTTTAGCATGGGGTATGAAAGTGGGTTAGTGCGAGATCATGAAAGCTCATTCGGCAAAAGTTATCTCGTATTACCCTCACATGCGCATTCCTGCATCGAACATACCTTGCGCACAAATCCATGCACCACTACGCTAATAACCCTTGCTGCAAATCAATTTATCTCTAATCGACTTATCGACCTATCAAGTTAATCGTTACGATCGAAAAGACTAATACATATTCTCAAGGTATTCAATAACACACTTTAGTCGTTTTTGTCGTTATACCTGCTTCTCTAAGCGACCCTGCGTCTCACGAAACACTCTTGTTGAACATGCTCTGTTTTATTCGTCCTTTTGATGATACTTGCTCTCAATGGATTTAAGCATACTACCGCGGCCTATTACGACTTTAATATCCACCAGTACTACCTATTACGACTACATTACATCAAAACATCTCCTAAATCCTGTTAACGCTACATCCATCCTCCACACCCTCTTCAAATATAATTCATTCCACTCTACGCAATCATCTTCGTTCTCAAACACAGCCACCGTACCATATCAACACACCATTTTTCCGCCACACACTTATTTTCCTGTTTCTTACCATTCTACATGCACGACTATCTATCTTCATATCCCTTATCTCTCCCACACGTGTATCACCTAGTGCACTACGACACTACTACATCCGAATTCGAATGTTTTGTCAACACCTTTTTTAGACCTTATTGCATATCTCTTACTTCGGATGGGAAGTGGCGAAACGGGGGGTTCTGGTTCTTGGACTTGGCTGGACTAAATAAATGTCCTTGGTGGTGTGGCGTTCATAAATCCAATTGCGACCTGCTTCATTTTATCGTACTAGCATATACCAATACTCTCTTTGGACACTTACCTTGTTTATTTCCATATTTTCTGCTTGGCTTTCTATGTTCGTATCTATGTCATATCTACTTTGTCCGATGGTATTTCGAGAAAGATCTGTTTCATCTCATCATATGGCATCATCACTGGCACACATTAAATAAACAAGACCTATCTTGGTAACTCCTCCTACCTATGGAACCTGCCTTTACTTGCTTGGCATATCTTGCACGATTTGGGGAAATACTTGCAGCTCGCATTGCATTGTGCATATTGCTTGCATTCGAATATTCCCCGAGCATTATGGTTTTTTTTAAGCTTGTATTGTTTAGGTGTCGGTTGGGTCAGTACACTACACTGTACTATACAATGCATTGGACACAAAAACGCCCATGCGTAACTGTTGTGTTATCTTCAATAACGGGTTATCATTATATGGAGGGTCCGGAGTTGTGCGGGAAAGGGATAGATGGCTATCCTTTATCTTCCTTGGCATCAAGCTTGTTGCAAGAGGGGCATTAGCTCGCAAATTCGTCACGCCCTTCCCTTCGCTGCCGCTTTATCCTGCAGACTACTTCGACTTTTACTTGTTTTCCTTCAACTGTCTTCTATTTTCCTTAAATTTTGTCTACTACTGCTTAGCCTGCTTTGCGTCTTCTTGCGTGGCTAGGGTGTTGATGGGAGATATATCGTTATCATTATCGTTACTAGATACCATTTGAGCGAGTCCGTCCGAGTCAGCTGAGACATCAATTTGTTTTCTATCTCTTTTTTACATCGCTTTCCTTACTCATTTTATTTTGTTCGAGCCTTATCTTATATAGTCAGCGGCTTGATCATCTTCCATTTGTACTGGATTGGACACATGGGCGGTAGGGGCCAAGCCGCAATGGGCATTATAGGGTCGCATAGGAGAGGAGTTGTAAGGTCACCAAAAAACACGTGCACTTTTGTTCTTTTGTTTGGGTCTATTCTGATTTGGTTTGGGCGGGCTAGGATGGATGTGCCGGGTACATCTGCAGGGTTTGGGTAAAGCAAGGTTTTGATTTCGGTGGGAATACGGGGTGCATATCTGTATGGTATCGAGAGATATTAATAGCTGGGTTACTAGGAAGGGAATCAGAGATCTCGCTCAGAAAGGGGGTCGAGTACTCATGAGATGGGAATGACTCGGAGATCGACGAGACGAGATGAGATGAAAGAATAAATTTTACACATCTACTTTTTATCTACTATATACTACCTAGACACCTTACTTGCTAGGAGGCTTCACATTTAATTAATTCTTAATAAGAGATCTTTGAATAATATTTATCCTTGACCTATTCTATTATCGTGACGCGGGTGAAGCCTTCGAATAACTTAACCGTGACAAGCATCTATTCCTCCCGAGTGATTCCAGCATACCTGTAAGTCTAACATGACCAGAAATCCCAACCTATAAACCTATAAACACACTATTTTAGTATCTGTGTCTACACCCTCTTTTTCTCACAGATCTTGCGATTCTAATGCCTCATCTCCATCGCCAAATCCTGCTTTCCCATACCATGCATGTGTGAGAGAATTTGCCAAATCTAGCATATTTAAATGCTTTAGTAGATCTTCTACTGCAGTTATATCAAATGAGAGAAAATTAGTGGGTATCTAGATTTACGGATACACGTGGTGGTGCTGAAGGCAACGGAGATATGTCCGATCCAAGTTTTGCAAAGGCGAGCATGAGGATGATTGGCTCACTAGTATTTATTGTTGAGCACCGGACTTGATAATTATGCCATTATAAATACAATTATCTACCTGAATACGAGTATAGCTTAGTGGCATGTTGAAGTGAGAAGAACGGCGAAGACGGACAAAACGGGATGAAATGAAATGATTTGGATTGGCGGCCCAAATGGAAATTATTGAAAATTCCAGCAGTTTGGGTCAAGGCCTCGGCCGCATTTTTATATCTCCTAGTTTGTATTTCTATTCATTTATGTTTATTATGGTGTAATGTGCTGAGGCTATGCAACTCTACATGTACTTTACAGTGCTAATTAGGTTCTACTCAACTAATTGCTCAAAGCTATACATCCTCCCAAGTCGATAAACTGGTGAAACTCCGGTATCAGAACACCATATATGCAGCGTCACTCGTACAAGATACAGCAACCATCGGAGGCTCGGGAATCGGATCATTTTTATGGTATTGTATGATTGTATCCCATTCTCTCGAGATTTACGCTATGTACCTAGGTATGTATGTACAGTAAGTGGATCCTTCGGGTATGTTGTGGTGCGAGGCTTTGTGTTTGAGTGTGACAGGAAGAGTGGGTGGTTATTGAATACTGGGCTGGAAATGGGGTACAAGACTGGGGCTTTGAGGTGTACAAATACTCGGGATATATAAAAATCTCTTCACTTGTTAATTTATGTTGTCTTGTATGAGCTGAAGCAGGGCCAAGACAGGAAGACATTTCTTTAAAGCTTTGTGTATACTGAGATGGGGTAAACTCGGAGCTACTATCCACTTTGAGCAGCAGCTCATTTGGAATTCATTCATGATGCTTCGAGAATACGGAGGAGATTCAAGAGTGGCAGAGTGGGAGGAATGGGAATTTCATCGGAGGCGCGATGCATATGCAGTACCCTCGACTTGGAAATGGTTTGGTCCAAGCTGTCACGGTACTGGTGCGTAGATATGTTTCACTGGATGGAAATTATTATTTATATATATGCATACTGCAATGCAATGTAGATGTGATGCAATGCATATGCAAATGTAGATGTACGGTTAAGGGAATATCTACGGGCAACGGGTTTTCGTGCAGTGGTTGTGTGGCACTCTTGATGTGTTCTGCTGGATGATTTGCAAATGTGATGATGATTGGAGATGTGGAGTTGTTTCAGATTTCCCAGTTAGCGGCAGCTTTCTCGGTATCCGTCCGGAGTTGTCAATGACCTCTGTTCAAGTTCGGAGTGCATCTCAATGCAGAAATGGACATATTTATTTGTGTAAATAGAGATATGCCGAATCGTGGAGATATGCTTCCTTTCTTGTCGTTTATTCAATGGTGAGGTAGGACATTAATTGTTACTTACTACTTTGTCGGGGCACATCGGTCATCATTAATCGAGAAGTCTCGGTCACAGTCTCAGTTCATTATTCATCAAGCTAGCATGAGAATTGAGATGATCATCTCAAATATGATGAGACGATAACGACGTCTAACATCAGGATGTCGCTGTTCAATGCTGAGAGTATTACTTGTACTTTTGTGCAGGTATTCAGATATCAAGGGAAAAGTCTTTGTCTGTCGGCGACAATGTGAATAGATGCACAAACCCCCGATCTGAGGGCTCGTTTGCAAAGGCTTTGAGTATCCCACGATCTCCAACTTTCTTTTTTTCCTAGTGGAGATGAATGATTGTTTTTCTACCCCGTATGGATAACATTGTTGGCAAGTGCAAGTATCTGTAACTACGTGGAGGAAGTGGATCCCACACCGGGTATACAGTAGTTGCATATCGCACCCCCACTTTCAGATGACGAGATGATTAACTCGGGCTCATCATTTGTGGAGTTCAATTCTGGCGGAAAAATGATTCCAATCCATCAACCAAATATCCTGAATTTGGACGTAGTACAAACCTGATATGAAAAGATTAATCCGAATATGGATCTGCCAAGAAAGCTGCAAGGATATGATCATCTGCCAATTTCAATGTCTGTGCATCGATATGGATCCTAAATAGTACTTAGAGTTCAGCGCCAGCAAGTACGTGCGTATTTGCGGCACCGGGAGATCGCTGCCAACCGCACATGCAAAATCGCTTTGTTGGGCGGGGACGGGCACTAGAGCGGAAATCGGCGAATTGCCCAGCTAAAGTTGGTAGGGATGAATGTGACCTTATTCTGTCCAAGTCTGATCGTCTTTAGATCAGCGACTAGTAGCTTAGTGAGATGAGATTAGATGCCAATGATGTGTTGTCGAATGATATTGAAGGCGATTTCTCTATTTCTTTTGTTAATAACGGGGGCTATATGTTGGTAGCTGTCAAGGTAAAATGTCAGAGTCTGTATCCCTGGAAAGGAAGATCCCCGGCGGGTCCCCTTTGCATTGTCAAAGGGCAATAACACAGAAATTAAGAACGCATTAGGCTTTGCACATGACAAGTACTAGTACAGGCTAACGAGGGGGAAAAGACTACGAGTGGCAAAATATTGCCGATATGGGAAAGGCCCGGTAAAGAATCACTAGAGAGTACGCCTCGAAAGTGTAACAATGGAGCCTAGGTCAAAGTAGGTCCTACTAAATCAAGCTAATCATATACCATGCTAAATATACGTAGGCATTCAATCTTGTTATCAAAGTTTGCCCGTCGCTACTTGCGCCAGAGCCTCTTACGGCTGCCGGTAATTATATCCACGCGAGGGATAAACAGTGGCCAGTGCTGCTGCACTTTCAAGGAAAGTTCCGGTCAAAGGGAAAGGCAGTTGGGATGAGCAGAGGTTGCACTTTCAAGGATCTTTGCGACTTCTTCTTATCACTAAATCCAGTGATATGTCATTACAAGCAGCCACCGGAAGCTACATCGTCGAAGTGAGAGGCTGGCACCTTCCTAACATTCTCACCGAAGCGAGGGCAACACCTTGGAGAAATTACCTTGTGATTGCCAGGGCCCACGTATGCCATGGCGTTGAGTTGACGTAGCCTGGTGGAAGCCTAAAATGAAAGGGGTGTGAAGCGTAGGCGAGAACTGCACCTCTAGGTATACGGTGCGATCGAATTGGCATACAAGCCTTAGCGACACGCCCAGTTACTCCAGTTCTCACTTGAGTGAGTCAGAGTAACAATGGCCACAAGCGTGAATCATTATAGCATAAAGGGGAAATTATCGTGATCAGGAGGTTATCTTGTGAGATCGTTCCGCCGGCTTGAGCAAGTTGAGCCATTTGAAAACATTCGTGCCTTAGGGATCAAGATAGAGCAGAGCTCGAAGCACCAAAACTAGTCCTAGTTCACTCACAGTGTTTGCCTCCCAAGTCTGCCTCGAGGATAGTGGCGAACTTGGCTGTCCCATTGAGACTTAACCATAATCATGAGCTTACTTGAAAAGGGCGTAACTCAAAGCCCGATTCTGTTGAATTAAAAGCTATACCTTATGGGGTATTATCAAAATATAGAGGGAAAGCTACTCAAAAGAGCCTAGATATCTTTAAAGCCTCACTGGAAATTGGTCGGCGGATGCCACACAGGACCAGTTCCCCGTTTGGGAAATTTTTCTTTGAAGGTCGTTCTCCGCCAACAAATATATTTTTTAAGCGATGAACGCTATGGAGGCCCATATGCAATGTTCTGATGTTGGATCAGCTACTTTTGAGATATACGCATTTTTAAAGAATGCGCGAAAGTTGGAGCGGTGAAGACTCGATTTAGGAGTATCGAGAAATGAACCGAAATATCACAGCTCGCTACCTCATCAGCGTCGTCCATCTCTTGGTTCTCACTGTGCGATTCAAATGCATAGCCGGGGCCCGAAAGTTTTTCCTTACTGTCTATCAGCTCATTTCGGTGTCAGCCTAAACCAGCCCTATGGTTTTGCAGGATCACCAAAGTTTAAAATGGTTTGAGCCACCATTACAATACTAGCACCGCCACTCGTTGACGTTAGAACTCTGGACCCAGCACAACGGCTATGTTTGATAGGGATGAAAGAATACGATAGGGTCAGATGCAAATAGATAATTATAGTCAACACGTGCAACACGTGAAACACGTTATATGTTATATGCAGTTGCTGGCTAATGAGGTATATGCTCGTTTTTGTGGGGCGCAGTTGAATTTCAAGCATAAATCCTCATGTGGCGGTGCCGCATGGCACCTATGCGGACATGCATGTCGAATGATGTGTAAGATCTTAATATCGGATGTTATTGCGGAAAAAAAAACTTGAAACAAGGAGTACATTGACTAGCGAGAAAACGGTACTAAGGATGGTGACGATGGATGCTCAAAAAAATCTTGATATCCTTGATCGCTTAATCAGGGGACTCGTCCTAAAGCAACATGACCTCTTTTCTTTTTCGAGGAATGTTTCCTAGCTTAGAGCATATGCATGCAGCATACAAATGGACATTGTTTGTTGTTTGTATGTATAGGATTTCATCGTAAGTTTTGTATCAACGAGCGAAACTTTCCCAAATAGGTCAGGTTTTGAGAGACCTGAGCTACCCGTTGACTATAGTGATGACAAAACGCCACTTCTGGGCTTACTTGCAGCTTCATTCCTGTATCAGATCATTTAATTTAACGTTGATCGCCGTCATCCTGGGAACTACCAACAAGGACATTATCAGACCATTGATGTTCGTATAAATGGATGAATTGGGCCTCCATGACATGTAGCCCATCTTTCTTGGTTACTGCGTTGGCATGACTGTGCCCCGGCCCGCACTGGCCTTTTCATTGTACAGGCCGAAATATGACCGGCCGACAAATGCCATGATTAAGTCCTCAATTGATAGCGGCTACGTGTGTTTGTGGGCGTGGGAACGGGGGCGATGAGTGACAATAGCTTTTGTTTGTTGGGATTTCTGCCGCATTTCATTCCTTCAATAGGGTCAAGTGTTTGGTTCCGATTGCGATTAGCAATCGCCGTTCTCTCATCCCCGAGATGTCAAGAGTCCGTTAGCGCACTTTGCAGATCATCATGAATATAAGCCACAGGTTGCGAGTTCGAATGATGAGAAAACTTTGTTCAAGCCGTCCCACAATGTAACGTAAAGGCGTTAAATCACGTGTGGATGAGTTAATTTGGTGTTGATGTTAAGGTGAGCCATGAATTTCTTCGCGTGATATGGAGAGGAGTGAGAGAATAGGCACTAATACTTGCGCTTCTCTCCTATTGTGAGCGAGTATCTGATTTTACCTAATATACGAACTTACAAATACGATGCCTATCTCCATTCAGATGAAATTGGTATAGTCATGTGATTGGGAGTAGATGAAGCTATTCTCAAGATCGAGTAAGATTAAATAGAAACTGTAATCGCCTTGGTTCCGGTTGTTCATACCCGTCCATCTCTATAATATGGATTCAACATTTCTCTAATCCCAAAGATCTCGTTTCTGCAATGAATCATTGTGAAATGGTGTTTTGTATGAATGAAATCCACAAAATCATACACCAGACGTGTCATCAATACTTCTATTCTAGCCCGTCTAATCATGTTTGAGTCTCAGGTAATAAATATCCGAGAATTGCCAATACTCAATCCGAGAATATACATAAGTTTGGTCATTTTGATTTGTGATTATCCGGACAAGAGCCACAATGATCAAGACGTGGGGGCAAGGTCGCCGATATAATGTCACATTATTCCGGGTTTTCAATTAGGAATACAGAATATTAGTAGAATGATGCATGGTCCTACTAAGTTTCGATACCATATATTGACTCCTTATGTTGAATCATTGTGTTGAATCCTTGTGTTGACTCCTTGTGTCGACTCCTTGTGTTGAACTCTAACCAGTCAGCAATATCAAACTAGTGTAGAGTTCCATGAAAATGAGGCGCTTTCCAAAAAATAGCATATTTCCGAGTTAACAACAGGGTGCTAGGGAAGCATTAAAGATAAAAATGTACTTGTGCCTAAGCAGAATATGCGATGCATAGAATAGCAAAATAGAGTTTAGATGATTCATTGGGAGAGATGGAAAGTGTACAGAGCATTGAAGAAACATTTTCAGTATATTTTCTGACAAGTGAATTTTAAGTGATAGGTAAAAATGTGGTATATAATATCTCTCACTCAAGACCTCGTACAGGCCCTGAAGAAGAAACAGACAAAAAACGTGGATTTTAGCTTAGATTTATGGAGAGTCCAAGGTGCTGCGCTATGTGTATGGGATCTCAATAAATTCTATTACTTCAGCATAATATGTGCACTTGCCATAATGAGAAATCATGATATGCCCATCTATCTTTCCCAATTTGAAAATTTTGAATTTCTAAACCGTATAGAATTCACTGATGATCAGCATTTTGTGGAAATAGTTTTCACAATAGAAGATTCAGATACTTCATTTATGGCTTCTTTTATTCAGAATATTCAGCCTATCCAGGATATTGAGGACTACAAGGCCACTATTTCATCCAGCTGAATCATATCAGTCATACCATTCCTAGCATTCGGATCGCTAAAGCCATTCGGATCGTTCAATCCATTCAACCTATACAGAGCGTTGAAGGCAGTCTGATCGTTCAAGCCATTCAGATCGATCAATCCATTCAACTCGTTCCACCCGTTGAGATTGAACAACCCAATGAGATCAATCAATCTATTCGGATCTTTCAATCCATCCATATCGCTCAACCCGTTTATATCTTTCAAAGCATTCAGATAGTTCAACCCATACAATCCATTCAAACCGTTCGACCCATCCAACAACCCATCCAACAACCCATCCAACAACCCATTCAGATCGTTCAGACCAATCAGGTCACTCCCACCGTTTGGCTCAGTCATAACATTGAGGTCATTCTTAAAGCTCTTGAATGATATCATTACTCTCCTTACTCAGAATAGAACCAAAGCACTTGCAACCATGTCCACACCGACAGGAGTCAAGCCATGAGTCACCCTGAAAAAAAATTGTTTTACAGCCACCGATGTTCTCTAAGTACCAGACAAGTAACTCGGATATCAAAATAATGGATGGTTGTGAATGTCATGAAATTATGACTACACGAGTTGCAGAGAAACCTCTTCCAGGACTCGATGTATGGGTAGACGGCGTGTCAAATGGGAAGACACTTGAATTATTAGGATATCTGCCTGACAATAAGGAAGAGGAGATGAATACGGCCGAGAAAAACCCAATATTCAGATTCAGGACGAACAACAACATGCTTGGAACCCCAAGATTCTCATCAGAAAAAAACAACAGTCCAGCAAAAATTTCAAGCATCATAACCACCCCTCGACCTCAATTTCCCAAAGCAACCATAATAAACTACCTCCTTGAGACCTCCCCCAAAAACATGCATTTCTATCTCAATGGTACCAAGCGCTCCAGCCAAGTCGAAGATAAATCCGAAGACTACGCCATCATACGGGAGATAGCCGGAACCATTGCTAGTGAAAGTTATTGGGTATTTGATATTGAGGATATTCACTGTGCGATCTGTTGTAAGATGATGAGAGACCAGCGAAGACGGGATTATGAAAAGACTAGTCGATGGCATAGTAGGGCAAGGGGTGCGTTGCGACATGTTCACTGTATGAATTCGTGGTGTCATGAAGTTTGTGGACATGAAAGAAGGGTGTGTCACTCTTCGATTCCTGCGGATGAATTCAGGAGCTAATTAATGATGGGAAATAGACGCATCATGTTCTTTCCCGCTTGGGTCTCGATACCACTCGTAAGATCAAATACGTCCAATTGACTTCTTCGGGATATATGGATCCGGATATCCTCGCATCCGCAATAACAGTGCTAAAACCATTCATTGATCATCTTGAAGGGCTAGAAATTGACCTCGGTTCCTCAATATCATCTTCGAGAACTAATCATTTTGGAAAAAGCTCAAGACAAGAATTTCGCCGTTTCATATGTTGTTTTGTGGAGCTTGAGAGCTTACTAGTAGAAGGAGCGAGGTTGAAAATTAGAGGATTAGAAGATATGGAAGAGTTGGGGAATATGTGGTGGGATGTGAGGAGGAAGTGGTGGGAGGTTAAGGGGGATGGAAGAGGGTTGTAGGATAGGAGATTAGATTAGAGTAGATTCCATGAGTTTAGACTTAAGGGTATTCAAGAGCAGTACTCATGAAACAAACTGTAGTAAATAAAATACTAGTCTAGCGAAATAGATTCTTATCCGAGGTGATACTCTGCACAGTCGTAGTACAAAATAGTTACAAGTACCTACGAACCCTCTTTATTGCTTCATTCACTTGCGATTTCAAGCTTGAACGTAGTAATTTTAACACTTCTTAGTTAATTACACGATCAACTCATACAACCAACCAATATAAAACTCATAAAATAACAATAACAATAACATACACTCAAAAGAAATTTATTTAATCACCCTGACTAATGTTACGATGGTAACAGCTGACTTGTTTTCGTAAGCTTGGGCTATGTGCAAATCAGTTTCGATTCGCTCAATTTACTATGGGATCTCGGTTACCCTAAGAACTCATACGCACGCACCATCAGTGCATATAAACAAATATGCTAGATCACTCAGGATCACTGGTGATCCTAGGTGATCCAAGGAATATGAGGTTCTATATAATTAGAAGGGATTCCCTTATTGTAGAGCTTCGTGCTCAAGATCAATCATTTAGTATACTCTACTATTAGTTACGAATTGCATACCATTATTGTCATTACTTAAAGTCCCTGCTTGACGCCTAGTTATAAACCACCTCGAGAGCCTAGATGTCAAGGTACGGGTAAAGACTTATATTGTACCATAAGGGTAGAAGAGCTATAGAGAGAGAGGCCCTACTTATAAGAAGTAGGGCACGCTAATGACCAATGCCTGAGGCACGAAGGCAACTACAGAGCATGTAGTTGGCGCCGTGACACTAGAGCACTTCCACGTGATCTAGACGGCAACCCTCGTAACATGATATTAGAGTTGAGAAGTTTGGTTATTTTAATTTATTAAAGAAAAAAACCCCCCCCCAAAAAAAAACAAAGAAAAAAAACAAAATAAAAAAAAAAAAACAAAAAAAAAAAAAAAAAAAAAAGATATAACTAGTTTAGAAAAAACCTTAATATAATTTGTAATTTTCTCAGAAGAGACGCGGAGGAAAGAACTCGAAAATATATTATGGAATTAGAAAATCGGATATCTATATTCCAGATATGAAATGAATAGAAAGAATAAAATAAATGAAACAAGGGATATAAGAGAAAACTAAAAGTAGGTTACACTACTAATGTAAACTCTATATAGATATTAGATATAAGATCTTAATACAATAATTCTACAGAAAAAAGGAGTTGTATAAAGCATCTAGAAAGTCTGACTTGAAAACCAAAAAAAATATATGATATTTGATATATATAATATAACAAATCAGCAGGACATTGATTCATCTAAAATCCCGATTAAAATCAATCCCATCTAGATACTCAAAGCATATACTGAAACGGAGTATTCCTCCCTCTCCCCACTCTCTTCCCATCACTCACCAGACCCCTTCCCTCCTCCTCATCCCCATCTCCTTCTCCCTCTCCCTCCCCCTCCCCCACCCCACCCCCACCAACCCGTTCATACCTCTCCCACCCCCTCCTATTCTCCCACCCCAACCAGCACCTCAAACCCCACCCCAACCCCACCACCCCCAACATAACCCCCGCACAAACCCCCATCCCCTCCCTATAAAACGGCGCCTGCTCCTCGGGATAAAGTCTCGTCCCAACAAGCGGTCCACACTGCCCCAGCACCTGCAAAATAGCGAAACCGGTTCCTTGGCGCGAAGAAGAGGGTTGATTATTCAGGGTCCAGGTGATGAGGATGGTGATTACGGAGAAGAAACCTATGCAGGCGGGGAAGATCGCTAGATAGCGGGTTGTAGGGGAGAGGAGGTGCGGTGGGAGAGCGAGGATGGTGTAGCCGAGGGAGGAGAGGAGAGCGTGGAAGAGGAGGAAAGGGGAGCGGGTGCGGAGTTTGTCGGAGAGGTGGGAGGTTAGGAGGACGGAGAGGAAGGAGAGGAGATAGGGGGGTGCGGAGAGCGCTTGAGATGTTGAGGGGGAATGGCCCATGTGTGTTAGGATTGTGGGGAGGAAGATGGGCATACTGCTGAAGGCCATGTTGGAGAAGAAAAACATGAGGGCTGTGAGATAGACTTTGGGGTCTTGGAGAGTTGATAGAACTTCTTTAATTTTGAGACCGGATGATGGCGGGGTTTTGGAATTGGGTGTTGAAGTTATTTCATGACGAAGACGTAGTCGTGCGATTTTCTTTTCGCGAGTGGTGAGATAGGGAGCTGTACCGGGACTATCAGGTATATGATGCCATGCGAAAAGAGCAACAAGAACGCTAGGGAATCCTTCAACGAGGAAGAGAAGTCGCCATGGTGCAATAGGGGAACGTTCACCAAGTTTAACGATACCCCATGCTAAAGAACTTGCAAATGAAGTTGCGAGAGGAGCAGCACTTAGAAAAATGCCAGTGCGAAATGCTAATTCTTCTCTCTTGAAGAAAAAGGATAGATAAAATGGTATTCCAGTGAATCCAGCTTCTCCTATTCCCAATAATGTGCGTAGAACCAGTAATCCCGCAAAAGATGTCGCGATAGATTGTAGAGACGCGATGATACCCCACGAGAGGACGATAACCGTTATATAAATATGCGCCGGTATAATTTTCCATAAGATGCTCATCCATTCGAAACAGATATATGCGATATAAAATGCCGTGACAACCCATTCATATTTGTTCGAATCCAAATGTAGATCTCGTTCTAGACCGGCTATTTTCGCATTCCCGATATCTGGATGAAAGGAATAGTTAGCATGATTTCACCTCCCTTTATTATTGACGAGAGGCGGATGAAAGGGTGGTGTGGTAGTGAAAGAGGTGAAATGTACTTGATCTGTCCAAGAAACTCAACATATACAACAACGCAACAAAAACCACCAATTTCCTATCGAATTTTCTCACCACAGTTCGTTCTTCATCTGGCGTATATAATTGATATGATTGTATTGTCGAGAGACTGCCTCTTCTCCCACCAGTTTCCCCCGTCTCATCACGATAACCATTCTGACTATTCTCCTCATAGGAATCCATATCGGAATTTACACCTTCACCATTTTCCTTCCCCTTTTTAGCTATCTCCTTCTCCTTCTCCTTCATCTTCTTCTTAACCACCGGTTCCCACCTCTGCATCTTATAACTCCCCCTCTGTCCATCCCCCCCTCTCATACTACTACCCAAACCCATACTACCCATAAGCAAATCTAAATCCGAATCACCCTCATCAAGGTCATCCTCATCCAAATCCGGCGTCATCTGCGCGCCCTTCCCCTCCGCAGAAGTCGTGCTCGAAGAACTCGACCTAGCATGCGCGTATAAATGTCCATTTAAATGCTCATCTGATGCTGTCTTAGGAAACACATGCTGAGGGTTTCGGGACGCCATTTGCGGCGCATGGGGGCATGCGACCGCGAGTACGAGCTTGCGAACCTGTGAGCCTATGGGCCGTACGAAAGTGCTGATGGGAATTCAGATGAGACTAGAGGGTAAAGGGACCAGAAATGGCATAAGGTAGGTTAACCAACATCTAATAATGAGGCATTTACGACAGCTACCGGATTGTTTATTTCATTTATTTCATTTCAGTTTATTCAATTTATATCCTATCATAATTATCGTACGTAGGTACTCCGTAATGTGAAGTAATCAATCGGATACCAATAATAGCTCCGTAGGTAACCTATGGTGGTCCCCGAATATGTTCCGAATTTTTGTGGGGGGTTCAGGTTAAGCCTATGCACATACCGATGTGCAGTTGAAAGGGGGTTTTGTTGTGTTAAATTTATTATTGTTGGAGCGAAGGGGTTGTGTTATTTGGATGGGAAATGTTATTTTATTTTTTCCTCTTTAGGACTTGTAATATTCTTCTATTATATATAACACTATATATATATACCAAGTTTTCCTCTTACATTAATATCATTAATTCGACTTTCCTCATCTCAAAAGAAGGAATATAAGAAGATATATAATCTCACATCAATATGACCCCAGATCTTAGAATTAAAGCAAATAAATTTCTTACGTCTATTGAACTTCATCTGAGTTTGAACATCACCTATAGATTTTATGTTTTATCACCTGGCTCCTTTCTTCTCGGCACTTAAGCTAGAATCCAACGATGTTCGAATAAGCCAGATCAACATGTTCCTGCATGCTCATATATACTTCACCCTCCGCCAGCCCTACCATTAGACCACTTCCCACAAGCAAACTCATCATATGCTCTTTGATCCTGACTTCAAACGTACTAGCCAATCGGTACACCCTAGGAAAGCCCCTTCCCCTATACGCTCCTCCAAGCCTGCTCCTTCCCGTCTTTTTATTTCTGCTTCAGAATCCATAATAAGGCAACAAGAACCTTGGATTTTTCCTTTCAAGCGAGCTAAGGGAGAGATGTCCGTGGTAGTATCTCCATGATTATTCCATGCGGAGACAAGTAATCAATCCCGGAGTTCATATTTGGCACGTCCACTTACCCGAATCGAAGCTCATCAGAATCTAAAGATAAATATAGACACAAGGATTTGATTTGAGTCTTAATTACTCAGAGTATGTGCTTGATTGTGTTGACTTCGATGTGTCTCGGCGGTGAGAGGCGTTCGAGAATGAAAAGAGAGATCTGGGAGTTCAATAGAAAGCTCGGAGCTGATTCGATGGTGGATACACGAGACGAAAGTTGGATGTTCAAAAGATAATGATTTGACGCAGGCAGGTGCGTTATTTCCACACAATATGGTGTTCTCTAGGAGTTTTCTTGTATTCGAGCAGGAGCCGCCAGGTTCCGGGCAAGCCTGTTATTCTTTGTAACTCTCCGCAAAGATATTAGAAGGTTCGCGGTACGTCCTATAGTCATGTAGGAAGACGATCCCCGTACTGTCGATTGACCCCTCGTCAGTTTTCCTTCAACACCCGGGAAAGGAGAGCAGCCATGACACGTAACATCTCTGCAATCTGGACAGTATTTGAATCTGGCTTGGATCGGCTTTATAAACATGAATATGATCAAGGTGGTCGACCTTCATCCTCAGAGTCATCGCTAGGCCCATTGTAACCGCCACGACCAAAGTCTAAAAGGGAGGAGGAGAAGTATGAGACAGTCATAGAGGCGGCGATCTCGAATACTGGTAACAGTATGCATTTGTTGTAATGCGGGTCATGAGCCAATATCTGAATGATATAGACATCTTAAATTGCTGAAGGATCGCATAGCGAGATTGCTTGCCGTGCCGCTGGGCCGAGATGAAATTTTCTCGTGTTGGAAAACAATCAAGGAACGAGGGCTTGCCAAACTCAGGTCCCAAAGAAAGAAAGAACGAAAGTTAAGAAATCCCAAGATTGTATCGACCAACAGCAAATTACCTTGGCTGCTCAAAGACGGCAAAGCAACATCCCGTGCTATACAGTCCAGCTCTCAGCGTAATTGCTGCTTAGCATCCCTCCAGATATCACAGTCGGGAAAGATATTTTGTTCGTATTTATCATGGCATCATGGATAAGAGTGAGGAACATACCAATCATAGAAATGAAATTGTGCATGGAAAGATCTGAGATCACAAAGGATCACAAACCTCCAAGAAGGTTTGTCTAAAACAGAGTGTCGGTCCTGCAATCCTGGCTGTCGGCAGGCTATCCGAAAGGTCATCCATGTAGATATGAATTTCTTCACCTGCCATAGGTACAGAGCAGCTGCGAGATGAAAGCCAATCATGATGGGAGTGACCGCGACAGACGAATTCTGGGATGGAATGGAAACCATTGAAGACTTTGAGTGGGTTTCCGAGCGATCCGCCAATTATGGACACAGCTTCTGCGCCGATAAGTTGGCAGAGGCCTCCAAGACCAATTTACTGGTAAAATTCTTTCGAATGACCTACATGCCAGAATGAATGACCAAACATTTGATCTGCGTGTAACCTGCAGCGCAAATTCTATTTGTCTGAGCGTAAAACATGGTGAGTTTGGCACACACGTCTTTGTAGTGCCCCAAACCTTTCCTCTTTGCGGAACTTTGCGAAGAAAAGAATGCTGGATTTATGTAAGGCTGATATATTCAATTAAGAAATCTTTTACTCGAGTTCCTGGAGTATCTGTCGTGGTATAGTCGCTCATTACACGAACATCTCTGAGTGGGTAGTGACAGCTGACATTGGAAATGTCTTGTTGCCATGATATAGGAGATCAGATTTTTCGGAAAATAGATGAAATAGCGGTACGAGATTCGAGTTCATACCCTTTTAATTGAAGTCGGGGAGGTAGGAATTGACGATGGGAGAAGTACAAGTTCCACTCATAGGTAGTTGTATAACATTGGCCATGATCCAAACATATGGTTGGAGTGATCATGTAATGAATCATGTTGAACGACGATCTGATGGAAGTGAAGTTCGTGAAAACAGTTGCCATTTGATTGTTTGGTTTGGAACACGGAAGATTAGGTCTAGACAAGAACGCGATTAACCTTAATAGACTTGTAACATGTATCTGAAACGATGACAGAACATCCCTTGATGTTTGTACTCATAAGGATAATTGATTCATAGCCGCGATATGATGGCGTTATGTGCTTTGGATGTGTTTCCCCCATTCCCAGGTTCTAGATGAATGAAGTTTACTCTGTATTTATATTAATTAAATGCATTTGATTGCCATGAAGCATATTTATATATATTTACATATATTTACATATATTTACATATAAATAGTGCTAATTGCTTTTAGGCTTGTGAGTGGATGTCATTTCGGGGTTTACGGCGTTTGCGGAATGGTGTCTGTCCCTGAAAGCATAAATAAGCATGCTAAGTAAACTGGAAACAGGCTTATTACATAGATGAATAAGTTATTTAGCACCCGAAAACAGTGAAAAGAAACGATTCGAAGAACAACACCACCACCACCACCAATCTATCTACAGACAGAGTACGAAGCTTATAGAGACAAATCCATTCGATTGGGAGGAAGGATGAATTGACACTTCTAGATTTGAATCATCAATAAGGTCAATAAGATCAATAAGGGATTCTATTATTACTCACGTACTGCTATTTTATACTCCAATCAACATACATACATCAACATACATCAACAGACATCAACGTCCAATATCAACATCATTCAGTCAACCAACTACTAACCATAGTAATCTTATTAATGATTTAAATACTTCGGCACTCATCAGTATCTGCAAAACTTTCACAATAATAATACGAGATATGATATCGGAATCATTAGAAATCCCGAAAATACGAGTCCGACAGCATCATTTCTTCAAATTATAAATCATACTACTCTGCTCTACTCAACTCTACTCAAGGTTAATAATAACCTTTAGAGCACAAAGGCGAAAAGTCCAAAGACCTTCTTTTATTATTATTTATTATCATTCCTTTCTGGAGGATCGACAAATCAAAAAATAAAAAAACCGCCCCAAGAATAAACCGATTGGTTCGGAGTGTCTAAAATTTGATCTTAATTCAACCATCTACTTCCACTACTACTTCACTACTGTACGTATCTTTACTAACCTTGGAAGTATTTGATATTCAATTTATTCATTACGACTATTCACTCTTGTTCTTCCCTTTTGTTTTGTTTATTTTCATTAACCTTATAACCTGAATTACTGTCTGTATCTTCCTATTCTTACTTCTGTTAATATAGTTAGTTTTGATTATTTTGTTGTCTTTCAAATACTCGGAATACCTTCATTTTACTTAATTCCAACTCGAGTATTTCTTCTCTCAAAGGAATCAAATCCCATCCAATATAATCCTGATTACTCAGTATACAGTACACAAAGGAACATCTTACATCTCACTCCCTTCGTACATCTTACATCCATCTTACGATATTCAAGCTTGGTTTCCCCAGATAACACATCCCATCAATCATCGGCTCAATCCGTATACAGCCGTGGATCCCCCCATTTTCTCTTCACAGTACAGGGCGCTAGATACCCCATTTTCCACCTCATCTGCACCTCAAAACAACTCAATTTCAACCAATGGCGAGTTCGACATCGGGCGCAGGCCATGGTACTGACCCTCTCCAAACCACTCATATATCTTCAAATACCGCTCCAGTCGAGATGCATGATCTTGATACTTCAAAAAGGTCAATAGAAGGCGCAGGAACGTCGGGGTTATTGAACGATATTTTGATTCCGGAAACATCATTTATGACCACCGATTATCAATCTCATCCATCCGCATCCTCAGCTTTACCCACAACAACAACAACAATAACGCCGACAGCAATCACGACAGCAGACATGGGTGATTCTTCAAATCAAAAGGCAAGAGTTGAAGATGAAAGATCTGCTTCTCAAGAACAATTAACCGCACAATATTCCACAAACGACGAACCTTCACCGACCGATCCCGCGCCCGCGCCGCCACCAACGATGTCAAAAAGCGAAGGTAAAGCCCCGGCAACTGAATCCTCCTCCGACGCTCACGAATCCCGACCAACACGAGGACGACTTGGTTCCGTAGCCATCGGCCCCTCTACCGAATCGACCCATGTCATGCCAGCATCCACTGCTGTCGATGCTGGGCCTGCGCTCACGATTACTCTGTTACTTGGATCTGGCGCCCGCCATCCGTATAAGATCGACGAGAAATATTTAACTAAACGAGCTGTTACCGTACCAGGTGTTACGGAAGATGGGAAGAAGGATCCTCTTAGTATTAGTGTATATACGCTGAAAGAGTTAATATTAAGGGAATGGAGGGAAGAATGGGAAACAAAACCGAGTAGTCCGAGTAGCATACGATTAATATTCTTTGGGAAATTGTTGGATGATAAGGAAGCTTTGAAAGGTATGTCTATTTTTTTTTATAAAAAAAAAAAAAACTTAGATGACGGCGTAGGTCACAAGGTTGAGTGTGAGATCAAAAGTCACTTGATATATCTTCTTGTGACAACGATCAGTTCCGCGATCGATTGGGCTAACCTCTACTTCTCCCAGCATGTAAATTCAACCTGGAGACATCAAATGTGGTACATATGACTATTAGACCGCAAGATATAGTTGACGAGGAAGATGCATCGAAAGCGAAATCTACGAGTCGAGGAAGAGAAGATGGTGAAAGTAATGCTGGGTGCAGATGTGTTATACTCTGATATCTAACCCATTATAATCATCATATCGTTCCAAGTATAACCTTTCTTCGTCTGTGAATAAGTCAAGAAAAGAAAAGGAAGTGAAGGAAGTTATATGGCGTGCATTTTGATGCATCGAATAACAAACAAACAAAATATACAACAAACACATCAGCACATACCTATTCATCGTCACATCTTAATCATCCAACGGAACGGAATTTTCACAACAGCTAGTTACGAGTGACAGCAAGAAGGGCGTTTGGGGTTTCAAATCGAAGGGTTTATTTTATTCTATTTTATTTTTGCTTTGTTTGTAGCTTCTATTAGGTTTTTCAAGTGTTTAAAAGGATTTTATGGTACTTTTTTGGGGGTACTGTTGAAAGCCTGTTAAACAAAGTAAGCCTGTTAATACATACATGGTTACATGGTTCGAGGGGGGAGATGTGATGTGATGTGATGTGATGATGTGATGGGGAACAATGGGTGGAGGGGGTTAAGATTGTTGTTGTGTATATTAGGATGGATGGGTGCATGGATCGATGGGTGCATGGATGGGTGGGTGTCATGTATGTGAAGGAAGGAACCGGGGGGAGTACGAATGAACGGATGGATGGATGCACGGGGTGAATGGCGAAATAGGTAGTCAAAGGGTCATCGCATCGCATCGAATGTGTTTGATTTGATTTGATTTGAGTTGATTTGATATGATACCGTATGATATGATATGATAGCGAGCGAGCGTGCGAGCGTGCGTGCGAGGGGATATGATATGCGTAGGAAATTGGGAACAAATGGAAATGGATATGCAAATGGATATGTAAATGTAAGACGTAAGAACTTAGGAATGTAGGAATCAGAAGAAAGAAGAAGAACGAAATAATGGATATTGAATATTGAATATTGAATATTGAATATTGATATTGAATATTTTTCTGGATAGTTTTCTGGATACAAGTACAAGTACAAGTACGAGGCAGCAAAGCAAGCAAGCAAGCAAGCAAGTAGGAGGCAGGCAGGTATGGTAGGCTTGTTTGGTTATTATGTGTTGTATATATATATTGTGAAGGGCTTTTTGATGCGTATTCCCCCCAAGTCCTCAAGAGGTAAAAATTATGCATGCATGTACCTGCTTGATTTGATTTGATTTGATTTTATGGATGATGGATGGGGAAGAAGAAGAAGAAGAAGAAGAAGTTATTTTGGTTGTATTTGTATTTTGCATCGATTTTTGTATTTTGTATTTGTATTTGCATTTGCCTTTTGTATTTGTATTTGATTTCTTCATGGTATGGTTTAGTATGCAGTGGTAGATGTAATGGGGCATTTCTTGACGTAATCTCATTGCTAGACTTGGTATTTTTGTAAGATTGTATGATTGCATGGTTGTATGATAGGATTGTGTGAGCAAGTCAGCAAAGGAGGCAAGTTGTCTATTCTTTCTTATGTCTCAAGTGCTAATCTGTCATTCGTTCACATTGTTTTTGCAGTATGAACATGTCCTATCGATCTTGATTCTTGACTCGTTGTATCATTTCAGACCAGACCAGATCAGATCAGATCAAAGCAGATCATCACATTCGCATTTAGTTTCATTCCATTCATCTATTCCACACCACGAATCTCAACCAACAAAACAAGACCCAAAAACCCCCCTCCCCACCATCTAAAAACCCATCTTAACCTTCCTCTCAACCTCCTCATGAAAACCCGGTAAACTCCTCATCTCATCCCCCCTAAAAACATCCTCCCACGAAATCGTCGCATCACTCCCCCTCAATATCTCCTCATGAACACCTGGTCCTCCTCCCCCTAAAGCAAGCGGTCTCCATTCTCCCTCTCGCGTAATCTTCAATTCCATTCCTCTGCGGATAGGCTCGCTCATACCGAATGTTCGACGTAAACCCGCCATTTTGAGGGATTCTTGGGTTGCTTCCCAGTTTTTGAGACGGGTTTCCAGGGGGTGAGTGGAGTCTGGTTGGCTGTTTACGGAGGAGGTTTGGGTCGGGCCGACGCCGTGGCGGAGGGTGTCATGGAGGCCTGGGGCGGAGGGGGCGCCGAGGGTGGAGGAGTCGAGGTGTCTGTGGGTGGTTGTGTGGTTGGAGGCGGGGACGATGCGCATTGCCTGGGGGAGATGTGTTAGTTTGGGGTCTGGGGTAGAGAGGGAGGAGGAGGATAGAGAGATTTGTTTGTTGATAGACAGTGGTAGCTAATAAAGGTGAGTTGATAGAGATCAAGTAGTGAAACTTACCATGATGAATTAAATTTTTTATTTGTAACTCGTAGAAAGGTTTATGTGATATCGACTTGAAATGAATTGTTTATCGTGAGAGAGCGTTTCGCAGTTGAAGTTGGGAAGCTTGGATTTGTTGTAATTGTAATGGAGGAGCTGTTTATTGTAGAGAGCTTCAGGCTGCACCAGGGACGTGTAAGCGCGAATTAGAACGGGCGGGATTAAGCGCGCTAAGGAAAGGCTAACTATAACCGCTTATCGCAGAGTATGAATATAAGTGTTGGAAAGAGGAGCCATATTGAAAATGAGTATTAATTCAACCGTGTATTATCTATGTTTTCATTTTCTATTATTATTAATTACAGTAGATCTGCTTTTTATTTTCCTATATTTCACTATGAACTAATCATCATTTCTCTAGTTATTCTATCAACCAACGCCCAGATAACCTATGAGTGCGGCTTCTATTGATAAGGCCAAGCCCAGGCTTAGCATGGGTCATCAAAAGCTTTCCCCGCGTTCCAGGGTCGGCTCTACTTACTTCTAAAATAAATTGAGTAAACTTCTCAAGATGGACATCTCAACTATACATATACGCAATGGGGAGACCCATGATATGGAACCGCAAGACTTTATTGCCATTGCGTCGATATGGCACAAATACAAGTACAAGTATAGCTCATCCGCCAATTGTTAGAATTGACAATGGCACATTTTATCGTCATCATCCTAATTCTCACCATGTTGTCGGACACACGAATCCTCCTTTATTCGAGAGATTAAAATTTGAAATACCTTCATTTTCGGAAAGAGAAAAGCATTGGGCTATAATTGGAGCTTCTTCGTCTGGGAAAACTACATTATTGCAGATTTTACGAGGAGGTCTTTTATGTATTCCTCCAACTGCGCGATCGTACCCATACCTTAGCGGGGACGCTATTGCAGCGAAATATTCTAAAATACGAACTCCCAGTCAGGCGATTAAATATGTAGGATTTGATGGGGAACAAGGATTTGGAAAACAGGCTCCTAAAAGTGCATATTTGAGTGCGAGATATGAGTCGAGGAGAGAGGATACGGATTTTAGTGTATGGGATTATTTACGAGGGAATACGGAACTCAATCCTTCTACAAAGATCGATAATGGCGTTTTAGATGAAGAAACACTTGCACGTGTTATTAAAGATCTAAAATTAGAGGAATTATTGAATATGCCGGTATCAAATTTGAGCAATGGTCAAACGAGACGATCGAGGATTGCAAGAGCATTGTTGGAGAATCCGGAGGTTTTACTACTAGATGAACCGTTTATGGGTTTGGATCCTCCTACGTTGTTGACTTTGAGTCCAATGTTACATCGATTGGCTAAAGCGTATACTCCAAGACTTGTGTTGTCTTTAAGACCTCAGGATCCTATACCGCATTGGATCACGGATTTGGTTTATTTAAAGGGTAATTGCGAAGTTGCTTTCTTGGGGCCGAAGGATGATGTTTTGAGTCGATTAAGACAATCTGTTGGAAAAAGTGAACATGGGAGAGATGATTTTAATATTCATTTGACTTCGTCGTCTTTGAAAGAGGTTGGTCGGAAATTGACTTTGGATGGGATTGAACAGCCGAACTACGAAGAAAACTTGATTACCAGCAATTCGACTTCCATCAAAGAAAAAAGTCCCGAGAAGTCAGGTCCAATGAGTCGAGATGGTTACCCCTTGAATGATGTTCAACCACTAGAGACGGGAGAAGCATTAATAGAAATGGAAGGTGCTCGAGTGAAGTATGGAGATAAATCCGTCCTTGGAAACTGGACGGAAAATGTTGATGGTGTCCAAAAGGATGGTTTATGGTGGAATGTTAAACGAGGTGAGAGATGGGGTATCTTTGGTGCAAATGGTTCCGGAAAAACAACCCTTCTATCTCTGATATGTTCTGATCACCCTCAAACATATTCTCTTCCTATCCGTCTATTTGGTAAATCCAGATTGCCAGAACCTGGTAAGCCTGGAATATCAATATTTGATCTACAATCAAGAATAGGTCACTCAAGTCCGGAAATTCATAATCATATTCCTCGGCACTTAACTTTAAGGAAAGTTCTCGCAAATGCATGGGCAGATACTTTTATGGGTATACCGAAATTGAATGATGATGCGAAAGAGCGCATAGATGCAGCTTTACGATGGTTTGAACAAGATCTGAGACTGAGAGGAGCCAGTACTCAAATTAGTCACAAGGATTCAACCAAATGGGCCGATGATATCTTATTCCGCGAAATGCCATTTTCATCCCAAAGAGTAGCTCTCTTTCTCCGCGCTATCATCAAAGCACCAGATCTCGTCATCCTCGACGAAGCTTTCAGCGGTATGGATGATGGTATTCGAGATAGATGTCTTTTATTCCTAGCGCATGGCGAAGAAAAACAATTTTCCCCTGTTCAAGAAGAACATTCTATTAATACAACGGGATTAAAACCATCTCGACTTCAAATCATCGAATCGAATATTTCGAAGGAAGGAAATGTGAAAATTAAAGGTTTGAATAAGAATCAGGCACTTTTGTGTATAAGTCATGTAAGAGAGGAAATACCAGGGAGTGTGAGGGAGTGGATTTGTTTACCGGATGCTAATATGGGGGCATCGGCGAGGTTTGGGAAGTTGGATGGTCCGATTGAGGGGAATTGGAGGAGGTGGAATGAGATTTGGGGGTTGGGCGGTTAGATGATGGGAGATAAGTGGTGAGTGGAAAGTTGTTGGAGAGGAGTGGTTTTAGATGATATGATGTGAATCATGTGATGTATGGTACATGAGGTAGGTAGGGAGTAAAGAAGTTATAAGGGATGATAAGATAGGCAAAATATTCAAAGATTTACAGTACAAGGTTATCTATTTCTCATGTAGATGTAGAATAGAGATATCCTCAATCAAACTATCAGTTACTATTCAGATGAATTTCCAGCATATATCTATTTACAACTCACCTCCAATCTAGTCATGAGCATACACCAGCCCAACATCACTATCAACAATACCACACATCCCTAGCCACCAGGTAATAAATCCTCATTTTTAACACAATGTAGATCTATTAACAAATAAATACTCAAAAAAACAAAGAATCAAATCCAAAAATCCCCTATCATGAAGCATCTTCACCCTTCTCAAATATACCATACATACACATCTATCTAGTACATGCCACGCAGCGCCATCCAATCCTCCAAATCAGTAGGCCATTCCTGATGCATTCTCAACCAAGGATTACTTTCACCCCTTAGATGATTCCAGCCATATTTATAATTTTCTCCTCTTCGATGTGCCCCTTGCCAAAAACCATCATATTCTTGTCTGAATCTCTGTCGTGGCAAATATTAGTTAGTTATTGATGATATGATCCCAGCTGACGGAAAAATTGATTGACTTACGTTGGGACCAGCATGATTCCAATCTTTGAACTTGGAAGGATCGATTCGATGACCTTGATGATAGGTCTGGTAGATTTGGGCAAATTCATCTGCAGTTAAACGTGGATATTCCCATGGATTATTCGCGACGCCATATCCGTTCCAATCTTGAGCTTGTTCCCACTCGACATATTTTCGTGTGTATGGATCATATCTTTTGAAATCTCTTGAGAAGGCTCCGGTTATTTCATGGATATGCTTGTGTTCGTCATGGTAAGAGTCCCTATTGAAAAGTTAAATAAAAGTGTATGACTATTTGAATGTAAGACTTTACCAATTCTGCCAGCGATCGGGACTGATCCTACTTCCTTGTTTTCCAACAAAAATATCTGGACCTTGATTCGTTACAATGTTGTTCAGTCTCCCGAAGAATCCTCGATGCCCACTGCGACCTTTGGGTCCATCCTTGGGCCAGATGAATTGTAGGTTTTTCTTCTTGTCTGGCATTTTAAAGGAGAAGAGTGGATTTCAAGTTATGCAACCACTAAACTGGGAAATGAAAAGGATAAAGAAAACTTTCAAAGTCCATCATATATGACTACATATATTGATGACACAGCCATGTTTGACTCAGTTGGATTGGTTTAAGCCCCCAAACCTTGCTATTTAAGCTGCTGTCAACCCTTTGAGGCTTAATGGGCGAGCAAAACAAAAGCATATAGTTTTACTCTGCCAACAATGATAGTAGTCATACTTGTCATGTTCATGCAGTATTATCTCGTATAGTTCATTCATTGCTTGTCCCGCAAACAATATATATATTTATATATAGAAGGCAATCTGAGACAGCATACAGAGTTTCATGATAGCAGTTGCACAAATTGGAGGCACGAAGAGAACAGCAGATCCTTTGATTTCATAGATGGACAAGCAGCAAACTTTGGGAATAGGATCTTGTCCCACATTTCACTACTCAATGTGAGTAATAGCTACGTGCCATATTTGAGTACCACTTGGTATGAGGTGATCTTATTCCTACTCCAAAAGTTCGATGAAGCTTTAATCGTCAAAATAATTGCTGTAGCTGGGATCAATGGACAGGAAAGGCATTGATGAGATAGAGAAGGTTAACAACGAGCACATGAATAATAAGGGCTGACCGCTGAGGGCTGACAATTGTGTGGGGTTTTCAATGGTCTGTGCAGAACGCGGTTGATGTCGGCAACACATCGGCAACACATCGCGTCTACCCTTCAAAGGACCAGAACCTTTAGATGAAAAGTAAACATAATAATCAACAAAACATTGCTAGCGGAATCCTTCTTTTATGAGAATCGATCGATTGTAGCCATACTCGAGAGCTTTAGAGGGTGAATCAGGAAGAGATCTATCCAAGAAAGAACCAACTTGGACTTTGCATCAACCTTCAATAGATCTTGGAAGACCAGGGATCGGTCTGCGCGTCGAGTCTCGAATCATCTACGATATTTATTTACCCTTTCGGAAAGAGGAATACTTGCTCCAAGTCATCTAATTCCTGGCAAAGTCTATCCGAGCAACCTACTAAAGCGTCGATTCGAATTGGACAGACAGACATCTGCTTCCTTCAGCGAGCCATCCACTTTTTGACAACACAGCACACAGCACGCACATTCGCGGAACAATATCATAATTGGGAGTCATTGGCGTTAATTGGGAACTTGATTGGGTTTTTTGCATTTCGGCGAAGTTTGAAGATTCTAAGGCTCAGGGGCATTCAGAACCCATTCAAGTTGCAACATTCACTGCGAGAATCTGGATTCACCACGCACAAGAATTGAGCAGCATACCCCAAGTTTTACCTCGTCCAAAGTGGTGTATCATCTCCGAAATGACCTGAAGTTCAGATACACTGTCTTGATCGCATATTAAACAAGCGCAAGACACTAGCCCTGGAGGACCAGAACGCCGGGTGCGGAAGCGGTATCACTCGAGAGTCAAATTGTTAAGAAAAGAGAGGGGGAAATCGGAGCAGTGCGGTCTGTTTATATAATAGCTACCATGCCGACAATTAATGTCGTAGCAAACTCTGCTGCAGAATTACAGGAGATTGCAGACATCCTTGCAAAATCTAGGAAAGTTGTGGTTGTGACAGGAGCCGGTATCAGCACGAATGTCGGAATTCCCGTAAGTGGACAGCACATTATTCACTACCACTTGCTCAATTGCTGACGCCCATAGTAGGATTTTCGTTCCGAAAATGGACTTTATTCCATGATTCAAGCCCAATTTGATGCTGCACTTGAGAATCCTCCGTGGGAAATGAATGATTATGATATTGATGATCGACCAAAAAAGAAGAGACGTGTGACAGAGCGCTATTACTATGAACTTGTGACAGCTGATGGCGTGAGGGTAGAACAGGCTCCCGAGGAATCTCCTGAATCGACTTCCGAGCAACATTCTCAGCAACTGTCGGAGCAGTCCTCTCAGCAATGTTCTGAGCTACCTTCAAAAGAATCTTCGGTACAGACAGAAGCGCCTGCCCCAGCTTCATCTCGAAGAAGTTCTCGTAGAAATGTATCTCTGGCACAGGATAATATCAAGAATGAATCTCCGAGACTGAGCAGGAAGAATCAAAGCACTCGAGCTCCGGGCGCTTCTTCAGAGCTGAAGGATTCTAACAATAAATCGACCATATCAACTCCGAGGTGCCAAATTCCTCGGGCTCCTGACGGTACTTTCGCACGGGACAATTCTTCGAAAGAATCCCTGAAACTAAATTCGAAGGTTCAAACTGCTGGTATTCAGCATGCTTCCCTCGCACAGGACGATTCTATCAATAAGTCGCCTACATCACCTTCGAAAAGCCAGAGTTCTCGACTTCAGATTGCTCCCTCAACACAAGATGATCCTAAGGATGAGGCTCTAAGGCCGAGCGCCAAAGGTACGCTTTCTCGAGGTCGTCTCACTCGCGCATGTGATCGATGCCGAGTCCGAAAGATAAAATGTGGTGAATTCCAACCATGTTGTGAACCATGCTCCAAATCAGGATCTAAATGCATCAGGACAGAGAATGAACGTCGTGCATCATGCAACGTGAATGCTACATCTCAGGAAGAGATAAGTCCCGCAGTAGAGATGGAGCTTGATTCAGAAAGTCTAGACATGGAAGAAAAAGCATCGCAACAATTATTACAAGAATCGAGTGAATATTCTTTTCAACATTCGTCCGAAAATTCTCGGTTGCCTGAGGACGTGGATAAAAGTGAGAGTAAACAAGTACGCACTCGACGTTCACTTCGAACAAAGTCTCCCTCATCTTTAACAAAAGAAGAAAGCTCTACCACAACACAAATTCTTTCTGATGCTTCCATACCAAATTCACTTCGGCGTGGAAGTAGTCTTCGGTCAACAATTCAAGCCTCAATCACCAACGAGGAATCCGCTCCTTCAAAACCTCAAAACCTCCAGAGATCTTCATCACTGATACACTCTGTCGATAATTCAAGTATTCAAAGCAAACCTTCACGCCAATCAAAGAGATCGCGAGGCAACAGTTTACCGCCACAACCTCAGCTTTCGCAAGAATCTTCCTCACTCCCTTCTCGACGAAATACTCCCGCGTTTGAACTTCCCAACAGTAAATTATCTTCCGCCACAAATACAGAAAACGTATCCACAGCCAGCAGCTCTACACCTTCGATATCGTCAAGCGAATGTAGTAGCAGTAACAAACGCAATTTTTTGAGCGAAGTCAGTTCCATCACGGCTGCTTCTGAATCTGAAGAGCCTCCTTCACAATCATCTCAATCCTCCTCATCACGTACATTGCCCAATCTCAAAGGAAAAGATCTGTTTGATTCTGTCATTTGGTCCGATCCTTTCTCGACCTCCGTATTTTACATGTTTATTTCCAATTTTCGTCGAAGAATTTATAACGATGTCAAGTCTACCACCACTACCCACCAATTTATCCGTGCTCTCAGAGACAACGGTCGCCTCGTCCGGAATTACACACAGAATATCGACTGCCTCGAAGAACGCGAAGGCCTTACTACGGATCTCGAGCTTGGCGCGGGTGATCGTACGCGTTTTCAATCAAAAGTCCAAGGAAAATCACTTCCAGCTGGAGGAGAAGAACGAGGAGGAAAAGACGCCTCTGTTGCAACTGGAGTAGAGTGTGTTTTATTGCATGGCTCACTTCGTAAGTTGCGGTGTGGGGTGTGCTCAAAACTCACCAGCTGGGATGAGGAAGATAGAGAATCCACTACAATGGCTGGGTCTGCTCCTGACTGTCCTTCTTGCATTTCAAGCTCCATATCGCGTCAAGATAAGGGTCGTAGAGGCTTGGCTGTTGGTAGATTGAGACCTGATATTGTTCTTTATGGAGAAGAACATCCACTCGCAAATCTAGTAGGACCATTGATCATTCACGATTTAAAATTGGGTCCAGATGTTCTCCTCATTCTTGGCACAAGTTTACGAGTTCATGGTCTCAAAGTTATGGTCAAAGAATTTGCACAAGCTGTGCATGCTAGAGGGGGAAGCGTTATCTTTGTCAACCAAACGAAACCTCCCGAGAGTCAATGGGGTGATGTGATTGATTATTGGGTAGAGTGGGATTGTGATGCCTGGGTGCTGGATCTGAAGGAAAGAAGAAGCGATATCTGGCTGCCATATACAAATGCTACACAGAACATTGCCAGCAAAGATCCTGCACCATCCAAACAGCGTAATCCGTCCGATAAAACGCCTGCATACCGACCACAGTGTAAGAGAGACGACAAAACGAATGCAGTTCATTTCACATTTAAGATTCTCGACGATCTGCGTAAGCTCAAGGATGCTGAAGGAAATGAGTCGGAGCGTCCAATGTACTGGGTGCCTTTTGATCGTAAAGCCTTTAGAGCGTCTACTGGACAAATAGCAGAGCAGAAGCCAATAAAAGCGTCTCGAGTATCGAAGTTACCCATCAGGAAAGGTCGCAAATCTCTTCCAGCCTCATCACACATTAAAGCACAGCCAGCAGCCACGACCAGCAGATCCAAAAAACAGCAATCCATCCCCGAAAATACCCCTGTCGCTAAGACGCCTTCAACAAAACCACATAGAAGTGGTACATGGCTTGAAGATCTCCTTCTCAAAGGTGTCCGCAGAATAACCAATAACACACTTTCCGAAAGCCTTTTAGATGGCCTACGAGCCAGAGTGCCTTTTGAAAGGCTTGCAGAAAACGTGCCAGGGAATAGCATTGGATACAAAAGATCCTTTGAGGATATCGGAGTAGATGGTGCGCCTGGTGGTGTAGGCTTGCCGAACTTGAGGGGGCTGCAACATTCTAAAATTAGTATTAAAGGAATGAGCTTGAGTAGTTTACCACCAACAGGTTCTCCAGAATCGGGGAGGAAAGATAAGGGAAAAGGGAAGATGGTTGAAAGGCCTAGTTCGCCGTTGGATTCGGATCACAATACTATTGTTGTGCAGCAGAGACAAGTAATGAAGCATCCGTATGGCACGAGAAGCAAAAGGGTTAGTCAGATAATCGTGGATGCGGAACAGTATGTGGATTGGAATACGAGTTCTGGAGATACAGTTGTGGTAAGGAATAGGATGAGTATAGGGGCAGTTTGTAATGATAGATAAATGAGTATATCACGAGGATTAGGTGGATCTTTAGGCTGGGATGTTGCTGGGCTGGAATCACGGTTATATAACTAACTGCTATGGACTTGAAGATATATTGTTTCTTGTGAAATGGAGATAGAATACAACTCAATACTATGAAGTGCGCGCATGCATCTTTTACTAAATTTGGATGAGTGTAGATTTGTTTGATAGATATACTATAATCGTGATTCATTCATTCGGGATGATGGATTTAATCACTTGGGGAATGGAATGAATGTCAAGAATAATGGTATAATTAGCTGTTATGAATGTAACTTTCGATGGGTGGATAGGTTAAGGTTGTTTGTTTGTTCAGGATTCCGATTGTGAAGTTTCGTAAGTGGGATGGGGTTCTTTGTTGGGTGTCTAGGTAGGTTTTGAAGTCTTTGAATATTAGCTTCAATAAGACTTAGCTAAATATCTAGGTATGGTATGCAAGGTGATGAGAATTTATAATTTATAGAGATGGAGGCGTTAGGGCGGAGCTGAGCAGTGGAAGTGGATGATTTGTATGGAGTATGTTGTTGATGTGAAGAGGGTTTATTTATCATTATCCTTGGGCAACTATTAATTACATCCCCACCATAGCTGTCGTCAATGCTGACTAATCCCACCTCCAAATGTTTTTGGTGGGACATCAATCTTCTTTCAAAGTGATATCAAAATCCCAACACCATCAAATCTCAAATCCTTCAATCAATATAGACATCATGACCGGACAAAATGGAACCTCAAATATCAGCAGTGACCCAACTGCTAATTCAGCATTGAGAAACATAGAAAAATGGATACAAGGCCGGGATTTAACAAAGGGCAACAACTTGGTCGCCGCCGTGGTAGGATGTGGTGAGTCAGAAACTTGACACATGATAAAGGAATATTAACTCACACTTTTAGGAAATATGGGTAGTGCTATACTTACTGGAATTCTTGCTGCAAACTCCTTGCCAGGCGCAAGAGATAATACACCAATTTCACATATCATCGCTTGTACCAAATCAGAAGCTTCAGCCTCCAAAGTATATCAAGCATCAAAAGATTGTGAAGCTGGCGACAGACTTGCCGTATTTTACGATGATAACTTGAAAGCTTTTCAATTGGCTGATATTCTCATACTGGCATGTAAGCCATATATGGCTGAGGAAGTTCTCGGCGCTCCTGGTGTTGGTGATGCTTTAGCAAACAAACTTGTCATCTCAGTTTTGGCAGGCTCGACAACGGAGCAATTGAAAGAATTTGCTTTCAATGGTAGCTCGGACACAAAAGGTTGTTCATTTGTTAGGAGTATGCCAAATCTTGGGGCACAAATCAAGGAATCATCAACTGTAATCTCAACTGGATCGGAAACTATTTCTCCAAAACACGAAAAAGCCATGGAATGGATCTTTCAAAGTATTGGTCAATACACATACGTCCCTGACAATGTTTTCCAAGTTGCCGGTGTTCTCGCGGGTTGCACTCCAGCATGGTTTCTTACCGCATTTGATGGAATTCTTGACGGTGCTGTGTCGGAAGGAATGAAGCGCGATACGGCAAAAGAGATTTTAGCCGGTTCTATGCTGGCAGCCGCAAAGCTCATACAGAATGGTGAACATCCTGCAGTTCTGAGAGAGAAGGTTTCATCGCCTAAAGGTACCACTATTCAAGGTCTAAAAACTATTGAGAAGGGTGGTGTCAGATCCACATATTGTGATGCAACCATCGATTCTGTACAACATGGATTAAACATGAGCAAGAAATAAGTCCTTTCTCGCCTCTGTAGAGGATTGGACTGAAGCTTGCCGCCAGCTAAAAAAAAATGTGCCTTTTGGCACCTGAAGGAAGGAACACTGCTATATATTTCATACTTTGCTTGTCTTTGAAAACAGACATGTAATCTGATAGATGAAGCTCAGGCTTCTATAGATTAGAAACGGATCATGTCAATAGACTAGATTTCCATCGAGATCTCCACCATGCCGACACATTTTTCTTCCGAGCATTTTTGTATTATTGGAATGCTAACATATTAGGACTCGAATGGTGGCAAAAGGACTTACTTAGTAGACATAAGTATCACTTATTTCTTAATCTAAAGAAAGTTGATGATTGGATTCAATAGCGGCTGCCATCGGGCCAATGATAGCTCTCTTCTATCACTTCCAAATCAAATTTGGCCAACATTATGAAGTCAGTCCTGACTCTAATCACAAAGCATAAATATCTTCAATGAAAGAACATAGGCTGGCTATCTATGATCTTACCTACCACAGACAAGATCCTTCTTGTGCTACCATAATGGCTACAAGGATATATATCTCCCCTTCGGTATTCATTATCGCGGATAGCGACGGCGTCATTTTGTCCACAACATATTAACCATAACACTAGTTGATAGATCGCTCAAGCCACTCCACCAACCATTCCGTGATCCTTATGCTAGATTTCGTTTCATCATCGAAGCCAGTTTCCTATCTCGGACTTATGCACAGCATGTCACACGTTTGAGTTCGTGATAAGGACCCACCATCCAGATAAGGTAATGTTATTTGATATGCGGGGTCGGGCATGCATCCCGAGGTGGGAATATGATGCCTATACTCGAGTATACGCCCGATGATATACGAACCAACTGTTATCGCAGAAACAATAAGGTTTAGAGGTAATGAAAAATGGGGGATATTATAGGTTTACAGTACCTAGGTAATGATCACCTCCAGCTTCCCAATCTTCTAGAGTTTCACTTTGTCTCAAACTCACGCTTCTTGGACACCTTTTGGAAATGCTCTTAAGACGATCTTGTAGATTTCCCTCGACAGCGAGATGTCATATACACTCTCGCAGGGTGTATTGTGCAATAACGACAACCATCTCTCATCAAAATGGCTTTCCTCACAATTCGACCCCTCCGAATTATCCGAACTCATCTGAACACTCTGAACTTCCACCATTATCAATAATGCCAATGCCTCTGCTTTTAAAATCATATTTCATAACCTCAATTCTAGCTTCGCCCAAAATTATCAAATTCTTTCTTCCACTACTAAATACACTCGCGAATTCTAATTCGACTCTGCTAAATCCAGATAGAAATCCGGTTTTGCATATGATAGTCAGGAAATTCATTTACGATCATTTTATTGCTGGAGAAAATGCTTCTCAAGTGAGAGCGAGTGTAGCTTCTATGAAGAAGCTGGGCTTTAGTGGTGTTATTTTGGGATATGCGAAGGAAGTTAATGTTACGGGGGGAGAAGTTCAACGTGGAGATGGAATTTCTGTGAGCAAGGAAGTGGGGGAAAAGGCTATTAGAGAATGGAGGGATGGTCTTATGAGTACACTTTCGCTATTACAACCTGGTGATTTTCTATCAGTCAAGTGAGTTTATTCTCGTATCCCATTTTGTTATCTACCATATCATGAGGATGGATCACTAAACCAACTCAGATTTTCCGGAGCTGGTCCTCTTGCTCTCCATGCCCTTTCAAATAATCTTCCTCCACCACCCCTCGTCCAGGAGTCCATGCATCTCCTTCTCAATACCGCCCGTTCACAAAAAGCCCGCATCTGGCTCGATGCTGAACAGCAAGACCTTCAACACGGTATTGAAAAGTGGACAATAGATCTCATGCGTATTTACAATACGGGTCCTAAGGCACTTTTATACACTACCATGCAAGCATACTTAAAAGCTACACCAGCCAATATCCTTCACCATTTACAACTTGCTCAGGCCGAAAACTGGACTTTAGGTATTAAATTAGTGAGAGGTGCATATATTGCCACGGAGAAAAGAGATTTGATTCATGATACCATCCAGGATACACACGCGGCATATAACAATATCGCGGCCAACCTTCTAGAAAAATCATACCCAGGTATCACAAGTGATGAAAAAACCGCATACCCACGCGCAGAACTATTCCTAGCAACGCACAACGAAGAAAGCATCAAACGAGCCTACACCATCCAAAGCTCCTGCATCCATCAAGGACAACAAACCATAGAATTAGCATTCGGACAACTCCAAGGAATGGCCGATGAAATTAGTTGTAGCTTGTTACAGCTGCGGCGAAATGAAAAATTGTATAAGTCCTCGACGGTTTCGCCGGATTTACGCATGCAGTTGAAACCGAAGGCGTATAAATGTATGGTTTGGGGTTCGACGCAGGAGTGCTTGCAGTTTTTGTTGAGGAGGGTTAAGGAGAATGGGGATGCGCTTGGGAGGACGGGGTTTTGGGTGCAGGGGTTTAGGAGGGAGATTTGGAGGAGGGTGAGGTGTGTGGGTGGGAGAGGGGGGAAGAGGGGGGAAGGAGGAGGAGGAGGAGGGAGGTTTGAGGTGGGATGGTTATATGGGGGGAGATGGGTTTATGCAATATTTTTAGGGTAGCTCATTATTTGTGCGGTGGGAGATTGTTTTCGAGAACCTGCTTGCTGTTGAAAACCTGTGGTTGAAAACTTGTGGTTGAAAACTTCTAGTTGTTGAAAACTCGGCATCATTACATATTACGATTTAGCATGGTCGACTGAGTCATATTAAGCATTTGACAGAGTTATTTTCGATACTAGTAAGATTACTTTTTAATCAAATTCTTGAATCGTGAGAAAATAACTCGTTTCATCAATTTTCATTTTTCACTCGAGCCTTCAACTTCCACTTCTCCTTGTCCTTCTCCTTGGATCACAGATATAATCTTACAAAGCTGGACTCTGAAGTTCTGAAGTATAGAGAAAGTTTCTCAGATACTATAATATAATTATAAGATTTTATATAATAATTAAAGGGGTTTAAATTATATTAAATGAATATTATTAAATCTTTATTTATTTTATTATTTTACTATTGTAGACTGGGGAATGAATAAGTGTTTGAGAAGATGGATTTGATATTGATGGATATCATATATATGCATGCTAAGTTCCTTGTATATAATGTATAGGTAATTATGATGGTGAGTTTTGATTAGGGGTTAGAGCTACGATGTTGGAGATGGCTAGGGAATTAGTATTGAGATTATTTGGATATATATCGTTATTTGTAGGTAGGTATTTGTGGATATAGATGGATATGGATAATTATGTATGTGTTTGTGTTTGTGTTGCATGAAGGAAGGAGGATGAAGGATGAAAGAACTCGATGTTGCGTGGATAGATATAAGATTAGTATATCAGCTTTCTTACTTAGTGATGGTGATGGTGAAGTTGATGCTTGGTTTATGTATCTCATAGTATTGACACTCGAAATTAGTTTAAATACAATGCAATGTAAATTATCTAGGTAAATCTTATCGAATCGAAACTCCAATCGGTACCAATACCTTTTAGTCCCCAAACTTCCCACATCGAATAATAAGGTTATGTGCTCAAGATAATTTGCTCGTGGATGACTTCTACTCCATAATTACATTGATACAAGACTTATTATATAAACAATATATTAGTATCACCAAGATTTGTATCATCATCATTAGATTAAAGAGCAAAATAAAACAACAAGATCTTACATCAAACAAATCTGATAAAAATATACAAGATTTTAAGATTATTAATAGATAAATTAACTAAAGAAATAATTAGGATATCAAGCTAATATTAACTAATATAACATAAACACATAGTAAAATCATCATAACCAACCGCCTATTAATTACCGTTGCCCCCTATCCTTCCCTTACATGCTTTATACTCCTACTCCTTGACCACGAATTAAGCCCTTCCTCTTAAATGCATAATAAATTAAACTTTTAACCTTTTAGCTTTACCCTCTCAATCCATCATCCCCTAACACCTGCACTCCTATCCTTTCTCCTCAAACTCTTCCATACACCTCTATTTTTCTTTTCAGCCATATGAACATCCTTCTCAACATTCATCTTCATCTTCCCATCCACATCCAAATCCAAATCCAAATTCATCTCCACAACCCCATTCCTCCCCAAAATCCTTCCTTTCCCCGCGCTTCCCCCCTCCCTCGCCTCCAAAATAAATTTCTCAAACTCTCCCTCCCCATCCCCATTTCCATCGCCACCCTCACCTTTCCCCACCCCACCCGCCGCAACATCTCTAATCATTTGCCCAGTAGAATACGCCGCATATCCCAATTCCGATTCGGATTCCACATACGTAAAATCCGCATAACTAAATTCATTAACATCGTAACCGCCACAATCCATCATGAGATTAGGAACTTCGAAAGTTTTCAAGAAATCTGTTTTTGCGCGACGGGGTACCGGAGGATTTGTTGTTTTCTCAGCTGGTAGTAGACGTTGAGTTTGAGATCGAGCGGTGCCTGGTCTGGAGAAATTCCTTAGAGAACCGAATGTAGGGCTTGGCGAGGAAATAGGAGCGCCCTTGATGGGTAGATATTCTATTTCCTGAGGCACGCTTCTTATTGTCGACGTGGAACTTCTGGGGTATATATTTGCATTTGCGGAAAAATGCGATTGAGTCGAAACGAAAGAACCTCCCGGTGATGAAATGGTCGAGTTCCTCTTCGCGTTTAACACGGTTAAACTTCTTGATACACCTGGTATGGCAGCTTCGGCGCTTCCTAATGTATAATAGGACTTTGAAGACGCGGAACTGGTACTTGCACGTTTGGCTTTTGGAGGGGTGTTGGAGTTTAGGTTTGCGAGTCCTGAGTCTTGGGATCGGGATCGAGATGGAGGAGGTCGTGAGGTTAAGTCTGAGAGAGAGCGTTTCAGTGATGCGAAACGTTTTGGTGAGGAACCTCGAGCGGTTTTGCGGATTAATAGGGGTGCGACGGTGTCGTGTGTAGTTTGAGTTGTTATGGTGTTGCTACCATAATTGTCGAAGGAGGAACGAACGGTTTGCGTCATAGAGGGACGGGGTGCGTTGCTTAGTGCGCGTGTGCGTTGTGCGGAAACTGTAGCTACGGGTGCTGATTCTTCAGATGTAGGTGTGGAATGATTTTCTGATACGCTCGAACTCGAGGCAACAGCATCAACACCGGCAAGCGCGGGATGGTCCGATAAATCCACCGCGGGTTTTTCACTTCCTTTCATAGCAAAATCCATTGAGGCACTATATGTAGGTGGTGGTGATTTGATTTCTTGTGCTTCAATGACTGGGACATCGATAACGATTTGTAATTGACCTCGCAGACTTGAGCTGGAGAATGCTTTCTTAACCGCACTTGGATGGTTGACTGTTAATAGTGGAGTACCACGAGTTGAAGGTGGCGAAATAGACATTGAAGTAGATGATGATGCTGAAGTATTAGGTCGAAGGAGATCTCTTTGAGAAACCTGTCTTTGGGAGAGATTTGGGAAGTTGGATCGTGAAGATGAAGGGGCATTAGATTCATCTGAAGCAGGATGGAACACCGCCCGATTTGATTTCACCATTTTTATATCAAGTGGATAAGATTCCATGTCAAAATCATGTTCTCCTTCCTTCTCCCTCCCTTTCCCGCTTCTCGAAAACGTGCGCGATATTCTGCTTCTAAGAGACTTTGCTGCACGGACGGGAGGAACTTCCTGAGATCTAGATGGGGTTTTCGGAGTCGGGGGTCTTGGAAAATTATAATATTCGGCGGGAAAACGGTGAATAATCAAGTCCATTGATGTGCGTTCCTGAATATCACCGAATGAAGTTGGAGTTTCCCTTGTCGCGGGAGGGGAATCCGAAGTGGGAGGAGGATATTTATCCGAAATCTTTCTCTTTAAACCTCCAAACATAGTTCTCTCTCTTTTCTGATTAACCCGATTCTGGGATTCTGTATCGAGGACATTAAATCTCCTAGGGTCTTCAAGGGTATTTTGTCGTTGATGTTGATAAACAGGTCCAGCGTTGAGGTTGGCAGGTGTGGTATTGATAGTCGAGGACAGAATATTTACTAAATCCAATTCTGCGTTGTCGACCAAGAGAGGTGGTTCCGGAAGGCGTCGAGATGCTTTTTGAGGTGCCTTTTGTGAATGAGTGGATGGACGTCTGAGAAGCGATCGCTTCAGACGGCGAAAGGTGGATTTCAGAGGCCATTCTTGTTGTCCTTTTAGAGAGGGAGACATGTAAGAAGAGTGGTTTCGCATCTTGTTGGATTATTGATGTGTATTCCGTGAGGTTAAGTTGTGTGGTGGGAAAAGAGTGAGTTTGATGGAATGTAATATAGGAGAGATGCAGAACCCTGAATCCAGACCAACAGAAGAAAAAAATGTCAAAGCACCCTGGGCGTTTCGAGTTTCAAAGATGGGTGGATGACAAGACGGTATTTTGTTTCAACGTTTCCAACGGATGAAACAGCTTTCGCGAGTGGAGAGATGGAAAACGGGATGAAGCAAAAGATATTAATTAAGTCAAATTCCCACTTCGACAGTACAGGTCGTAAAGGTAATAAAACGAGAGTATTGCATTTGCTAAAAAGCAATGAAAATGAAGATATATGGATCAATATAATAATATATAATCCAAAAGTAGATCAGCACAAATGATTTACCAGAAATCAAGACGTGAGAACTGGCTCACTGCAGGTAAAGGGAGTAAAGGTCCAGACAAAAGCAGGAAAAAATATAAGGGAAATTCGCAACTCGAGAAGCATCAACGAACAGGATTTCTCTGCATATATGTTACTTTCAAAGACACAAAATTTCCTCAACGCCGTCCGAGCATCTCAATCCCAATTTCAATTTCGGGAACATTTTTCTTCGCCATGAACAAGAAATGCAACAATATGCGATGTTGAAAACAATGATGATATGTACCGAGGGGCTGATACTAGTCGCGCGAACGGTTGTTCTGTGCAGATCCACATTTAAAAAGCAAGTCAAAGCTACAAAAATACACCTGAAAATGCTGGTGCAAAGTGCAAAGTGCAATGCGGGCGAAGGTAATGTGGAAGCTCGTGCGAAGCGAATGTCCTGAGCGTCCAATACTTATAATGTTATTCTGGTGCACCTGATTGATATGTCTGTTGATGATAGATAGAGGAGATCCGCAGTCTGGGAACGGATCAAAAGTAGGACATGGAAGAACGGGTTCTGATCATATATAAAGAGGAATGTGAGGGATGTACCAAACAAAGATGGTTGATAGATTTTGTAAGATCTTAGAATTAACCCAAGAATATTGCGATCGCCTCCACGAGTTCTTAACCTTAACCTTACTCAATTTCAAAACCTTAATCATTCGTAAATAATTTATTTGCGGCCAGGAATCGATGCATCCAGGGTCCATTTTCAGAGAGTCCGAGCACGCACAAAAAATCCCCTCCACATTGGAAGTGTTTCATCATCCAACCTCCTTTGTTTTTCAAACTTCTCGAAATTTTGACGTATTCCGCTTACGCTCCTCCCTTCAGGTATTCTCCTCTCCCAACTCTTGCGCACAGTTCCTTGAGTGTGTGGCCTGCCCACTCAAAATCGCTCATTTCAAGATACACTTGGCCACTGCAAGCAGGAAAGCGGATGGTTAGTTTTGCGGAGACGAGGATTTAAAAATAGTAATCGGATAGGTATAACATGTTGAAATAGAATAGAATTATGAATCATAAAAGAAAGTGCATGCCACGTACCTGAGTCGAGCCCACCATTTATTGTTCAAGTATGCGATGGCGATGTATGTTTTATAGTCTTTCATCAATGTCTTCAGCATCCATTGATAAGCTTCCATTTTCGTATCCTCATTGACCTTGAAAAATCCATCGTTTTCAGTGGTTCCAATTTCCAATGGTAGTAACACATTAACAAAACCACAATCTGTCAAAGTATTTGTACTGTTTTCCATAACTTGAGTACCCAGAATCTTGGCAATAGCTTTACCACCTTCCCGTGATAAAGTGCTGCAATAATCCATTATGGCTTTCTCACCACCACAGACTTCTTTTCGCCATTTGATTGCTTCGACAGTACAGAGATAATTGGTATTGTCAATCGTGCCCACATATTCGAATTGGTTAACAAATGCGCTCTTGGTGTTTGGTGGTAATGGATTAAATGGTCTAGGTCCAATGGGAACAAAGCCATGTGAAGTGGGCAAAGTTGATCTCATCAAATCTTGATTTCGTTCTGGTACATAAAATACTGCACAACCTCTTGGGACGAAGAGCCACTTGTGACAATTACTGACGAAGAAGTCGGGATCGAGGCTTGATAAGTCGAGGGGCACGTGGCCGATTCCATGGGCTCCATCGACGACGGAGTACATGTTCTCTTTCTTGCAGATGGTGATGTATCTTTCGTAAGGAACTCTTATTCCAGGAAGTGATCCTACGGTGTCAAATACAGCAGCTCGAGGACGTTTGCCCTCCGCTCTTGAAGTTTCAATGGCTTTTTCGAACAGTCCAACAAGTTCATCGTCTTCAATGGGATAGTGGAAGGCTATCTCTCTTGGCTGGACAAGACCACGATTGGCTTCTGAAACATATTTGATCTGGGGGTTATATTAGCATGAAATTTGCGTTAGGAACGATTAGACAATAACGTTAAAAGAACATATCAAAATTTTGGAAGGGTTCATACCGTCAGACCACAAGCACCATATATACTGGAAAAATAAAGAATCTCATCCTTCCCATCCTCATTCCAAACCAAATTTCTCAAAACAGTATTGACACCAGTCGTAGCGTTTGGAACAAAGACAACAGTATCAGTAGGAACATTAAGAAGTTTTCCTAAAGCTTCTCGTGACTCGTCGAGTAGTCGAGGATATGTGTGTCGAATAAAGTCATCTGGACGAGCTTCGGAATCATCCTGATACTTTATTTGCTTCTCACGAATGGCGCGAGGAACAGTTCCAAAAGAACCTGGACATGGTTAGCCGGGAAATCGAAGTTGGGTAATGAGTAAATACCGTGATTTAAATTTCTCCATCCTGGTTCAAAACAAAAATGCTTGGCCATCTCTTTGCCAAAAGGAGTGGGTTGATATGTTGCTGAGTCATTGAGGGAAGCTTCCCCGAGCTTGGTATCTAGCTCTCCCATATTGATAAGTTGTAGAGATAAAGATTGAAGTATTTTGATATGATATGGACAACGAAAACAATGAATGGAAGAATGAAGTCAATTATACTAGTCAGTGGAGAAACGCCGGGAAAATGGCTTGGGGAGTCATCGATAACTTTGGTGGAGAAGTCCTCGCGATAGTGAAATAGTCAGTAGTACTATCACAGTACTCATGATTATAAAACGAAGAGAATCAATGAGTCCCTCGCCAAGTCTAAGTATTCTCCATCTAAAATGATGAGATCTAGCATCTAGCCGGCACCACCCCATTATGTTATGGTTGATATAATGGAGATGTGAAGCGAAAGTAACCTTATAGTCAGGTATAGTCCACCACCCCCACCAATACAAGGCAATACACCCACCTATTATGATAAAGGCAATTAAGCCTAAAAAGCCAACCTTAGACCAGCCCAGATTCTTTCTCTATCATGAAGTTACTATCAATAACTTCACATCAACATCACATCAATATATCTTGCCGATGCTATGCGGAGACAGAGTTATGACTCCTCCACCTGTCACAAAAATCGACTCCATATAAGTTGACACCTTCAGAGTATCAACATCGGAGAGCACCAGTCAATTGATTGAGCAAAGTGTTTCTTTTGCAATGAAGTCTGGCTACCCTGCAACTCGCAAACCTAGTGATGGTTATGTATATCCGCAATTCCGTTGTACCAAACGGTGAGAATACGGACGAGGTGAAGATGAACAAGGCGGACTTGGTCAGTAGTGGATAGTGCATGGAAGAAATACTGGTACTGTGGTATTTTGATGTCACAACTAGCCTCATGACTTCAAATTTCATCGGCATGAATGACTCAATAGTAAGTATACCCAGTAGGTATAAAGTAATGAAAGGTTACATGCGAAAACACTTACCCACGTGACAGCCGCCTCCAGAATCTAGCAAATTCTGCCAGTTCACCGCTTTTTCCCCGCCCTGAATACCTTACCTATCTCTTCCAGGCCAGGTACACCAGGGTACGGTACAGAGTAGATGGGTTAATAAACAGGTCAATAAACCGCAAACAATATCAACAGAACGCTAAATCCTACAACCACCCATGCACCATGAGAGAGGGGGGGCGAAGCAATTGACACAAATTGAAACAAAAATCGTTTTGGCACGTAGCCTCAGCTTGAAGGAGACCTGATTAAAGGCACTCGAGGGATTCCTGAGGATAAGTCCATATCGGAGGAGATCTTGGCCAGACAGCCCAATTCTTCGACCCAGCCCCCAGCCCGTTCCTACTTGGTGGTCTTGTATAACCTCATGGGTAGAAGCAGACATGCTGCAGAGTCAGAGTCCACAATGGCCACAAGAAACAATCCGTCTTTCATTATCAATTCTCCTAAAATGTTAATTTTCCACATTTTTGATACAGAGAGACAACAATGACCGAAAGACTGAAGCAGTCCCATTCCTTATCACTACTTCTGATTTAGGAGCCTTCAGCATTTAAATTGCTAGTAAGCTGAGGGGGAATTGAGTGAAATGAAGCACAGAGGGACATCGACATGATGCATCTGTCAGCTTACATGTTACATTTATATCCCCCAACCATCGCAGTGAAGCGTGCGCAAAGTTGCCTGCAGATAAATGCCAGGGTCATTAATTTTGGCCAACAACCGTTCCTGAGTCGATTTGATTGGAGACATTGTATTGTGCGCGATCGTTACCGCCAGGATGCGTGAATTTTGTGCTCACCCTTGTTTGAAGATCTAAATGAATGCGATCAATATCCTTTCCAGCTTCAGAAATTTATCGTCTTCTCATTTCACCCTTTTATTTTTGCGTTGTCTTTTCCTGTCGCCAACTATTAACAATGTCCTGACATTTCCATTGTAGTTATGACTTCGAATTGGAATCCAACTTGGCTTCCATCAGACTTGATTGAATGGTGGGGTCAAACTTGTAAGCTGATGAAGTTTATTGCATTGTATTAGTTGTATACTGAGATACTTTAGCCGTCGTGGTTGGAAACTGGCTTTATATCGATGGCGGCGAGATATGGGGAAAATCTTTCCCCCAAGATAACTCACCCTGTATGTCCCACAGTGAACATATTTTTATGTCTTTGGCTAACTTCTTACCTCTGTAGTATTATGCAGCTTTTCTATTAACTTATCTTCTTCATGGAATACGAGTGATTATGCCGCACTAATATTTGCGCATCCCAACATTAGTCGATCCGGACCAGAAGCAGCGGACATGATGACAAGAAGACCAACTATGTGGTATGATCCAGTCCAAAAATCGATATTCAGATTTGGTGGTTGGTCATATTACAGTCCTCCGGTGGCAGTATACTCGTCTCCTGTCAATGATCAAGGGAATATAAATTGGACAGTGAAATACACCAGTGGTATCCATCAAAGCTCTAGTGCAGCTTCGTTTTCAGGATTCACCTCGGCATCGTATGCCCTTTGGGTGGCTACTCCGAATTCATATTACAGTTTAGGTGGTAATATGGTTGGATCAACCGATCCTGGACTTGTAGGTCTAGGAAATAATTCAGTACCAATGACAGGGATGGTGGAGTATAATTTTGAAAAGGAACTATGGACCAACTCAAGTAGTACCGACTATGGTGGAACAGTGTTTGGTGGACATTCAGGTTTTGGATCGGGAGGAGAAGGCTTATATGTGCCCATTTTTGGGCAAGAGGGCATTCTTGTCTTTTTAGGTGGAGATGCGCCTTTTACTCAAACAACGTCAGCAAAAGGCAGCAATCCGGTTCCCATGAATCAGATTACCATTTACGATATCCAGTCCAGAAAATTCTATCTGCAGAGCGCAGGAGGTGATAGCATTCCCTTTCCGAGAACGAATTTTTGCGCCGTTGGAGCGGGTTCTTCCGATAATTCTACCTGGGAGATGTATGTAGAACTTTCGAACGCTGAAACTGCATTCTAACGTGAACAGATTTATTTATGGAGGATTTCATTTGGGAGATATCAATAGCTATGGTCTTGACAAGGTGTATATCCTGACGCTTCCTGCATTTCAATGGTTTGAAGCTCCCGCAACGGGTGGCACGGTAAGAAGCAGTCATCATTGTCAAATCATCGGCAAGCGACAAATGTTAAGTATAGGAGGTCATGGTAACGATTACGATGATCAAGATTCATGGAAAAGTGGAATGGGAATATTTGACATAACAGAGTTGACTTGGGGCTTTAACTACGATGCAAATGCTGCCGCCTATGCTACTCCCGCTCTCATCACAAACTACTATAATACATCTAGTCGATTTCCAATTTTTGATAATGCGAGTCTAGAGGCAGTTATCAAATACACTCAAATCGATTCATCCGTAACTCTCAATAATTCAACCGCAGGTCCTTCCGCTACGAATACTTCTACATTCACCCCGGGAGGAATCTCAAACGCCGCTGCTTCATCACAGAAGTCGAATGTTGGTGCTATAGCGGGAGGTATAGCAGGCGGCGTCGCAGTTGTTGCAATTTTAGCTATTCTTGGATACTTATTTTGGCGGCGGCGACAAAAACGAGAAGAAATTAATTCCGCTAAATTAACATACGATTCTACGTCGGTCCTTCCTGCAAATACAACAGGCATGCATGAAATGGATGAGCAGCGTCGGATTATAGAATTGAATGCTGGGCTTCGTCCGGAGATGGATGAGCAGAGGGGTATATCGGAGTTAAATGGTGGTGTAATGTGGGAAATGGATGGGAGTAGTATTGCTAATCAAAGAGTCGGGAAGATGTCGAGATGATGCTTATGTACTCTGTTTTTCTTATAATGAGTTCATTACAAGCTTTTTTCTTTTGCTTTAATGATATACATGATCTACCTATCAAATCGAAAGATGACCCGGTTTTACAGAAATTGGAGGTAGAAAAATTCTATTCTTTTATCTGTAAATATTGAATAAATTTCAGAATTTAAAAAAATATATAATTAATGAAAAAAAAAATATCTTCATTATATTTATAATATATAATTAACTTTTAAAAATAAAATTGAAGTTTTGAAGTTGGAGTATCAAGATTGATTATATAAATTTCTTGATTTTTGAATACTTTGATAATAAGCCTGATTGTTTGTATCCTGTATAAAAGGGGTTCTATTATATAATCCCGCTTTGATACATAGTTCGCTTCGCCCCACTAGCTAAACAAACATCTGCATCTATTTAAACTCTAAACCCCCAAAATCCACAGTGCTACCAGTGCCATCCCAGTTTCATACCACTTAGCATTTGCAGCACGTTCGAGCTTTAACTTTCCATCATGCCTTCCAATTCCTCAAATGAACACGACAAAACGCCTCTTCTCGAGAATAAACCCCTCCAACACTATTATGCCTCCCTCGAATCGCGCATCGGATACCGATTGGTTTTAGGAGGAACCCGTCATTTTGGTTTCTATCCCGCTGGCACAACATGGCCCTTTCCTATCCGCAAGGCTCTGCACGCCATGGAGGATCATCTTATCGCGAATCTAGCTCTGGAATCAGGATCTAAAGTACTAGATGCTGGATGTGGTGTGGGACATGTCGCTATGCATTTAGCTAAGACGGCGGGGTTTAACATTCATGCAATTGATGTCGTGGATCATCATCTTATGAAGGCGCGAAGGAATGTTAAGGCAGATGGGTTGGAGGGGCAGATTACCATTAGTAAAGAGGATTACATCATTTGGATGCCTTTAAAGATGGGGAGTTTGACGGGGTGTATACGATGGAAACATTTGTTCATGCTGTTGAGCCAGAGGTTGCCGCGAAAGAATTCTTGAGGATTTTGAGACCGGGTGGGAAACTGGCGATGTATGTTTTGATACCCGAGAAGAATATTCACTATATGATCATTGGTTAACGAGTAATTGATCACTAGGTACGAATACGATCATGTCGATTTCACCACGCAAATGAAAGACATCGGAGCTTCATTCACTAGAATCAACACGCATGCAGCGATGCCGGCACACGAGCGATTCAATCAAGGCGTACTGGAAAAAATACTAGAAGACGCTGGATTTGAAGATGTAGCGGTGAAAGATCTTTCAGATAATGTTCTCCCCATGTTGAGGATGTTTCATCTCCTGGCTTTCATTCCGTACTTTGTCATTAGTTTCCTAGGACTTCAGTCGTACTTCATTAACACGGTGGCTGGGTATAAGGGATATGTTTATAGAAACACATCGAGATATATTGCGGTCTCGGCGAGAAAACCTTTGGATGGGGGTCAATAGAGAAGCATGAGGCCAATATGTGATGTTTTCAGGATTGGAAATCGGTGGATTATTCTTTAGTACACTTATTTGAGGGCGAGCGAGTTCTTCTATTTCGGATACCCTATTTCATGCGATTTCTGGTTAAGAAAGAATGAATATTATGATTATGAACTTCGCGATGATAGTTTACTAATGATCGTGAATTTATTGGCGTTCTTTTTTTCAACGTCTAATTATCTACTGAGTGTACTGTATATATTTTAAAAGGATTTCTTGTACTGCGTAATAGTAAGATATATTTACTCCCTGAAGAGCCTGAATCTACGCGGTATTAAAGGGCTATTAGCCCCTAGAAACGATTAATGTTACTATTAGATGTTATAACCGAGTGTTACACTGGATGGATTGACTAGCATCTAATTATTGAAATGGCAGATAGAATTCACAAGTTCATGAACTAATGTTGTGTATAAATATCTATCATATTTATATAATCGCAACATCTCTTCGGAAGATAAATTTTTATTTGAGGATAGAAGGTTAACTTACTCCGTACGAAGATGAAATAGAATTAGTATGCGAATGTTGAATATTGGGGAATACTGACTGATATCATGTTAACCTTATCTAGTTGCATTCATTGATTTTTTTCGCGTTAATTAGTAGGATTACAATAGGAGTAGATAGAGAGAGTATTATCAAAACTGATGAGTTTAGATGAAAACAACCAAACAATAGATGGTAATAACAACTTTCGAACTAAATGTGGTCCTGTGACGAACCCCTTGATGGAATTTCGATCCGTCGTAAGGTTAATGCCCTTGTCACAGTTTCATGAATCCTGACAACACAACAGAAGTCCAGGGCTTCCAGAGCAAAGCATTTACACCCCACGTCTCGAGCTCGTAATATCTCACCACTCATATGAGTGCGTGTATAGACGCCGCTCGCTTCAAGACGTATTGTAACATCGGGTTACATCGCGTTTTTCAGAATATACTAACTAGGTATATCTTCACCAGTGAAATGTAAGTAAATGTAGAATATTCCTAGAACTAACTGTTTCCTTAGCAAAAATAGCATTTTGGACTGCTCCCTTGATAAGATGGTATGTCTCCAGTTTCAGGAAATATGGTTCACTCGGAAGCCTTTCTCCTTACCAGGAGATTGTAGAATGAGTAGCTACATTGTAAGACCTTAGATATCTATATATCTTAAGACCCACTGAGGTGAATGCAATATGAAGTGCCCATTCAAGATGACTTAACTCGTATACGATGATTTCCATGGAGCTCTGTCTAATAATCATAGCATTTAACATCCGAAGCTGTCTCGCTATCCCTACCTCCAACATTACTGTGTTTCCACACGCTCCTCCTCCTATTTCAAACGTCTCTTCAGTACTTCTCACACAAGGCTGGACGGCATCGCCTTCGGGTCGAGGATCCATCGATATCCTATGGAGCTGTCTAGTTACCATATCCCTCTGTTCCTGGTCCGTTCTCTGTCTCCAAGTTCTTGGGCCCCATGATTCGCGCTTAACGATACTCTGGCGACGACTCTGGCTCACAGCCCTCTGGGGCGTGGGACCAGAGTTCACATTCCAAATTGCACTTGGCCAAATGCTCTCGGCTCGAAGGTCTGTTTGAGACTTTCGCAGCGCCGATTATGCGGATTAGACGATGAGACATGCTTTCTATGCCGATTCTGGCGGGTTTCTATTGGCGACTCCTGATTTCAAGGTTATCCCTATCGATGTCAAACAGCTTTTGTATTTGATCACGAATCGCTATGTCGAGTATCCGCAGATCCGAATCCAGGATATTCGAGACAAGAATAAAGTGGATGATCTCCTTCGTTTGATTTCTGTTGGTCAAACCATATGGTTCAGCGCCACGATGATTGCGCGCGCTGCACAAGGCCTCGAAATAACGGGCATGGAACTTACGACTGCAGCTTTTATCGTCTGTAGTCTCGGAACAACACATTGTTGGTGGTATAAAGGAGCAGATGTGGCTACACCCATCACCCTCACTACCAAGACGACAATGGTAGATATTTTAAAAAATGCAAAAGATGCATTACCAGGTCCATATCAACAAACTCCTCTAGACTTCATCAGTCAGCATGAATGGTATTGGTCTCGATATTGGAAACATTGGATCAATATCCTTCGAAATATGCGCATAGTATTTGCACCGAAAAAACTCCCGTTTGATAGACTCGAAAACACGGATTGGAAAGAGTTGAAGCGGACAGGGCAGGCAGCTTTCTATGCCATGAGTTTAGCTTACACTGCTATTTTCTTGGCGGCGTGGAATAATCGTTTTCCTACGGACGCGGAAAAGATTATCTGGAGGACTGCTAGTTTGTCTATGGTCGCGACGGTTCCGCTCTACTTTAGCATTACGGCATTTGCTTATGAGGTCTATCCTGCTCTTGAACGATATTTTCGTTCGGTACCTGTGTTAAGTACAGAATTTCAAGGAGGTGAGATGTCATCGCAAGCATTGTCCGAGAACAAAACAGGCGCAAAGGAAATTCTTTCGAAGAACCCGCGTCATCGCAGCCGTCCCATAAATATAAAAACACAAATTTGGAGAAATCCGGAGAAGTAATACCATCTAAGCACTCCTCCCCGAATCCGCCTAAATCTCGCTTGCAGCCTTCCATCCTCAGTCGGATAGCAGCGCATATTCGAAATAATTCTCTCTCCAAAGATCCCTCACTCTCTATTCCCCTCAAAGCAACTATCCCAATGTATCTCGTCGGGTTCTTCTATTGTAGTTCGCGGATGTTGATACTCACATTAGATTTAACACAATTGCGCTCTTTGCCCAAAAGCGCTTTTGATACAGTGGATTGGGGAGCTTTCTTACCACATTTCAGTTGAAGGAGAGGAGAAGATGGGAGAAGATGGTTATCAGGGCTTGTGGATAGCTCGTTGTATGTGTAACTAGAGATGGGGATGAAGATGGAGATGATTTAATTTTGGGAATGGGTAATGTAATGAAAGCTCTTCATTGTGTTGTTGCTCTAGCTTGACTTTCAATGTATATATTTAATACAAGTTGGACCTGTCTTTAACCACGCTCTTCGAATGAAAAACCTGAATGTTCTCTACTGAAAACTTGTCCAATTCCGAGAACTCGTAGGTCAAGATCGTATAAGGCGATGTTACTTGAAGCAGCCCAGTTTGATCGTTCTTCATTAACCTTACTGAATTGCTGCACTTGCATTGTTCAGTAAAGTTCCTGTGAGCGGCGTTGCTGAATCAGAGAGTCATTATTGAAGTCTTGAAATGTTACCATTTTGCCGCAGAAGACAGTGCTTACTTAGACTTCTAAAATGCACTGAATAGTCCACTTTTCAACCGCTATCGAAATAATATTGCGTGTAAGATCAGTCAGTAGGTTCCAATTAACAAAGAGGCTCATGATTCTTGGAGGAGTCTAAGGTTAAATTATCTTGATTTACAAGCTGCCATAGACACTCGTCTCTGCCGCAGTCACATACTCAATAAGCATACAAGGCTACCGGAGTGAACCAAGGTCAACCTGTAATCAACCCTAAATTTGTCAACTTGAAGCTTGTAAACATTCTGAAAATTATTACAAGTTAATAATAAAGTTAAAATAAAAGAGATGATGAATATAACAATTTTCTTAATCAATCAAGAAATTAGAATATTGGGTATATTATTCTACAAATTTATTAATTAATTTGTGAATACTCTTCCTAAAATGGCCCGGCGTAGAGTGAACCTTAACCTTACCCCACTATCACCGTGACATGAGGTTACCGCAACCTCAACCAAAATAAATTGATCTCTCATCACCAGCGCACAACCTCATCTTGCCATTCCACGCTTGAAGAGTTAACCATGTCCCTCTTACAATTACAAAACTTATTACCTCTACCAGAGGAAGAACTAAAGCAAGTACTGGATTATGCAAACACACTTTCCAAAGCAGCCGCCGCAGAACATTTCAACAATCTACTAGGAGAATCACCCGGCAGTATCGAATTTATATCTTCATTCAACTCTAGACGGCAAGACCCTACCATTAAATCAAATCCGCAGACACAGACATACTCGCAAGCATCAGCGCAATCGTCTGTCCAAGCATCAACGTCAACCGGAGTACCTAAGTCAACTCGAGCACCAAAAAAGAAGAAAGCACCTATTCATACACCAGCACCACGTCAAGTCCAAGATACATATACGGGGCAAGGAACGGTATATAAAAAGAAAGACGAAGACGATTATGTCTCTCGAAAATCCACACCCGTGTCCACCTCTAAGCCTACAGCACCAACGAATTCTTTCGCACTTGATACCACTCCTGCCGCTATCCAAGCGCCTACCCCTCGTCCTCCTCCCTCCGCAGCAGGCAGCCTAATATCAGATTTTGGAAAGAAATCCAAATCTACCTCTTCCCCTCGCGCGGCATCTCAAAATCCCTCTCGCAATGCTTCTCCAGCTCCAAAAACAAAAGTAAATATCACAGGTGGAAATGCCATGCACGGCGCCTCAACCGTCCTCAATGACCTCGATGCCGCAATCCGCACGCTAGAAATATCCACAAACGCCTCTCTCTCCGCCGACCCCTCAAAAAGAAAATGTAACTGCATAGCAACCCGTCATCCACTGCTAGCAGCAGCGCCCAATTGTCTCAATTGTGGAAAAGTAATCTGTGTAAAAGAAGGTTTTGGGCCATGTACATTCTGCGGTTCTGCTATTTTAGGAAAAGACGAAATCAAATCCATGATCCGCACACTCAAGGAAGAACGCGGGGTCGAAAAACAAAGATTAGACGCCTCTTCTCATCGACGGGCCGAAGTATCTCGAACGCCTGCTCCTTTCTCCGCACCAAAAACACTCGATATGACACCTGCGGAACAAAAAGCCAAGGAACATCGCGATCGGTTACTGGGATTCCAGGCACAGAATGCGAAGAGAACGACGGTTCGAGATGAAGCTGCGGATTTCGATACAAGTTTAGCGACTAGTATGGCGGTAGGAGGAGGAAGTGGAATGGGTGGTATGTGGGCCAGTCCAGCAGAAAGAGCAAGAGAATTAAAGAGACAGCAGAGAGTTCTAGCAGAGCAGGAATGGAACGCAAGACCGGAATATGAAAAGAGGAGACAAGTTGTTAGTGTAGATTTGGTGAATGGGAAAGTGGTGAAACGAATGGCGAAGATTGAGACGCCGAAGTTTGAGAGTGATGCTGAAGATCATGATGATGAAGATATTATGGAAATTGAACAGGTGTCGGGACGTAATGGGGGTGGTGGAACGTTTAGTCGCAATCCGTTGTTGGCGGGTCTTATTAAACCTGTTTGGAGCGCGGGGAAGGGGAAGGGAAAGGAAACGGAGGCGGAAATAGAGGTGGAGGGGGACGCATATACTAGGAAGAAGAAAACGTGGAGGAGGGTGCAGGATGACATGGATGATAATGAAGATATCATATTAGACGGAGGAACTTTTGGTGGAGGTCAAGGGCCTGGGAAGGGAAATAGGAGAGAGGGGGTGGAGGAACATGCTGTTGGTTTAGATTAGTAGATGATCTAGGGAGCGGGTGGATAAATAGATAGATAAATAGGTAATGAACTGAAGTACCAGACATTCGTTCCACAAATCACATTCTATCAGGAATTTCTAAACGCGATGTTGTAGTGAGTCGTAAACAACTTCTAGTATGGATATTGTTTGAGACATCACTATACTGTTGATTCATACATCCCGAGATGCTTAGTTCATTGTATCTCTGTCATATGCCATATGTTATGTTATATACCATAAATCATATATCATATATCCATTCCTTACATAACAGCTCTTGCAAGCAAACCTCTATCATCCATATACCAAAACCCCCCAACTTTTAAACCTGCTATCCCTAACCACTCAATTCCTCCAACAACCCCTCCAAAACCAGCCATCCCTTGTTCCCCTCCCAAACATCCCTCCCCCTCCCCATAACCCCCCTAACCGCACCCCCTAGCCTTCCCCTTCCACCTCCCCTCCTCCCCAAAATTCTCATACGCACCCACCAACCTCTCCGTCGCCCCCACAACACTCATCCACGCCTCCTCCCCCTCCAACCAGCCCTCCCCATTCATCGTCCCCCTCCACCCCTTCTCCGCCGCCTCCAACGCACCCTTATAATCCCTCTGCCAGAGTTTCAATTTCTCCACCAACTCATAAAGTTCCACTCTCTTCGTAATAAGGGGGACGATATCGCGCTCCATCATCTCAATCACAGCACGAGCTAGAGTACCGCGTTTCGGGATCCAGATGCCAGAGTCATCGGATTGACCTACTTCATCTGTTTTATCCCTGCTGACGGTTTCGGTGACGAGGGATCCGAGGATATCGAGATCGATTGCGTATTCGCCCACATTCGGCGCGCGAATACGCAGGATATTTCGGAGAGCCATGAGGATTTCTGGGAAGGCGGGGGGAGCCATTCGCGTGGCGATCGTGATGACGTTATCCCAGATTTTCCAATTATCATGTGCGGTTGCCGCGCCGCGTTTATAGGCCATCAATGCTTGTCTGAGGATTTCCTTGGGATCATTGGATTTGTCACTTTTATCTAGGGATGCGAAGTCGATTTCCTCGTCGTCCGCGATATCGGTAGATGCTTCCTCCTTCTTTGCGATTTTCTGCAAGGAGATAAGTTCGTCGTGTTTGGATAAGAGGGCTGATCCGAGGTTGCTGTATGTTTTGGCATCGGTATCGTCGATCATGATACTTTGTTGAAATGCAATAATGGCGCCGTCCCAATTACCGGTCTTGAGATCGATATCGCCGAGACGAGACCAGGTGTCGTTGTTTTGACGATTTACGACTACAGAAGCAAGATATGCTTCGCGAGCTGCGGTGAGATCGTTTTTTCGCGTGTGGTAATCACCTAAAGTACGTTGAGCGCGGGCGTAACGGTGTTTGGAGATTTCCCAGGCTCGTTCCCAGCAGGTTGGATCTTGGTCAAGATCTCCTAGTATACACCACAGGCGGGGTGCGTGAGGTGGAGGTGGGGAGCGCATTTCACCGTTCCATTCTTCCTTAACAACGGCTTCGGCATCAATATCGTACTTGTCCATATCTGGGCCTTTAGAAGAGTAGTAGAGCTGTCTCCGGACGACTTGTCGGGCTTTGTCTTCTTGGGCCACGGAATGATAACACAAAGCTACTTCGGCCCACATCTTCAATCTCTTGAATATTTCGAGAGCGCTGACGAGAGATCCGGCATTGGACCACGCAAATGCGAGTTCGGTTTCGATTTCCCATCGTGTAGGAGTGTTGAGCTGATTAACGTATCTTAGTCTCTCAGTAACGGGGGCAGATTCACCAGCTTTAGCTCGAGGAAGGAATGAAGTGACTTGGATTTCAGGTACCCATTCGGCGGCTGCTGAGGGCGTGGATTCTTGTGTATCAACGATAATCTGATCCACGATGACTTGGAGTTGTAAAACGGATCTTTCTTGAGTTCGAGACCTATGAGCTTCAATTCTACTTCGGACCAAGAGAGCCTGCGTGTAGATTTGCCAATTCGTAGGTTTGTCTGAAAGGACACGAACAGCGTATGGTAAGATTTCTTCGCTGTTTAGCTTGTCAAGAGGAGATAGAGTATCTTTAAGAGTTGCTTCTGTTAACAGGGTAATCTGGTCCAGAGGATGAAGTTGTGGTTGCTCATCCGGTTTCATACCAGCTAAAGCTACTGGTAAATTAGAGTTATCCACTTTGTCTGATGGAGTTTTGGCAAACTCGATAGATTCCAATAATGTATCATCATTCAACTCCAATGCTTGCGGACCAGTTGTGCTTTGCTCCTCGGCTTCATCTGATGGGTGAGCACTTTCCTTCGACTGCTCAGATGAATCCCCAGTATTAGCACTAGCAGCATCTTCCCTACTCTTCGCAAAAACCACTAACTGCGAAATATCATTTTGTTGAAACTTCGTTCTCTTTCCCAGAGCTCCAGAAAGAGCATACTCAAATCCCGAGACCTCACTAGCTTTTTTCACATTCTCCTCCGCCTTCAAATCCAAGCCCTCCATGATATAAATCTGCGCCTTCTCCAACAAAAACATGACCTTTGCATCAGTACCAAATGCACTCTCCTCTGCAAAGATCTCTGCCTCTAGATCCTTCAAATCCTGCTCGATCAAATCTTGCAAGACCGTCGAATCACTCATTCCCCCATTCATCGAATATCCACTCAGAAGTCTTTGATGATAAGCATTAATCCTAATTCTCATCCACTTACAATCCCAAGTCTTCACCCAAGAACGCCTGGGGAACACAGTCGTGAAGATATATCTCGCCAGACAAAATAATTCCACCTTGGGAATATGTTGATAAACGCTCACACCATCTACATCCAAACTTCTCAAACATTTTTCCCTCAGCTCATTAGCATTCCATTCTGAGCTCTGGAAAACGTCCCCGAAATCAACTGATGGCCCGGTAACATTGGTCTGAAGGAATGCATTAAAAGCTGCCAATCCCGTGATGAAAGTATAGAGAATAACTTCTCGATTTTGAAGATTTGCATCTTTGAGAGCGAGAGTTTGTTCCTCTTTGGAGAGATGGACATTCTCTGCTAAAATTTGAATCAGGATTTGCGCTGTGGGCGTGCGGAGAACGGCTTTGTAATCGCCATCAAGATAGTTTGTGATAATTTCTGACACAGCTTCAAGTTGTTTTAATTGCTCTAAATTGAATAATATAGCATCCAAGGTACCACCTTTACCACCCGTAGATAAATCTGAGGCGAAAGACATGATGTTATGTATTGTTGTTGTATTGATGCGCTTCACTTTTTTTTTTTATGTGGGAAAAAATTATCAAGGTCGGATAGGATGATTTGTAAGCGAGAGCATCTCGGAGTGGTAGTTGAAGTCAACTACGCTCAACTCATATTTCATCTGTTCATTAGAATTTGATTTATGGGTTTCAACACTCCAATCATCATTTTATAGTATTATTACATAATAAGCATTTAATTCTCAAACAGTTGTATTGACATTGATGCTACTTTAAAGCTACAATTGGGAGTTGAATTATGTTTCTCCCTTCGCTGATCAATAAGCCAAGACACCTTTTCATCATGGAAGACCCCACGGGCTAGGATGAACAAACCTATTCTGAGATACAAAATTCCTATTCAGACAAGGTATCCATAATATAGCAAAGTGTAATCAGTTCCATATAACCGCTCACTTCTTTCCCTTCTTTTTATTGGGAACAACTTTGAAGCCAGCTGTAGGTTCCTCCTTTGGTGGCCCTTTCTTGGCGACTTCACTCCATCCACCTCCACCAGACTTGTCATTTGATCCAGTATTAGCAAGTTCAACAATACCCTTCTCAGCCAATTTGTGGCGGCGAATATACTCCTCAGCAAAACGACGACCATCCATCACACGAGAATTAGAATACACAACATCAGCAATAATACTAGCTTCGTCTGGGAATGAAGACAACATAGTCATGAATACATCGACTGAAGATATGTTAGTGTATGAAATGGATCAAAGATAAGAAAGTTTAACTAACCATCAATGTCAGAATTGAGGCCTTCCTTGCCACTCAAAGTAGCCTTTGTCCATTTCTTGAACTCTTCATTGGCGGCGTTACCACCGGTTTGACTGCCAGCCATGGTTACGCTGCGAGCAGATGCTGCTGGGCGTATTGTGCGAACAGCGGGGCTAGCTACAGAAGCACTGCTGGCAGAACGAACAGGGACAGGAGCAACTGCACCAGATGGTCCTGTTGGGATTTTGACCTTTCCAGCGGCGCCGACAGTGGCCCAGCCTCCTCCGATGGTGGGAGTGATTGCAGATGGTTTGCTTGCAAGATCGGCATAGCGTTTTCCGCCTGCGACAGGAGAAGGTTGAGATACTGCTGCAGTTGCTGCAATTTTCTTCTTACGCAATTCCTCTTCTCTTTGAATCTCTGCGAGCGTCTTCTTGGAAGAAGTGGCCGCTACGGGAGCTTTGACTGCGACAGGCTTAGCCCAGACAGAAGGGGCATTAGAAGGAGTTGTGGGTGTAGCTGTAGCTCCCCAGGTAGATGTTGTTGGGAGACCAGGGGCGGGTGCAGCTGGTTGACTAGCTAGCAACTTCATTTCTTGTTCATGGAGAGCACGACGTGCAGCGGCGGCAGCTTCCTCTGCTTTAGCAGCCTTCTTAGCTTCGGCTTCTTGAATCTCCTTAAGAGAAGGACCTTTAGGAGCCTCGACCGGTTGAACAGCCCATGGAGCAAGGGTTGGTCCAGCACTGACTACCTCAGGCGTCTCAGAGCGTGATTGAACTTCAGCATGTAATGAGTCCGGCAAGCCGGAGCGACCTCTTTGGGCAGTTGGAGCAGGAAGAGGTGTCATCGATTGTGCAGGGGGTGGGAAAGGCATCGGAAGACTAGTATTCACCTTCGCCCAAGGGGACTCGGGTTGGGGAGCAGAAATCGGAGATTGCTTAGCAGGCGCTGCGGCGGTGGAAGCTGCTTGTTGATCCTTGATCTGCTGTGTTAAAGAGAGAATCTCCGGAGATTTTGATGCCGGAGATTTTTCTGACACAGTCTCTTCTTCGTACTGTGATTGCTGTTCCTGTGCTTCCGGTTGAGCTTGTGCCGAAGGAGTGGCCTCCTCATTAGCGGACGATTGAGCTGCTTCCTCTGCATCATGTTCAGCTCTGAGCTGTTCAAATTGTCGAAGACGAGCTACATAACCTTGCGGGTCATTCTGTTCTGCTCGAGGTGGCTCACGTTGCGCGCCGATTTGCTGAGGTTGACCAAAAAGAGCATTAATTTGCTGAGCTTGAGAGGTTTGTGCACCAACCGCTCCAGGTTGCTGACGGTCTTGTAGGCCAAGGCGAGCTAAATCATCGTGAAGAAATTCATTAGGCATACCTCCCATCATCTGAGATAGGCCGGGTCTTGGGCCAGCTTCAAAGAACCCGCCGGGCATTGGAGGCTGCGGTGGCATAGTGATTGGCGATGTCATGCTACCGAAGCTAGGTTGACTTTGCAAGCTATGAGCACTCGAATGATGGTGCAAGGTGGAAGCAAGGCCACCCATTTGCATCTGCTTCAAGCTGACCTGTTGTTGCGCCAAAAACTCCCTCTGTCTAGCCATAAGGTATTGCTCCTCCTGCTTACGTCTCTCCAAGTTGTTCTGTTGCTCGGCAGTCAATGTAGTACCAAAACTTGGGAAGGCTCCAGCGAATGGAGGTTGCACAGACCCAGGTTGCACAGCAGGGGCTGTAGCAGCGGAGGCGAAGGGTGTAGCTTGGGTGGTAGGAAGTCCATGCTGAATACCCATTTGAGGGACAAGGAATGGTTCACGTGAATTACCAATGCGGCGGATGAGCTGACCAAGCGGTTCAAACTCGGTGTCTTCAAGTTTTTTGACTGAGAGATCAGCCGTAAAGAAATTGGCCTTGTACCAATCATGCATTTCCAACCCAGACCAAGGTCCTTGAGGCTGTCCTTGTGAATCAAGGTAAATCCATCTCATTCTGTCTGGCATAACCATAGTACGTTGTTGAGCATTAGGAAGTTGACCTGGTGCCGAATCCGACCCAGTTTGGGTTTGTTGGTAATTAGATTGAGCCGAAGGAGCTTGTGGGACGATTGTACTGGGTTGGGATTCCGCCGCAGAAAATGGTTCCTGGCTACGGGGTTCAGAGCCAAAGAAGGAGCCATGGCTGTGCAACGGGGTTCGGCCAATCGCTCCAAATGCGCTGTTTTGTCTTAGGTCTCCAATCTCACCAGGATTGTCGTTCTCTACCCCCTGCATCTGAGCCTGCATAGCAGGAGGGAACAACGATCCGAGCTTACTACCACGTCCAATAGATCCCATCGGGTTGCCATGACCAAACATACCTCCACCCATAGAACTATGAATTGGAGATGGCAACTCACCCATGGGCGCAAATATGGAGTTTCCAAATGCACTTGGGAACACTGATCGATTTTCGCGATCCGGTGTCGAAACCAAATTGTTCGTTGACCACCCGCCCATATTACCAATGTTACTCAAAGATGGAAGTCCGGCTAAAGCCGTGAATGGTCCCCGGGATACACCACCCACGACACTGGAAGTTTGACTACGGTCGCTTCCATCAAAAGCTCCACTGCCAAAGTTTCTAGAAAGATTACTAAAAGCATTTGGTGTATGCTCCGGGATGCCTCCCAATGGTTGAGGTCGGTCATGAGAATGATCATCGTCGAAAGAATTATCCTCATGTCCAAGTCTATCTCTTCGTTCTTCGTGTGGGCTACGATAAGGATTAGTATCTGGGCTCAAGGGCTCATTGTAGTGCTGCTGTACTTGTGGCGTCTGGTGATTTTGAGCACGTAGCTGAGCATCCCTGAAACCAGGCATGTCAGACATTCCGAAATCACTCGATAGTCCACGGATTGGCGTGTCAAGTCCCGGTGCCTTTCGCTGAGGATTCAAGGTTGGGCTTGTATCTTGACCACCTCCAAGACCAGCGCTGCCACTCGGGATATTGTCTTCGCTAAATGGGTCCGTATCTGTTCGAGGTCTACTTCTCCATGCGCGTTCAGCGGGTTGCGATGCACTATCCTCAGATTTATCCTTTGGCATGAGATGTGCAAGCCGACTCTCGCCGCGAATGCTACCAAAACCTGGTCGTTTCTCGCCTGGAGTTGTGGGAGTTGGCATTGCAAAGGCACCAAAAGTTCCCATCGGGGTCATTGTAGCGCTTATAGGCGCTGGTCCCCAAGGGGACAACGGCGCGCTTCCCAAATTACCCCCGCCTGTATTGGAACGCATTAATGGGCCGAATGGCAGGGAGCTTTTGGGTTCGTCAGGGCGATCATCTACATCATCCTTCAAGTCCGTAAGTTTGCGAGTGAAAAAGGGAGAAGACTCGTCGCGAGGGAATCGACCAGTTCCGGCGGGGGATCCTAATCCAGCGACAAATGGAATTGCATCGCTCGTCTCTCTGCGGCGTGTTCCCGGTCTACTCGAAGCTGGCGAAGTAACTGCGAAATTAGTGTTGCCAGAACCATGAGAAATGGAAGTTTTGCGACCATTTGTGTTTGATCCTTGTTCGCTCGGGCCCTTGTTCTGATTTTGGGGTGGCGGTTTCATGGGAGAATTGACATCAGTAGTGAAAAGCTAATGTATAGATTAGTATTAAGTGACTGCGGCGAGCTGATAGGTAGGTAAACTGACGATTTTCTCATCTTCGGTCATCTCTTCCAGAGAGACTGGTCGCTGGCTACCTGTCATGTCCCAGCATGCATCTGGGCCATGAGTCTCTCTGCCATCAGTAACCTTACCCCATACTCGACCATTTGTTCCATTTGATTGGCCAGGGTTCCAGCCTTCAACATAGAGTCTCGAAACGTCACCATTACGTGCGCCAGAATCTTTAGCTTCGCGGTGTTTTTGATATAAATCCAATAGATGAGTTTTTGGATAACGAAGATCTGCAGGAACAGATGGCTCATATGCTTGAGTTTGTTGCTGTGGTAAATCTTCGGAAACTTCGCTACTCTGTGCTGGAAGGTTGTCTGCTTGTGCGGATAGTGTGTGGGGAGCATTAGAAGAACGACGGAAGGTCAATGTGCCACTGCCATTGGTAGATCTATTATCTCTTCTTGCCCTGTAACATGATATGGCATTAGTTATAGGACCTGACTGGCTTTCAATACGTCGGAGACTTCTGCTGGTTGGCGAATAAACTTTGAACCCTCTATCCTCTAACAAAAATGGCATAGTTGATTGGACTAATGACGTCTGGAATATCCGAACAATCGAGCAAGCAACTAAGAAGGAATTGGGAAAAGGGCGCTGATGAAATAAATGTAACGTTTGTAGATAATGATGTTATCCAGAATAATTACAACATTGGCAAAAGGGTGATTGCAATGTGTGTAGCAAAAGGGATTGTGAAGAAATCAAACATACCATTCAGTACCACGAGCACTTTCGTTCCTTCCAGTTCGAGAATCACGACTCGAACCCGCACCTGAACCCGAACCAGCTGCTGCAGCAGAAGCAAAACTTGACGGCATTTGCGAAGGCATATTGATTTCGTTGGTAGCTTCCTGTTGTTTGCACAAGTTGAGAAGGAAGTATCGATCGACGATGTAGAGTTTTGATGGGCGTGGGCGGCTTTTTTAGATTGAACGCGATAATGCGCACAAATTTAAATAGGTAATAAGTACTGTTTAAGGATTGTAGAGAAGATTTAAAGGTATCTTTGATTAAATATCTTACGATATTGATTTAAGATTGAATTTTCTTGGTGAATTTGCGGGGGAGAATGGATGTTCTTTTGGAATTTGAGGGACCTCGATTTTCGTACAAAAAAAGCGAAGGAAGTTGAAGGGCAAGAAAGGTCGACGGTTAGTAGCTCTGCAACTTTCTTGACTGAGTTAGTACGTTTATGGTTTAGCGTGATGTGTGTTCTTCGTTGTGAATGGGATATTTAGCCTTGAATATGAGGCATCAAATTACAGGGCAGGAATCATCATTTCCTATCTCTTTCATCTCTTTCATTTCATCTGTTTTGTTCATTGGCGATGATATACATTTACCCCTTTTTATATTACTTTTTGATACATAATATCACAGGTACCTACCGATTGCCCCCTTTCTTTTCATATATAAATTCATTACATATTTAATATCAACTCAAGGGTAGAATGTTTGATATAATATGAATATTTTGATGTATGCCTCGTGGATGGTGGATATAAACCTGAGCTGCTTCTTTTCTATACAACAACCTTATATATACTTAGTATCTTTTTACAAGTAGTCTCATCTATTCGAGTACAAAACGTTCCTATCTTCAAATGTTTCTGCCTTCACGGGAGTGGTTTCCGAAGGGCCAGCGGAGCGCAGCTATCATGAACTGCTGGATACTAGGTAATATACACAGATTCAATATCGATATAGCTTCTCAACCAATTCTACATATCTATTTTCAATTCTCCCATCAAATCGAACCCCCCAACTAACTTCAAAAACAATACAAATAATCTGGCCAGCTATAATTAGTTTCTCTTGTACCACATCGCTGCAACCATCTACGGCGATACATACCGATCCTCACCAATTGGAAATCACTTGAATATCTCATTTTCTCAATTATACCTTTTACCACATCTTCTATCCATTTTTCATCACTTCTGCATCAACCAATACATCTGGGGATTGTGGCAATACATCTGGCATTAATCCAATTGGAGTCAGTACTTTCCAGAGTCGATCGCTTTCCCATCAATCAATCAATACATATGCAACATACCACAAAAAGGAGAGTAGAGATCAAGGAAGTTCCCTATTGCTATTTACCCTAGGAACAGGCTTTGAATTAAGTGTCCCATTCTCGAGATGGAAATATCATGGATATGATGAGATTACCTCCTCTTTTTCCATTAATATCGCTATGAGAATGGAGCCGTCTGTAGGTATTTATATTGAATCAAGAGAGTGACTTCCACTCATCACTTAGTCCCTGGAATACCCTTTGGATATATCCGACTACCAGGACGGTTCCATAGCCATAAACCGAGTCTGCATCGGAATGTTTGTTTGCTCACCCGAAAGATTTATGTGACAACTCTCGAGCACACAAGCATTAATCTGCCGATCGAACTTAATATTCTTGGGCAGTCTAGGTATCCAATTGACCCATTGGCCAAACACTACCGTCCATCACGTTGCACCGATTTTGACCACGAACAAGTGTCACAGTTTGTCAAAATTTCTGAACAAGCAAACAATGTAAGCATCAGTTCTTCCCTCCTATGAATATCTTTATAGTCAGAAGATATCTTGACTCATACAAAACTGTTCATTATTGCATCCGGTATCGGGCCATGCAGACGTAGACGTTCGCTTTATGGTCTTTCCACTTTCCCTTTCGACATTCTCCTTCTTAATTATCCTCATCTTAAACTTATGCCACTGACTCTGGGTCAATATCAAAACCCGAACCAATCTTCACGATGCTTCTAGAAAGAACCGGTCAGGGACGATCTCATCATCGTAATTCTAGACATGCTCTTTCACATTTGAGTAATCGCCAGGGTTCAACCTCTGGTTGCTATGATATCCGCCACGAGAAAAATGGAGTTCACTGGGAGGGCTGTCCAAATTTCAACCCCAACTCCAGACGAATAGCAGCTAGAGATCAACTGTCGATGAGTCGGATAAGAGAATCTGGTACAGGAATTCCCATACTTGGAGATCCAACATCTTCAGTGGGATTACCTTTACTTCAACGAAATCGCTCCAGCCCAGGTGAAAGATATTTGGAAGGGTCGGGTGGTATGGAAGCTCTTGCAATAGGAGGAGTAGGCCTAAGATCTAGAAGCATCGGTCAAAACCCAGGCGGTCTTGAAGCCCTCAGGATTGGTAATCAAGATCTTCGTAATCGGAATTCTAGCTTGGATAATCAATGCCCAGCAGGGCTCGAACATTTTGAAGAAGTCAATGGGAGAAGATTGCAATTCCCTCTACGATCAAATGAATATGCAGCCTTTGAACACGTTACAAACCGCAACATGACACCCAGACTACCAAATCGAGGTATTCCCAATCCAAGCCGTCAATATTCACTCGGAGAAACTTCTCCCGATCCACGCATACAACATCGATACCACTCCTCGCGCATCCCAATCTCACCATCGCAATTCCAAGATCTCGGACCTGGCCCTCCTGAATTCGTAATGGCGCCAGAACATCAAGACGCCCTATATTATCCAAACTCTCCACGTCGCTCCCGCAATTCCACACCCCGCATGATGTACAACGAAATGGCCATGGGGAATCCGCGTACTCACCATAATACAATTCAGCAAAGTCCCAACCCCTTAATGTACGGCGAAATGGACAGTCCACTTACATCTTCCCGGTACGGATCTATACATTCTCCTCTAGGAAGTGGAAGTAGTGCAGATTTGCGACGGGAGATGGGTATTGAACGACAGGAAATGGGAAGAGAAAGAATGACACCGTTTGCTACCTATGATACTGGTAATCTGAATCATAGAGGTGGCCATGACCTTCGCGTGGATACAAATTACCAATCTCCATATGTAGAAGATTGGGTTAGTGAAGTGGGGATTGGAATAGGGCAAGATGAGATGATGCAGAGACAAGCTGCGATAGAGGGAGGAGGATTGGGATTTTTTTATGATGAGACGGTGGGAATGGATGATGGTTATCGTAGGTCTAGATTGGTGTGAATGACTGATTGAAGAGTCGGGAATATCTAGAGGGTACTTGTAAGCGAAAAGCAATTGCTTTGAGCATTACTTTAGCATTAATATTATTTTACTTCTTACATCGTCGTTAAAATTCTCCTCTTCTACGAATGCATATCATTATATATCGGTCCATAAATAAAGGAAAGTCTTCATTCTCCGCCTCCGTTAAATCACGGATGGATACGGAGTTCTTAGATTCGAAAATATCATCTAATATATATAATAATATAATAAATGCCAAGTCGAACAATCAAGCACCTTTACACCTCGTGACCTATTACTCATTACTTTAATCTGTTCTGCCAACACAATATCCCATATCGGTATCCATACGTAGTATACTTATCTAGGTAGGTAGGTATCTAATTTCCATAACTAACATCTTCGGAGTCACCGTTTGCATACCTAGTATGTAGGTGTACACTGTACTGTACGGAGTACACATATTCCATACAACATGTATGATCGATCCATTTATCCTCGGCAATAAGAATCAGTTGGTCAATACCGAATTCAGGTCTATGCATAGAGTAGACTCATAAGATCTGGACAAACATGGGAGTTCCAATCCTCGTGACTTCCATCCATCCATCCATCCCCCCATAGAAAGATCAATACGCAATACCCACATTAATCATCTTCCCCTCATCAATACCCGGAACTCACCGTGTAGCATCAAATATTTATCTAAGATTCTAGATTCTAGATTTGAGGGTACGGAGTAGATTTCTCAACATACAGAGTACCGTATGTATCCGGAGGAATTAACACAAAAATCTAAGAAAACATGCCAAGAACGGTAAATCGGCATTTCGTAGCGTTTGCTTGCGCAGGGTGGCGGGGCGGGGCTGAGGACTTGTGGCTTGGCGGTAGGGGAGTGTGTAAGGCGTAGGTGTGTGTGGTTGATGACGTTTTCTTTGGGTTTGGGTTTGCTTTTGGTGGTTGAAGGGTTGATGGGTATGTGTATGATGAATTAGTGATGAATTGATGATGAATTGATGAAGGGGCTAGAAGCGAGAGAAGTAGAAAGTAAAATCATTTGTCATTTTTAAGGAATTGGCTGAAGGAGTTTTCTTTGTATGATTAATTCAAAAGGTACTCTAATAGATAACCTTAAATGTGGATACGAAATGCTAATAGCCTAATAGAAAGTCCTGTGCCATCATGTATGTATGGAGTAAATGCGAATGTGAATGTTTCAAGTTACTCGTAAGAACAGGTGATCATATCACTTTCATATGCCAAAATCATTCACAACAGATGAACCATCGAGAACTGCATACCATTCATCCCCAAAATCATTATTCATCCTTCTCAATGCCCTCGGAAAACTTCTTCAATCTTCTGGAATACTTCCATTGCATGAGGTAGTCAGGATACTCGTGGCGCAGTATCTGCCCCTCAAATCAGAACTCGGGAATGAAAAGCAAACAACAAGCCAATACATTTTTCAGATCTTACTTCTTCCCCGCTAATAATAGTCAGCTTTATCGTTTAGCTTTTCGAGGCTGCAGATGATTCACTGCCCTAACTGTGCCTCACTAATATACTCCGTCCGTACATAATTCGTGTTATATAAATACTAATCCTATTACCCACCTCATCTAACTTGCCTTCTTCTTCTGCTCACATTAAATAGAGATCGCAACGTTTCTTGTTCTATCTCTAAAGTTCACAAAAACATCTTCAAATACATCATAACACGATACAGCACAACACAAGAACAGTAGATAATCTCAGCAAAGCAAAAGCAAATTAAACAAAAATGTCCAACCAAGAATTCTACGGAGGTGGAAACCCCTACCCACCACATCAACCCTATGGTTCTGCACCACCCCCTCAACCATACTCCCAACAATCTCCCTACAATCAAGACAACAACGCCTACCCCCCAGCACCAAACTACGCACAAGGCCCATACCCCCCTCAAAACCTCCAACCACCCTACGGCGCCCCCGGTCCATCCCCAGCACACTCCCCCTCACCCTACGGCGGGCCACCCCAACAAGCCCCCTACGGGCAAAATCCTTACCCACCTCCTGACCCATACTCAAACCAACAAGTAAACACCTACGGCGACAACCGGGGGTACTCACCCGCACCAACCCCATACGGCGCACCCGCACCCTATGGCGCCCCAGCCCCCACCTACAACGAACCAGGCGCCAATCTCCCACCCCCACAACTTGACGCCAACGGACAACCCGTCGAAGGAGACCGCGGACTCGTATCCATGGGACTCGGCGCCGCAGGCGGCTGGGGCGTCGGCTCCCAAACCGGCCGAGGAACAATGGGCAAACTGCTCTACGCAGCGGGCGGCATGATCGCCGGACAATTCCTCGGAAACAAAGTCAAGAAATACCGCAAAGACCACAATGATCGCGATGTAGAATACTACGAGGATGCTCAAACGGGGAGAGAATGCTCGCCGCCGAGAGAAGGAGAGGGTTTACACCCACAGCATGCGCAGCATGGATATAATGGGGGATATAGGGATGAGAAGTATAGCGGGCATGGAGGATATGAAGAGGAGAGACACGGGAGACATCATGAGCATGGTCATGAGCATCATGGTCATCATGGACATCATGGCCATGAACATAGAAGTCATTCGAGACATTCTAGTCACTCGCATGGGAGACACCATGATGAAGATCGGTATTAGGGGGGATTATTTGTGTGCAGGGTAGAGAAAATTGAGGAAAACGAGATAGGGATTTGATATTCCCTTTTTTCTCCCCTTTTCATTTTACCGGGGCGGGGTTTCTTTGTTCGAAGTAATAGGATGACAGGATTAGGCGTTTGGATATGCTATCAAGTATGTCAATTATTAGTGAGTTTGATCAGACTCGATTGAAGGAAATTTTCACGCGGTACGAAATGATATGATGAGAATGATAGGATAGGATAGGATAGTTTTAAGAGTTAGTTAAATATCAAAACTTGCCAATATATGATGAAATTGCATTTTATTTTTTTCTCCATCTTCATTCTTTATTTACTTTTCCAGTCTCAAGTTATATCCGTGTTGTGGAGAAGAAGCAGAAACGAGTCGAGAGTAAAACATGAAGGGTGTGTTGAAATTTAAGGTAAGAAGCTAAACTAGAACTGCAAACCTCTCCATAACCATATCAATATCAATATCAACATCAATACTCTCTCCCTTTCTCTCCCTGTATTCTTCCCACAACCACCGATACCTCGAAGCGCATAAGACACCGACCTAAGAAAAAAAGCGAAAAGAAAAAAAAAAGAAACTAAAATAACCACCCAACGCACCGAAACAATACTATAAACACCAAACCCCCCCCCTTTTTCCCTTCCTTATTTCGCCTCTCCCCTCCCAGACCTCCAAACCCACGTCTAAATCTGCTTCGCAAAAAGCTCAATCCAGCAAGCTACCTCTTCAAGACTAAGTTTGTCACTCGGTCCAAAGATGCCGATGTCGACCGTTTCAGTCTGGGGATTATAGCGGATTTCTATATCGACCGATGGCTATTCACAAAAGAAAAAGGAAGTTGTTAGTTTAGTTTGCTTTGTTTTATTTTTTGCAAGAATGAGAAGAAGATGATGATGAAATGGTATAGGGGGTAACAGGTAAGGCGAAGGGGTAAATCGGAATATGGAATCGAGATTTTATAAGAACAGAAATAGGTCTCGAAAAGAAGAAGGAAAAATTGAGATATCAGAACTTACCAGGTACGCTCCGAATTCCTCCACAGCTGGCATCTTCTTGCTCTTCTTCAGTGGAACCACTCTCGCATACGCTTCCCTGTCAACAACCAATTGAAGAAGTTCTTCTTCTCTCACCTCCTTTCGGCCCCTTTGAACAGAAGGCTCTAGACAAAATGTCGCGCAAGGATTTTTATTCTCCTTCTGCGTTCCCACAATCAATTTCTCAATCACTTCCCAGTCCGATTCTTGACTTGCTTTTCCCTTACCCATTTTCTCACCATCGTCCACTCCCCTCACAATATTGATCCAGCCTTGCACTTTCACTCCAGTCCACTCATAAATCTCGTCCAGGTCCACATTAGCCATGCCCCCGACGCCGATATTTCTCAAGTCTCTCTGCACATCTCTAGCCAACCCCTCGCATGGCAATGCAAAATTGACACCAAAGCTTGCCTTCTTCTCTGTAATTTTGATCGGTAATAAGTTGAGCGTTGGAGCTAGCATTGAAGAAAGATTTTCCGAAAACGGAAAGCGGTTTGCCAGGTACAGGCCTACGATTAGATCTTCTCTGTTGTCTTTTCTGCTTCGAGAAGGATGAATATGCAAAGGATTCTCAAATTGTTTCATTCTCAAAAGTCTGGATGCCAGCACGATCAATATATGATCAATCGAGACGGCCGCATTCTGGGCGATTAACCTCAGGCGTTTTGCTGGTAGACCAGGTGTGAAAACCTCGACTCGCCTTGGCTCTTCGATTTCTGGCTCTGGTGATCCATATTCCTTGTAAAAATTTGGATCTGGTTTATTATCAGGAGGAGAGCCAAGATACTCTACCCACTGATCCCTCACAGATTGTTCGTTTTTCTCCTGAATTGCTGTCGCTACAAATGTCTTCCATCTATCTTTAGCAATTGTAGAAATAGACATGAAATCCGAGTCTCCATACCAGGCTACCAAATTCTTAATCAACAACGAGATACTTATGCCATCGTAAAGAGCGTGGTGGATAACCAAGTGCATTTCAACATCTTGATCTGAAGTATTTGGCCCATCCCCAATGACGAAAAGACGGAGTGGTGGATCTTCGAGGTTTTCTAGATCACAGTATTCGATACATCCTTCAAGCTTAGATAACTCTGTTACATAAATGATCTTATGTGACGGATTTTTGTAAACAATCTGAGCGATGCTTGAATCTGTGCGCGAACCGATGAAACCAGTACGTAGGATGTCGTGTTGACATTGCAATTTGAACCAAGCAAGATCGAGTCGATTTCGATTAAAGCCATTTGACAACTTGAGTTTAAAATTAGCATAGAAGACAGATCCTTGCGAGTTTTGCCAATGTCTAATCATGTATTTTTGTCCTGCTGTTGCGGGCATGATGTATCCTATCTCACCCAAAGTAGCTTGCAAATGATCAAGCTTGAGTTGATCAATCGATGGTTTCGATTGAACCAAAATAGCATCGGCATCGATAGGACCATCCGGTTGCGTTTTCTTTTTCCCAGATAGATATTTTGCGATATCCTGGATTGTGAGATATCTCATGATTTCCGAAGCAGTTAGGGAGATGTTGCATTTCTTTAGCATCGCTGGAAGTTTGATTATCGTAATTGAGTCTAGGCCTAACTGAAAGATCGTTGAGTCTTTAAGGATATCCTCGCCTGGCACACCTGAGATAAAAGAGATTGCTTCTCGAAGTTTCAATTCCGTTTCGGACCAATTGTCACGGATAGAAAGTGCTTTTGGAATTTTCTGAGGGCGGGAAATGTCTCGAGGTTGAAATCTTCGGGATCCGCATATCGAGATTCCGTCAGAGTGAATCTCAATAACCTGCTCTTCTTTGTCTTCTAAAACTTTTCCTAGAATTGTATCTAAACTTTCGAGAATTTCTTGTGTCTGTTCCACGTCCCTGGCATTAGATTTACAAGCCGCCGTCCAGTAAAGTTTATCTGATTCGTCTTCTATCTCCATCTCAACACAGATTGGAAACTCAATATCTGAAGAACCACCCAGCGTTGAGTACAGCGAATCGATTTCCGCCTCGGGTCTAATACCTTGATATGTAAACAGCGTATCGAACATTGTGGTATCCTTGTTTGAAACACCTCGAGAACCGAGTGCGTATGCTTGAGCTTTACCAAGGGGAAAGTTTTGATATTGCCGGGTTGTATCGCTCTTCTCTTGCATATCTCGAAGCATTTGACCGAGAGTTCCACGAAGTACCGCTCGAACTGCCACTGTATTAAACAACGGAAAGTTTACCTTACTAGCTTCGGGCGTATCACGACAAGCAAGTACAGTCCCAAATACAACATCAAGCTGACCCATGAGTTCTGCAAGAACTACAGCCCAGCATGTTTGTCCTAGTGCCTGTAAGGTAATATTAGAAGAGCGACAGCAGTTTTTGACTTCTTTTAATGAGAATTCCGACGTCTTTTCATATCTGTGAATGGCAATCTCGCCCAATAGCCATATTTCCTGCTTTGGAAATACAGACGGTGGCGAATCCCAAAGTGTAGCCTTCCAGAAATCTTTGGCCTCATCGGTAACAGAATCGAGAATTTCTGCCAGGTACGACATGTAATCAGGCCGCTCAGTAATTTCATTGCCCCAATATGCTTTGCTAATATCATCGTGTATCATCGGTAGTGATCCACCATCGTAAAGGGCATGTGAGATTTTCATTACTATAAACCTCCTGTTTTTGAAATGAACGGGAAGTATTCCGAACAAATTGCTCTCTATGGACGAACAGTTTTCTGTTAATCTGGATTTTACCTCTTCTAAAAGGCTTGCGGGACCATTATGTGCATGCCCTATGACCGGACTCGTTTGGGAAACTTTCACCCAGTCTTCATGGACAATCTGTGCATAGTTCACAGGAGACTGTGGGTCTTGAACTTCAAGAAAAGTTGTCCTTAAAATGGGTGAGTTTTCAATAACACGGTCCATGGCGTTCAATAACTTTTCTTCTTGAGTCGTTTCACTTAATTCAAAAACCTGCAGTGTCAAATAACTTTTGAAGTTAGACTTTACCATTTCCTTCAACATGCTCTCTTGTAAAGGTGTAGCTGGCAAAATCCGTTCAACTCTAGAAGGGAGGCTAGACTTTAGATACTCATCAAGCTGTTCGCTTATCTTTGTCAGTTTCTCAATAGAAGGAGAGCTGCGTGTTCCGGCTTTCAACAGTCTCGCGTTCTCTACAATTTTGGGGATAGTCTGACATTTGATGATTTCGCTGACAGATAGTTCAATTCCGTTCTTCCGCAGTCGTGAGGATAATTTAATTACATCGATGCTGTCGAGTCCAAGTTGGAAAATTGATCTAGGCTCATTGTTACATATCTTGTCAACCTTCGCCAAAACTGCAACTTCGCTACAAACCACGTTGATTTGCTGTTTGGTTAGAATTATTCCGTCTGGAAGTGGTTGGTCTGATGGCTGAGAGCGAGGTACCTCCGGATTCAACTTGTCGCCCGGAGTTGCATGATCATTTTGTTTAGGCCTAATAATTTGCATTCCTTCATCTTTGCCACTAAGAATATTGCAAATCATCTCATGCATGTTCTGGAGCACAAGCATTCCCATGACTTCTGTCACAGCCGAGCCCTTGGCAACAATCTTCAGCGCAAGCCTGGTACTATCATGGTTCAAAGTAGCTTCGAGTGCTAGCGGATACTATCCAATAGTTAGGTCGGCCCCTTATCAATGGTAGTGCTCTCCACTTACATCTGTGTCATCATTGTCGAGAACCGTGATATTCCTTCCTAGACGATTTGAAAATCGTTTCTCGTTAAGATCCGGACGTTGAAATACAAAGAGGGTCTCAAAGAGTGGACTGCTAGCTCCACCTGTGATCCATTTCGTGATATCCTTCAAGGGTGTGTGCTGAAATTCTTGGATTTTCATATTAATAGAATGGCAATCCTTTATTAGAGTGGACATTTGGGTGCCAAATTCAATGGGAAGATGGAAGGGCACGGTGTTGAAAAGAGGTCCAACAACCTCCTCAACTCCTTCGAATTCTATTCCTCTACCGGAAGTGACAATACCAATCGTTGTTAGTTTTGTAGAAATGATCATTTGAATAGCTGCGATCCATGCTGCTTGAATTATGGCTTGCGGGGCGACAGATAAAGCTTTTCGACTGTTCTCGAAGTTCTTTAGGTCAAGGGTATCTTCGAACACATTATTTCCTCTATCTTGCAGTTTATGAGGTATTGAAGAATCAGACCAGGTTTTCAAATGGAATCTCCAAAAGTCTTCGGCTCCAGGAATTATTGACAATGGCCCATACGCCAAGGACGAATGAAAATCTGGGCCGTATTGAATGTCCTGAACGTTGAAGAATTCGTCACAAAGGTGATTCAACATCATACCTAGACTGGTACCATCATAAAGGCCGTGGAAAATACTCAAGATCATTTTCTTTTCCGTTTTAGAACCAACAACTTCAAAAGACCATGGGTTCTTGAGAATATCTTCTTTTTTCGTTGAGGCTTCTGGTGCTCTTTCCGGCAATGATTCTCCAGGCTTGAGAACCACTTGGGCGAACCCATCGTCTGTCAACACAAATTTAGTCCGTAAGATTTGGAGATTAAAAACGACACGATTCCAAGCCGCATTGAGCTCTTCCGGAAGAACTTCAGATTTTAGCCGGTATTGGAGGTTGTTGAAATATAGCTTCCCATCGCTCTCAAGAAATCTGTAGATCATTCCTTCTTGCACAGAAGTGCAAGGTGCAATACTCTCAATCTGTTCCAATCCCACCCCTAGCTCTTTGAAAATGGATGTTGTATGCTGCTGTGAAAACCCCACAATATTCGACTGGGCTGCAATTAGATATGGACTTTCCTTGCCTTCATTCGGTTGTGCAACAAGGAGTGCTTCAACCAATTTTCCTATCGTGGGATTGCTCCTAACAGTGGCATTAGTAGCATTGATTAATCCTAATTTTTGCAAGGCATGGGAAAAATTGATCATGGTGATGGAGTCAAGACCAAGTTGGAAAATATTCGAGCTCCGAGTCAAATCGGGAACCTCGATTGGAAACGCCTTGACGATAAGGTCGAGGACTTTCTGTTCTCTGTTTGTCCATTCTGCATGATTCTGCACTGAGAGACTCATATTCTGAAGATCTTCCATACTCAGATCGTCGAATTGCGCTGCTAGTTGTTTCGAATCAGCTTTATTGTTTGCATTAAGTGGAAGTGCTTTGATGGGAATGAAATGTGTAGGGACCATGTATCCAGGAAGGCGCGATTTGCAAGTATCTCTAATTGAGGGAACCACTCCACTGTTTTCCGACTTATTCTTTCCCGAAATGACGAAAAACGTGACCAGCTGCTCTTTAGCTTGGGTTTTGTGTTTCAAGACTAACGTGACTACTTCTTCGAGATCGTTTCTACTCTTCTTAATTACTTCATTGACTTCACTAAGCTCTAGACGTTGTCCACGAAGTTTGACTTGATCATCAGCGCGGCCGAGAAAAATGAAGGTGCCATCGTGCAGGATGCGAACAAGATCTCCAGTGCGATATACACGTTCATTGAAACCGGTAAGTGTTGGAAACCTCTCCGATGTAAGCTCTGGTCGATTAAGGTATCCCTTCCCAACAAGCTTTCCAGAAACACAAAGTTCACCAATGCCACCTCTTAAGACCGGCAGCTCTGTACCTGGTTTCAGTACAAATGACCCTACATTGTCAAATTGAGGACCAATATTGGAAGGTTTGCCATTCTTTGGCACTCGAGGGTACATTGTCACCCCAATGGTAGCTTCAGTCGGCCCATATCCGTTGTAAATGCAAGCATGTTCACCCCATACATCCAGGATTTCTTGTTTTAGTTGTTCACCACCCGTAATAAAAACGCCTTTCCACAATGATGGGACATCATCGGGGTGCAGTAGACGTGCAAGACTTGGTGTCAAATCAATATGCGTGATACCTAGTTGTCGAATTGCGCCCGGAATGTCCTCAAATATCAAGTCCCGAGGAGCTGAAGCTACGCAAATCCCAACACTCCAACTCCAGAATTGTTCCAAAACACTGACATCAAAATGGAATGAGGCAAACTGTAGCCACTTTGATTCTGTAGTCCAATGACCAGCAAATAATCTTTGAAATGCGAGCATTGCTTGAATAGCATTCTCGTGGGTAAGAAGACATCCTTTTGGTGTTCCAGTCGTTCCAGATGTATACAGACAATATGAGATATCCTGGGGAGTAATTTCTCTCGGGATTCGTGGCGCCTCGGATTTAAATTCTCGAAGTACTAAAGGATCAGTAAGATCGATTATTTTCCCGTCTACGAAAGATTTTAGGATTTGCGCCGGGTTTCCTGCAGTAATGGTCAACTTCGCGGCAGAGTCCTCCAGGATGAACTTTAAACGTTCAGCAGGAGCATTAGGATCTAGTGCAACATAACCACAGCCAGCCTTCATGATACCAATAATTGCAAAAGAAGCCTCGGCACACTTGTCAAAACAAATCGCAATTATCTCGCCCGGGGTTGCCCCACGCAGGTGAAGCATATGAGCGACTCTGTTAGCTTCCCCATCCAGCTGTTGATATGTCCATTTTTGACTTTGATAATTCCCTGGCTCAAGACAAGTAGCAAACTCCAAAGCAACTCTATTTGGCCAATTTTTGGAACCCCTTTCAACGTACTGGTGCAGAAGCGTTACGGAGTCGGGAAGAACTGGATCCTGAGCAGGAGTTATGGATAGTAGGTTCATTCCAATGTCGGGCGCTACATCGCATAACTGATCTGGGCAGTCAAGCGTATCTAGCAGTAACGCATCAAACTGTTTTGTCATAAGCTCTGCATGTGATGCGGGTACAATATCTTCTCTAAAAGATAACCGAATTGTGATTTCACCTGATAATAGAGGTTGAACTTCTAGAGATATTGCATAGTCTACGGTTGCTTCCTCATTGACTACTTTCCATGGCGGACTCAAAACGTCTTCATCCTCAGGCAGTTTTTGGTATGCGAATAAGGTATCAAATATCCTTCCCTCAGGATAACCAGACCACTTCTGGATTGACGTGAGCGGTGTGAATTGATGCTTGTGAAGTTGTGCATTAGATGACATAGTCCTAGCCAACAACTCGCTATTGGTGCCCATTATATTACAGTTGACTGGAAGTGTAACGATGGTCGGAAAGCCCACCATATTAGCATCATCACAAACAGATCGACCTGACAGTGTCATTCCAAAGGTCGTAACATTTTCTCCGGTGTAAGCCCTTAACAACCTCGCCCAAGTTGCTTGCCCAGCTGCTTGCATTGTAACTCCAATATTTCGGCATTTCTCCTCGAGCTCCTGCAATGAAGCTAGAGATTTGACTTCACAAACTGCATTGCTGTGCCTCATGATGCGCAGAGGAGTTAGATCAGGGAACTTATTGACCACGATCTGATTTTCTGGTTGTTGCCAAAATGCCTTTTTCTCGTCTTGGTCCGCTTGGGATGCCTGCAAAACTGAGCTTAAGAGCATGTTGATACCAGGGCGGCTAACAACTGTTTGGTTATGATAGAACTTCGTATAGTCTGAGAAAATCATCTGCATCGATTGAGCATCGTACAGAGCGTGATGTGCAGTGAGTATGAGCAGAGTTTTATCCCCTTTCTGCTCTATGCTTATGTGCCATGGGTTCTCAAGGCGGTCGATTTCATCTGACAGGATATGTTTCCCGCTGTCAAACCATGGGAGAACAAATGATTCATTTGTGAATGTGACCATTGCGAACGGGCTATCCGAATCTCCGGTCTGGGTAAATGATGTCCGAAGCATGTCATGAATTTCACAAACCGAAGTCCAGGCATCTTTAACTCTTGCCATCGAGTGACCCGGCAAGAGCTCTAGAGACATGCTGTTGATATATTCACGACCTTCAGAATGTAAGCTTTGAGCAAGCATACCTTGTTGTACAGCGGTACAAGGTCTTATTGCTTCTAAACTATCTTGAAAGATTCCAATCTTCGAACAAATTATGTCTCTAAACTTTTGATCAAAAGCTGCAAAGTCAAACTGGCTATGCTCCTCGCTCACGGAAGTGCCAATTTGCTGAAGATGTGAAGCAATTTGAGCGATCGTAGGATTTTGTAGAATATCACTGGCAAGGATTTGATGTCCTTGACTTCTCAGGCGAGACGCAACCTGAACAGTACTGATGCTGTCGAGACCCAATCTGAATATGCTTGTCTCTCTGCCGATTCTTTCTATGGGGGCATCAGTAAACCTTGCAATGGCATTTCGAATCTCTATTTCTAGTTGACTTGTCGTTTTTCCATGAGAGTATGACTCTAAAGCATCTTCTTTTTTCATATGCCTTTCCTCGCTAACTACGAGAATCTGTGCCCTTGCAGAGGACGAGATAATTTGCCGCCTCGGATTCTCCAAGGCAACTCCGATAAGATTCTCGAACCTTCGAATTATATTATATGCATCGTTATCAGTAAATATTGAAGTGGATGAATGGAGAACAATTTCTAGGGTATCATCGCTGGGTTTGGGTATAATCTCGCAAACAAGTTGGAAATCCATGGCGCCATTATCTTCTATAATTGACCATAGAGAAGGGTCTAGCTTTTTCGACGGTTGTTGTAAAATAAAAAGGGTATCAAATAGACGGGTGCCATCAGGGCTAAATCTGGACTGAAGTCGCCGCAAGGGAGTGAATTGAAATGGTAAGGAGTTGGTGTTTGCGTCTTGGAAGTTTCTGAATGCCTCGAGATATGTCAACTTATGGAGGTCTTTTAATCGTACTGGGATAGTATTGAAACAAGGTGCAACAAGTCTCTCTATTCCACTGACTGAAGCTGTGCGACCGCTAACAACATTGCCGAAGCAAATATCAGTTGTTTTAAATAAATCAGACATGTTACTAGCCCAAATCGCATGAAAAGCTGCTAGAGACGTAGTGCTGTATTTCTTGATGCTTTTTTCGATTTGATTGAGAGGTATTTTTGCTTTTAGTTTCTGAATGCGGGTGCTGTGCTTTTGGAGTTGTTCCGGCAAATGTAAGAGATCTTCGAGATGAAGTGGATGGTATCCTTCTAAGGTAGATTTCCAAAAAATTTCGGAAGAATCGATATCCATCGACCTCATGTGATGTAGAAATGGAGTGAAAGACACTTGCGGCTGCAAGGGTGATTCATCATACAACTCTTCAATTTCATGGTAAAGAACTTCTAGGGCGACGCCGTCGTAAAGAGCATGGTGCATTGAGACCAAAAGTCGTAGTTGGTCATTTGAGTAGAGAACATTAAGTTGATATGGTGGAGAATCTTCGTTACTTGTCGACTGTGTCTCCATTTCAACGATAGCGGCCTCCAACGTGCTAGAATTAAGAGAGCCAAATTCGAGTTTGAAATCTGCTAATACGACTTGGACGTATGGAAACTCCTGCATATCTGTGCTCAAAAAACAAGTTCGTAGGATTTCATGTCTTTGAACCATTGCTTGCCAACAACCACGGAGTCTATCAAGGTTACCAAAGATATTGAACATCACGTGATTGCTATATGAAGCGCCAGACGAAGCGTCAGCAGCAGACAACATAGCTTCCTGTAAAGGCGTACAGGGTGTAATTTTTGCCACAACTCTGCCCATATCGTCAAACTTGGAAATGGTAGACTTTATAAACCCTTCAGCAAATCCAAAATTTGTATCAGCCAAAGATAAGTCATCTTTGACAAGCTGTGGAGATCTTGATAAGTGCTCCGAGAGCCTGGCTACAGACGGGTACCTCAAAATGTCTGAAATATTTACCTGCTTCCGGATCCCTTGGCGTAGCTTTCGAGAAAATGCAATTGCCGAAATCGAGTCGATGCCAAAACTAAAGAAAGATGTGTGTGGTCCAATATCTTCTACCGAAGACTTCGAAATCTCACTTAATACAGATCGTATCTCAATCTCTAATTCTGTCCACGGACGACCTATCGGAGATTTTGACGCTCTAGTAGTTGTTTCAAGGTATCTAAGCTCAAAGCTATCATACAAGCTAATCAATCGGCGCCTGTCAATCTTGCCTTGGGATGTCGATGGAAGAACCGAAAGCGGAATCAAGTTTGAAGGTATCATGTAACCTGGGAGCTTCGACTCAAGTTGCTGATAGAGATTATCAATCATGATTGGATCGGCCGCGAGAGGAAGTAGATCTTCAGCAGTATTTGACTTGGGCGTAAAAAAGCAAACTAAGCGCTGCGAATAACCTTTTCCGTCAATAGCCATGGTCGCACAGTCGTCGACTCCTGATGAGATCAAAACACTATTGATCTCGCCAAGTTCAACTCGCTGGCCTCTGATCTTCACTTGATCATCTTTTCTGCCCGTGAAAACGAGAGACCCATCATGCATCAACCGTCCAAAGTCGCCGCTTTTATATAGTCGTCCATATTTGGGATGGTCGATAATCTTCCCCTTTTCTTGAGCGCGATCCATGTATCCTCTAAAGACCTGGGATCCACCAAAGCAAAATTCTCCTTCACCACCTCTTGGAACCAAGGAGAATTCTGCGTTTCGGGCAAGTACAAAAGCTGAAGTATTTCTAAATGGCCGACCAATATTGTCAATACGATCTTCTAGGCTGACTTGCGGCTTAACAGTGCAGATGTTAGTTGTCTCACTCGGTCCATATCCCTGATAAAGTCCACGACTAGCCCATTTGTTAAAAACCTTTTGTGTCACAGCCTCTCCCGCAGTGACCAAAAACTCTACCTTTGGGACTTTCTTGGGGTCAATGAGAGCAGCAACAGTAGGTGTTAAGCTGAGGTGAGTTACACCCAGAACTCGAATCGCAAGTTCTATATCTCGAAACAAGGTATCTTTCACGGCAGAACAGAGACATCCACCAACTCTCCATGTAAAGAAGATCTCGAAGACAGATACATCAAAGGCCTGGGAACATGATTGCAGAAGTCTAGAATCTTTGGTGGCCGGGTAAAGTTCCCGTAATACATCAAGATTGCTGAGAAGATTACCTTGAGTGACAAGTACTCCTTTTGGAGTCCCGGTGCTGCCTGAAGTAAACACGCAATATGAAATATTCTCTGGCTTAAATGGGGTAATTAGGTTTTCTGTAGATTGTTGAGCCAGATCAATCTCATCGATGTAAATAATTTCTTGGCCTGTAGACTGTCCTAATAATGGTCGTGATGAAGAATGCCCAATTAATACTCTAACTTTGGCTTTACTTATGATTTGATGTAACCGGCTATGTGGGATATCTGGAGTTACTGGAAGATAACCCCCACCAAGTTTAATAGTGGCCAAGATTGAAGCATAAAAATCATGACTTTTCTCGAGACATATGCAAACAATATCATTTGGGAGAACGCCACGATGGGAAAGGTAGTGCCCCAGCTGATTTGCACGAGTATTCAGATCACCATAGCTCATGTACTGGATCTCAAAATCGTCGCCATCAATTTCGCTGGCAAAAGCGATTGCTGGACGATCGGGATCCTCTTTTGAGATTTTTTCCACTGGGGATATCAATGTCTCGGGTCCAAAGACCACGGTAGGTACGGGATTCTCAATGGAGAGAATTTCTGCGCTATTCCCATTGAAGGCAAGATTAGACGGGTTCCCTGGGTATTCAATGATTGCTTTTGCCGTTTCTTCGAGTTGACGCAGAAGCATTTTTATTTGAAATTCTGGAAACACAGACTGTTGATAATTTGCCTTAAATTGGATGGTGTTAGAGGTAGGAGTTATCTCAAGAGTCAAATTAAACTCAAGTTGATCGACCTGATCAACAATTAAGACACATTGTCTGCTGTGATCATAACTATGAAGAGTCTGTTGCCATATCAGAAGTGTGTCGAATAATTGCTGGCGAGGCTCGAAACCATTGACTGATTTGATGTCGCGGAGTGGAAAAGTGCTATGTTCAAGGTGTTTCCTGTTTGTACTGTTCAATACCTCTACCAAGTCTTGGAGAGTACTCGCTATTGATGTATCTATGCGAATCGGTAAGGTTGCAAGACATGGTCCAATAATATCTTCTATTCCCGCGACAGGGATGGTTCTGCCAGAAAAAACAGTGCCAAAGCAGATGTCAGTCGATCCCAAATAGGAGGCTAAAATCAGAGCGTACGCAGCTTGGAATATAGCTTGTGGGCTCGAAGCCATTCGTTTTGCTGCCAATTCAACACTCGATGTCGAGAGCTGAGTGGCGTAATGCGCTACATCTAATCCAGCTGAAGTAACTTTACTTGTATGAAAGTTCGGCATATGCCTAAGTTCCAGATGTGCCATGTGATCTCTCCAATAATCTTCAGAGACCTGAGAGTCAGAGAAAATGCTGCCGGTAATATAACCTCTCACAACATCTGCAAATGGCGGGCGTGAAATAGGAGTCTTATCCCGCAACAGAGTGTCCAAATCATCAAGAAGAAGATCTAAGGACCAAGCGTCATAAATTGCGTGATGGATATGAATCATTACTTTCAGGTAAGACTTAGTGGATAGAATCTCGAAAAATATGGGACGATGAAGTGACGCAGTCCTAGAAATCTCCGAATCATCCAAAAAGGCGTCCACAGTCTCAATATGTGAGTCCGGAAACGTCTTCCAGACGAATTGCATATATCCCTTATTATCGTGAGATTCTGCAAAACCGGTCCTGAGCATTGGATTGCGATCGGCAAGATCACGTAGCTTTGCACGGAGATTTTCAATATTGTTGAGTTTTGGCAAATCCAACTCGACCCGATTTCGGTAGGCTCTATGGTAGAGGGCAGTCTCAGCAAGCATTGCATTTTGTAGTGGGGTACATGGGTAAGAGGCCTCGATATCTTTTGCGTCGTCATTTAGTATGGCATATGCCTCTGAGTTGGTGGATGCCGCGTTGACTGTAGCCAGACCTGGAGTTTCTTTGCAGTTTTCGCAAATCTCTAGGAGAGCGCTTAAGGTTTCCGCTTGTAACACTGCTAGAGTGGTTACACTAAACCCTCGTGATCGAAGTTCTCTAGATACTTTGATAGAGGCAAGCGAGTCAAGGCCGGCTGCTGCCAAACGTATGTTCGATGGAAATGGACCAAGAATCTCGCAGAGCACTTCTCTCACAATTACTTCAGTGTGTGTGAAGTTTTTTTGCTTTTCCACTACTTCGTACTGTTGGCGATAGTTTGCTTCTAGTTTTTTCTTGTCTACCTTTCCAGACGGTAGATACGGGAACTCTTGCAGAATTATAATCTCGCTAGGCAGCATGAAGCTCGGGAGCCACTGTGAACAAGTGCTCAGTACTTGATCCGAATGCATTCTATCATCATTTGTGAGTACGAAAGTTAAGAGCACCGCACTTAGCACGACTGCCACCACAGTCCTAATGCCAGGATGTTTGTAGATAGCATCTTCTATTTCACCAAGTTCAACTCGCTGGCCTCTCAACTTGACTTGTCCGCCACTCATGCGACCATGAATCTCTATGCTTCCATCTTTAAGAATGCGAGCTTTGTCTCCAGTTCGATAATAGCTTTTTCCTTTCACGGTCACAAATGCAGCTTTGTTCTGCTCTTCCCTATTGAGATAGCCGTTCGCTAATTGCGGACCACCTAAAATGAGCTCCCCAAGCTCGCCTTGAGAAAGAAATTTAATATCCTGTTCCACTCCAGATCCAGAAGCTGCCTCCGCTATGAACGCAGAAACCGTTTCAAATGGCACGCCAATGTTGCCAGGCTTAGCACTTGCTTCCATTTTTGGGTGAATGGTGCAATGAATGGCTGCTTCGGTCGGCCCATACATTCCATACAGAATGCTCTCTTCCTGGTCAGATCCACCAAATTCTTCCACAATTGGCCTCGTTAACATTTCGCCGATCGTCATCAGCAACTTAAGCTTAGGAGCATATGATCTCTTCTGCAGTAAAGCTCCCACGACGGTCGGAGTGAGTTCAGCAGCGTCTATATTTAGTTCATTAATCATGCCTGGTAAATCGTTGAGTAGCTGACTACGATCACATCCGACCAGTGTTTCGCCTCTAGCCAATGGGAAGAAAATCTCGAATACAGAAACATCGAAAGATGGTGCTGCGAACTGGAGGAATCGTTCAAATTTGGGAATAATTCTTTCATGTGCCAAGAGAGACTGCGAAGCAGCTAAATGACTAACTGCAACACCTTTAGGAGTTCCGCTTGAACCAGAGGTGTACATTACATATGCAAGATCGTTAATGCTAGATTCACGTGATCCACTGATTTCTTTCAATTCTGTTGGAATCGCGGGAAATTCGTCAACGACGATGATTCTGGGGCCATCTTCCCAAGAAACAGACTGTTGAAACTCTGGTGTCGTGATTATGATACTCGCAGAAACGTCACCTATGACAAATTTTATTCTATCTTTCGGTGCATCGACGTTGACGGGACAGAAGGCCCCTCCAGACTGCAAGACGGCGAGTTGGGAGATATACAACCCAGGAGACTGTGGCAGCAATACCGGGACGATGTGCTGCTGTTCGGATACCTGATGACTTCCGAGCGTTGATTGGATTTGTGTAACGAGAGACGCCACACAAGCTTGTATATCTTGATAACGATATTTCTCTCGTTTGCCATGACTAGTGAAGTCAACCGCACAGGAATTTTTGTGTTCATCCCATCGGATCAAATCATGTAGAAGGTGTGACCCGGGCAGAATTATTGGCGGGTCGTTCAAGCTCGAAATTTTGGTAGCCATGATAGATCGTGCAGATCAATCCTCATAATCTGGACCACTGCAAATGCATATGGTCGTATGTATGTCCTGTCGTTACAGGAGATTGTTCGAAGGACACTGCTGCGTATTTGTATTTTTTCATGCACAGCGGTACGGGGGGCGGTTGTGTCGTTGGTGATTAAGCTACAGGTTCGTGTTATTCACGTGGATTGACTGAACTTACCATAGCAAGTGCAAAACTGATTAGTGCTAACATTGAATTAGTCATAGAGCAAGAGATGTGAATGATGATGACCTTTAGAGAAGGAAGGATTGGTTGATTGAATAAGCTGGTGGTTCCCTGTGTCACGATCAAGGGAGATAGAGCTAAAAGTGGATATAATTGTGTTCCATGTGTGAATGCTCAGAGGTGATAGGAACAAAACGTGTGGTATACGAAAGCACCGGCCTAGTATATAGGTAAGGCGATGCAACGTACGCGCCATCAAGCGTTGCATTGTTGGAGGAACTAGGAAAAATTGATGGCTCCTCTGTCTGGAGATTCTTTCTGCTCTATTTATTGACCACATGATTCGAGAAACGGTTTCCGTGTATTATTACTTGGCGGAAGGGGAAGATTTGGGATATGCCATTCATTCGCAGAAGAAAGCTTTTATTTATTTATTTATTTTGTTTAAGCGCTGGGCTGGTCACGTGTTATAGCACGTGCCACTAAACCTCCCGAAGGGTATCCAGCGTGCCTGCGCAGCTATATACGGATTATATACATAGTTACCAGACAGTTCCAACGCATTACTGCGGCAGCCGGGCAGGGGAATGCTGTTATGAGCATTTTTAGACTTATATAGGGTAGCTAAAGGCTATGGCTTCGTCGATGGGGAAGAAAGCTTTTTATCAGGCTTTGGTTTTGTTTGAGTGTGTGCGTCACGTGCTTCTCCAGAGAAGCACACAACACACTCACATCTGCTTCCCAAGCAAAATGTTAATAAATCAATACTTATTAGTATTTCTATTCTACTACGACCATATAACACATAAAAAGTACTTCTAGTTTTTTATCGACTTCGTCAAGTACTTGAATGGAATCAAGTGATAAGTCCATGTTCAAGTTAGCGTGGATCTCCTAGCTTAGTCATGATATCCTTCCTGTTCATCAGCTTCGAGGAATTCGAACATAAACAACAATTCTGCAGAAGTGAGTATTAGTTACTTCACTATCACCACAAGAAGACCTACATATTCGACGATAGATTGAAATCTCTTGGATATTATGAGAAGCCTCCGCAGTCTTTTTTAACTCAACACTTGATTCCCGTTGAAGTGCCGATCGCCTAGAATGGAAAAAGAGGCAAAAGAGAAACCAACGCAACAAGGGTGCTATTACACTGCGGAGATACTGCAATGCATCGCCCACTTTACCAATGCAAGATTTCAAGTTTTTCTCAGCTAATAATGCAGTAACCCATGTCAGCGGCGGCCAGTCATATTTACTGCAACAAGGTGAGGGGACTGATGCTTGCTAAATGCTCATGTTATTAATCTTATCAGATGAAAATTTTCATCTAATCTGATCCGCATCAGCCGACCTTCGAAGTACGTAAATGGCGAACGATAGCAAATCGTGCTTCCATGTACGGTTACATATCTTACTTGACAGATATCTCAAGTTAGCCGCTACTGTCTCAAAAGTAGTCTTTAATCATGGAGGAACACTCCCTCATCGCTAGCGTTTCCTTGATTGGTTACATTTCCTTCGGTGCTGAGGTGTAGGACTTCGCACCTATAAAACCTTCTTGGGAGGAGCCAAATTTGGGAAAACCTCGGGTGGGGTAGAACTCTGATTTCCATTCAGTTCCCTATCTGCATCATCAATTGAGTGCCACTGGCTGTGTCAAAAGATCACTCACCCTTATACTTTTCAACATTGATAGACACGGAGATGGTCCTAAAACTTTACACCATATTGGTGTCGTGTCGTGGCACTTGCTATTCTCAGCATATATATTCAGCTTGCTTCATTTTTATTAAGTTCCTAGACATATTCGTGCCCTACCTGGCTTATGGACCGTCCGCCACTGCTAGGATTTACAATGTCAATGCCAGTCACCCTTCTCCATACTACACTTTGCTCATTTTGCTGTGGCACAACTGTTATAGCATCCAAGGTAGTTCCTTCAATTCATCAGCCATCTTGGTACGTGGTGCTACCTCATGGTACTCTTCTGCCACTTAGTCGCCATCACTCATTTTTGTCTTAACACTTATTATACTGTTCTTCATCACAATTTAGTAGTCCGGTACAGATACTAAGAGATGATCTTTTGGGACAATATTTAGGGCGTATTAACGGAACAGGAACAGCCTCAATCCATGGAAAATTAGCATAGTTTGCTCTTTCCAGACTCCAGCCACCGCATAGTCACGCTCACTCTGATTTGGCTGAAGAACCTGCATGCACCGTCCTCAAATATGGAGATACTGTCTCGCAATATAAAAGGGGACCAATTCCGCCACGCGGTCGATGCACTCATCTTTCCAACATGATGTTATTCGCGAATCCTCTTATATCGCACTCTTTAGGCCGTTGGAGGAGTTCCAGATTCGCTTCATCTCATCTCGGGGCGTAATGCTTGCAATTTTTTCTGGCGCACGTTAGTGTATCTTTAATTTTCGATGAGATTATAATCATATGCAACAGTTGAATAGCTCTTACTGAAATCACTGTCAAATTTTCTCCCGTCATCGATGTTTATCGCCTTTTGTTGGAAGAAGCTTCGTCATTGCGGTCATTCCTCCATGGTTTGACAAATTCTCATCGCACTAATCTAATTATTGAAATAAGTTTGGCGTGACAAAAAAGCTGTGATATGACCTTTTTGGGCGTATTTTGGCACATATCGTGGTTTGGAAAATTGGCAATGTTTTTTTTTTCGCTACATTTCCAGCACTTCTACTCGCCGGCAACCTCGGAATACACCTCTTGATTCAAACAGAAGAGGGACGAAGCAGTATATATCGACGCTTCAAAATTTCCACGAAGCTTCGGCGGCAATTCGTATCACAGCTATAGCAGGTAAGTCTCCAGCCACAGTTACCAAACATCGAGAACGGAACTTGAAGAACATAGCGCTTGCCAATATGCTTCTTGCCTTTGCGCTAGCTATCACGTAAGTGGTCACCTCATTTGATGAAGCACATTTGTTGACCGACTTTCAGGTATTTCAAATATGCTCTTGCCTATTGGTAGGAAGCCGAGGAAGTCAGGAAGGGATATCATTCTGGTCGTTAGTTTTCTCTTACCCTCTTGCCATTTTGTCCTCGGCTCAGACAGCAAGAAAAGTGTTTAGCCTGGACCTGGATAATTGCAGGACAAAGGGCAATGTATCTCAGGCCTTTAAAAGGCATGAGGACAAACCAACCATTAACCTTACCAATGATTGTGGCTCCGCGGCAAACTTTTCAGGTAGAACTTCTATTGACGGAGCGCCCGTCCTATGGGTAGAATCAAGTTCCAGAATTCCGGTCCTGGCTGCAAATACGCGCCAACGCATCAATATTCACCACTCTTTACTTTCCCATGAAAGCTTGGAGAAGTAGTTGGTTTGTCGGAGAGAGTTCCAATGTTCCGATATCGAGCTCAACCCAGTCTCCTGACGCAGGATCCTGACTTGTTTTCGAGCAGCATAGCGTTCAATGTTGGTTAGAGGCTCGACCAGGTCACAGGATGATAATGAAGGAATCAAAGCTGCTTGCAGATCTCTCGCGATCATGACTCCGTTAACGGATTGCACGATGGTCATAATACTTGTGCACAATCTTGTTTACAGATTAGAGCATGCTAATTGTCTTTGGATAATGTGGTGTAAATCGGTTCTCACCTTTTCGGAAAGCAGAGAGAACAAGCTGTGATGACTCGGGCATACCAGAGATTTTGTTTTGATGCATCTACTTCATCTCTTGGTAGAAAAGCGAAATCAAGCAATCAAGCAATCAAGCAATCAAAATTTGATATGTGCTATATACTGTCACTCTGAAGCTCACCCAAGAGGCCATCAAACTGTCCCTCAGGGACGGACTACAATAATTTCAACACATTGCCTTACCAGCTTTCGGAATTCGGATGACATTCTAGTTTTCAATTGTGGAGCGGAAGCATCAGGAGTTCACAAATGGTGGTTGTATCTATGAGGACGTGATTAGAGCCCGAGGTTGAGTTTTGTGTGAGTTTTAGGCCGTGTTATGTTGAGAGATGACACAAACCGCAATTTTTTCTATCCAATTTCTCCATACTACTATTCCATTGCCATGGATAACTGGATTATTCCACGGTGTTACAGAGCACAGCATGAACCACGGGCAGCTGATGACTCAACGGCTTAGAGACAGGAAGATGATGCGACGCTTAGAATAGCAATACATGCCCGTTTATGGATCATATTTTTATTGGCGGATTCAATTCTGTTTTCTTCGGATTAGGCAGATTTAAAGTTATATCCTATCGGTCCCGAACCATCGTGACAAGTTTTGTCCAGCTTGAGCCATCCAACACAAGTCACATTATAATGCAACAACTTCAGATCTCAAAATTATCCCGATGAATGATCACATCGCCGCCGATACCTCCTTGGATCGGGAATTGGTGTCAAGCATGAATAAAATTATGCACGGCTCTTATCCACTTTTCAGGTTGCTTATTTCCTTTTGCAATATGGCTCTTCAGTACCAAGTAAATATATAAGTTTTCTTTACGTGGTGACTCCGCTACATTACGACCGCCCATTTGAAGTTACGAATCCCATGTCGAGCACAACCTGCATCATCCCACATTGCGAAATCTAGGACAACAGAGGTCTTCCTACTTACATCCACTTCTAGTCAATGCATGGGAAAATCTTAGTTATTCAAAGCGAGGGAAATTTCCGTCGCTTTAGACATGCCTATTTGAATCTAGGAGATCTGCACTGTGACCATAGCAGACTAACACAACCTACTCGTGGCAGGCATAAAGAAGATATTAACAAGGATTATGATTATCTTTTCCATCTGATAAAAAATTTTCATCACTAGCTTTGAGGGGTCGACCATTTAGATTGGAAGAAGTGGAGAAATCAATTGATCTGATAACGAGTACGAAACTTGACGGGGAATGGGTTGGGTGACGAAACGCTGTGGACCGATGTCGGGAGTGGAGAAAGATTGATTTTAAAAGGTTTCAATGATTGAAATACTTGCGCTTTTCAAAGTTGACACTCCCTTGCTCCCGCATTTATCCGTCATGCCTTTTACGAATTTTCGGGACGGATCAGATCAGATAATTTCTCTTGGCAACTGATAAGTGGAGAAATTAGAAAACTTGTCAAAGTGCATCCAACTGGTGCCCCGGCGGTGCTTTCACTGAAAGCTCTCCATCTCCAATTGTATGGACACCCTGCAGTTATGCGGTTACGTTCACATGCTTCTCCGGCATCCTCACATGATGGGAAAGGTAACGATAGTGATGAAGACCGGGCAACTTGCTAGGGCGAATATGTGCCGGTACGAATGGTAATTTTCTGGTAGCCCTAAGCAGTTCTTAATAGACAGCTCTCCGAAAGTTCCAGCTCTATTGACACTGCTAATCTCCAATGTTAGGATATAGAGAACATCTAAAATGCCATGCTGGAAAAGGGAAACATCTCCGACGCAGATTATCTGGAAATCAGACGATGAATCATCTCATACATCGGCTACACAGTCCATTCACCCTCCCTCAAAGGTTACACCGAGTTTACCTTTCGTATCCTCATTCACCATTCCTGCCCACGATCCCTACAACATCATCCTCATCATCCATGAACTATCTCTTACAGACCCATAAAAAGTCTGAAAAGGTCCATTCTGGAATCAGAAGATACACATGCTAACTTACCATGTACCAAGCGATGACATTAAAAGTTCTTGGCGTACATGTTCTAGGATAGTAATGTTTGATGTCGATAAGTCCCCAATGTTCTTGCTAAGGTAAACGAATTTTTGATTCGAGATTCTATTACACAATATTTCAGGAACCATATTTACCATTTTTTATTGACAGGACATACATATATCTATCTATACCCTTTTACTCCACAGCATCAACACTTTTTGCAGTTGCGTCACCTACCTTTTTCAATTAGCCTTTATTCACACTCGCCTTTGTACTACTCGACATCATTGACGACATCACTTTCTATTCGATTATCTCATATCCGGAATTAATACAGCGAGCGCCTCTTACATCGACATTTATCAATTTAGATATTCCAGAAACTCTTCACTACCTAAATATCCTCTACCTTGGTCGTTTCATTAACCAAATATCCTGACTGCTTATCTTGAGCTGCTGCACACTTGTACCAATTGAGTTCAATTCGTTAACTGACCCAATTGAATATTCCAAACTACATACTTTTTCACCAAATCCACCACTTCGACGCAGTCACTACCAAAACCGGTGGTACATTCCAATACTTCTACCGATCTACACATCAGGGGCACGAAAAGATCGCTGAGTACAAATACAAGTCGCACGAAACTATTAAGACAACAAGTTTCCAATCAGAATTTTCGGATTGCAAAGCACTTTTTTGTGAGAGAAGTACCTTTGTACCTCTTGAAAAGTACGGTATTTGGCATCTGGATAGATTTTTTTTAGGAAAAAAAAAAGGAAAAAAATTTTCATTGTTTCATTGCTGGATTTTAGGCGATACGAGTCGTGGAGGGATTGTGAAAATCATCATCATATTGCTCTGCGATTTTGGGAAGACGATATACACATAGATATCACTTGGTCAGTAGTTTTGATCACGTTACAATTATATCCCATCTATTACACTCTTCCTCACAATCGGAAGGAAAAAGATGGCTCCTTCAGCAATCAGCACAGGCAACTCCCCAGAAGGACTACGTCCCGTTGCCATCAACGGCCAAAAAATTATGTCTTCTCTCAAGATGGATAATCTCTCCCTCTCCCCAAACCAAATCCTCAGCGGCGTTCCCTCCTCTGAATCTCTTGACCTAGTCTGCGTCGGGTTCGGTCCTGCCTCTCTCGCCATTGCCATCGCTCTCCACGACGCCTACTCCAAATCTTCGCTGCCTCCACCAAAAGTTCTTTTCTTAGAGAGGCAGCCCGAGTTTGCCTGGCACGCGGGTATGCAACTCCCTGGTGCTCGAATGCAAATTTCGTTCTTGAAAGATTTAGCTACGCCTAGAGATCCCCGATCCAAGTTTACTTTCATCAACTACTTGCATTGCAAGGGAAGATTGAATACGTTCATCAACTTGAGCACTTTCCTCCCAAGTCGTATGGAATACGAAGATTATTTAAGGTGGTGCGCTAGCCATTTTGAAAAAGAAGGATGTGTAAAATATGGTGCAAACGTGGAATCGGTGGTTCCTTCATCGCCTTCAGCTGAAGATGGAAAGATTCCTTCGTTTACTATTTCTTCTTCTTCTCCTTCAGGTGAGCTTATCACTCATTCTGCTCGTCATGTGGTTATTGCTGTTGGTGGAAAACCTATCATTCCACCGGTTCTCCAAAACAAACCTTGCGTATTACATTCTTCTCAATTCGCTACCAATATTGGAAAGATTGAGAAGTTGCAAAAGGAAACTAGAAAACCATTGAGATTTGCTGTTATTGGTAGTGGACAAAGTGCTGCCGAGATCTATAATGATTTATGGGAACGTTTTGGTGAAGAGACGGGTGTTACTGTTAAGTTACTTGTCAAGGGACAGAGTTTGAGACCGAGTGATGATAGTCCTTTGTGAGTTTTCTCCATTCATCACGTCATCCACCTTTTTTCCCATCACAAAACTAACAACCAAAAGCGTAAACGAGATCTTCGATCCTGACCGCGTAACGCCTCACTACAACCGACCATCCCACCTACGTGCCGCGGGCATCGTTCTTGACCGCGCAACGAACTATGGGGTAGTACGTCTAGAACTTCTCGAGCATCTTTACGAAAAACTCTACATCCAACGCATTAAATGTGAACGCACTGGTACCGAACCCCGCGCAGCCATCATCGTAAATCGACGTGTTATTTCCGCAACCACATCTCCTTCTCATGATAGTTTACGCCTGAAGATTGTAACTGAAGATGGAGATGAGAAGGTAGAAGAAGAATTGGATGTAAATTATATCTTCACAGCTACGGGATATAGAAGAGATGCTCATGTTAGTATTTTGGAAGGATGTGAAAAACTTGCTACTGGGGAGGGAAGTGACGTTAAAGGGGAGAATGGCTTAGTTAAGGGTAAATGGACTGTTGAGAGAGATTATAGAGTTAAGATGGTAGAGGGGCGTGTGAAAAATGAGGCGGGGATTTGGTTGCAGGGTTGTAATGAGTCGACGCATGGGGTATGTTTTGTTTTCTTTCCTTTTCTTCATTCATATGTTTTGATTGTACGAAGAAATGAATAAATACTAACCAGAAACCAGTTGTCCGATTCTCTCCTCTCAATTCTTGCCATCAGAGGCGGAGAATTAGTCGAGAGTATGTTTGGGGAACAACTTGCTCAAGCTGCAAAGAGGTAATACGTCTTTCTGACAAGTTCAAGTGTTGCCTTTTTTGCTCGTCCTATTCATACGATGCTCTATCATGGGATGAAAAGCATTCGAGTACAGCATATCGCTCTGAATAGATCGTTACTAGTAAAATACCAGTTTTTTTACTTGGAAACAATATCCTTTCTAAGCGGTTGTATCTAGCTAGTGATATGTTGGCGGTTTGTATGTTAGTTTGCATGGGGACGAGGGGAGAGAAGAGGGGAAGAAGGAAATAAACATTGTATATAGGAGGGATAAGGATGGAGTTTAGGAATTATGGAATGGATAGTTTAATATACTATGATTGAATCTTGTCTTGAAATACTCACTAATTTCGTTTGAGGTTGTGAGGGGGCCATGTGTAGCCGTTACTTTTGATACAGTAAGACTTGACTAGGTAGTTAGGACTACTGTTTCATGAATTTGATGAGATTTTCATCGTGTTTAGATTTTGTTTGGCTGATAATTACATTGTAATATTGTATCTCAAGTTTGTTAATTTACTGTTTAATTAAATTCAATTTCTATTGATATATTTTATTATATATATTATCATTTTTTTGTTTTTAATTTTTGATTTTTGATTTTTATTTATAAAAAAATTCATAACTAATTTAATTTAATCTTCAAACCTCCTCTCATCAACAGAAATAAAAATAAAAATAAAATAAAAGTAAAGAAACCCTTACAAAAGAAATAAAATCAAAAACTCTATAAAAAAACATCCAAAACAAACCTTGAAAAATCAAAGTCCATCAATCTCAATCTCAATCTCAATCTCAATCATCATTACAATCACAATTATCATTCTCATCATAAATCTTCAAAATCCGTAGAAATAAATTTTATAACTCTATCTCAGCTAGCTAAGGTTAACATTTTAACTTAAAAAAAAAAAAAAAAAGTCAAAAAAATAAAAAGATACAAACGCACGCTCACAAATTCCATTTCAATTCCAAGTCCAATCCATTTCATTCAATTTCATATCATTTCATTCCAACCTCTTCTCATCCTAATAATAATAATAATAATAATAATAAAATCTCCCAATTACACTGATTGATTGATTGATTGATTGATTTGATCTGCCAGAAATCTATTGCCTCTGCCTCACCCTCTTATTCGTAGTAGCACTATGATTTGAATTTGAATTTGTATCCCCAGGGACCTCCCCCCTCACCTCCCTCACCTCGCGAACAAAACCCACATGTTTACCATCATCCTTCTTCGAGCTACGATCCTGCGATCGCCCCAGGACCGACCTTCCCACCACCTTTTCCCCGTCTCCATCTTCGATGTCGATTTCCGCTACATCACTACCCTCGTCAGCATCCTCTGATGATACACTATCTGCATCATCATCACCTTCATCATATTCTCCATCATCGCTCACGAGACTCGGAGCATTGTTACTAACAACCGTGTTGGGACTGAGGTCAATCATGGAGGATGCATCGGGAATAACCATACCCATACCCATATCAATATCTCCATCATGATCGTGATTTCGAGTATTGATGGGCTGTGGACGATTATGTCTGATTTCTGGTGCCGCCACAGACGTATTGAGGCTAGCATAAGATGGACGAGGTGAGATGTGGGCGAGACCAGATCTCGCCGATGCATCCATACTTTTGCTGCTTGTAGGTCTACCAAAATGTGCTGGTAACATTGTAGCCCGTGCTGGTAGACGCATACCAGTCATCGGTGCATCTACTGAACCATCAAACCCACCGGGACGGCGTGAAGGAATAGCAACAGCTGGTGTTTCGATTACTTCATCATCAGAAGATTCCTCATCAGATGATGAAGGTTCATCCATGGTAACACGTGTTATCGCATCACCAACTATTTCATCAAGATCACCACCAAAACCTCGGCTTTTCAATAACTCAGAAAGATGAGGTGTAGCGGTTGATGGTACGAAATTTTGATTGGAAGGTTGCACTTTGGGCTTCACATCGACTTTCTTTTGTGATGATGAGTTTACACTTCCAGGAATCGATGTCACACCAGGAAGTCTGCCTTGTAGATATAGATTCATAGAATCATCGATACGAGAAAGGAGAGCAGTATAGGCTTCTTGATCGACTGGCGCACTTTTGATCAGAGGATGAACGAGATCACCAGTTGCTACACTTGGGCTCTTCTCCAAGACAGGAGTCGCGCCGACCTCATCGACTTCGATAATCTGTCCACTAGTTTGAGCAGCCTCTTCATGACTCTTAAACTCACGATGATGAGCAATGCGACAATGATTGATAAAACCTTGAGTACTGGAGAAATCTTCGCGATTACAATCCAAACAGACAAGCTTCACAGTTTTACCGTCACTACGCTTAAGAATGGATGGTCCGGCTTTCTTTTGTTGAGTGTGACCGCTGGGAAGGGATTGTAAACTTTGACCAGATCCCCGATATGACCTTGATTTAGTTGAAAAATTACCTCCGTCAGCTATACTATTTCTAGTAGCTCTCCCTTCCGGTACCATCTTGCCAGCGCGTGGCCTTCCTGAACTTACACGTGAATCAATAACATCTATACCATCAAAGGCCGGGTCGGGAATCAACCATTTGGCCCAATGTCTCGTGTAGGGCCCCTCTGTAATTCCATATGGTGGAGCCCATTTTGGAACTTTATCGCCACTCCAGACTGCTGGACCAGTACCAGCACTAACATTGACCATCGACTCGGGCGAGACTTGGGTTCCAGGACTATGGACGCCTGGAAATGGTATTAAGTGAACGCGACGTAACTGTTCGAGAGCGACCTGACATTTGGCCAACTCGGTCTCGATTAGGCGTAGTTCGTTATGCTTCATGAGTATCTCGAGGCTGAGTTCAGAGTCGATTGTTTCTCGAACTAAAGCGAGATCGACGACCTGTTCTTTCCTATCCGTCATCTCGACATCTTCCTTTGTCTTGGGTGAGTGACAACCTTCCTCGGACATTTCGCGCTTCCTTCGTTTCACCTCTTGAACCGGTGAAGCGTTCAAGATGGGCATCGGAACATTCGGACTACTACTCCTCTTTCGTTTCGTAGGACTTGGGCATTCGTAGAGACGGGTGTTTGCCATGGTGTGTTTGCTCTCTCCATCTAATACTTGGTCGCAATCCCTGGATTCAGAGATCCAACACGGCAAACGAAACATTCGCATATAAATTGGAAGTATAGAGATGTGATTTTAGAGAATGTGCGACCAGGCACTATTATTATTGAAGCAGAAAACAATGCGCCCGTAGTTGCCGACTTGTATTATTGCGCTTTGGTAAAGTGGTCGAGGTAAAACTCAAAAATCACTTGGGAGCTGCCGTAAGTTAAGTTTGCGGTCTGACGTCGATGATTGTGATAAGGAACCTCCCTAAAAGTGACGGAACGAAAGTCTAATGAAAAAGCGTGCCGAGCGAGGATTTTGTACAGTTGAAATAAAATCAATTAAAAAAAGTTTATTGTATAAAATAAATTTTTAGAAAAGGATTGCGTGAGAATTGAAATTATGCCGTATGAATTTGGCTTCTGTCGTGGTGATTTGTTTTATGAGAAGAAAAATAAAAAAGTTGTTATGATTGAAGGGTGTTTGTGATTGTTGGGTAGGTTGTGATTTGATTGAAATGTTGCGGCCGTGTAGGTAGTGCGTGTAGTTAGTAGTAGTGGTGGGTGTGGGTGTAGACAGTACGTAGGTATGGATGTGTAGGTATCTAGTGCGTGTAGGGGTGTACGGAGTATGAACGGGGATACGGACCAAAATGGAAGGGGTGCGTCGTGAGCGGAAGAGATGGTGAATGGGTGGATGAATAGGTAACGAAACGAGTTTAGTCGGTTTAGGAATAACCAGAAAGGAGGCGTTGACGTATTGATTTTGGGTATTGATTTTGGTTTGATTGATTGATCTGATGTACCCCGTATACGGACGGTACGGTAGAGTGGTACAGTAAGGCCGAAAAGTGAAGAAGGCGAATTAAATCAGGTGGGCGGGAAATTTGGTCGATCGCTCTTTGCCTCTCGTTGGTTGGCTAATAAATTGAATGAAGCCTTCCTTCTCTTGTTCGTTTCGTTGGTAACGTGGGTTTGTCTAGTTGTGCGTGGGGTGGCTCTTGCGCTCCTTCTCTGAATGAAGAGTGATGTGAGCGTGGAGGTGTTAAGGTGTTCTGAGTGAAGAAGAACAGAGGCGGTAAAAGAAATCAGCAAAGAGGCGAAAATTGTCGAATGTTTTCTTTTTGTTCTGTTATTACAAATGAACTGATACCTAAGTAAAGTTGATGGATGTACTTGAGTAAAATAACGGAAATAGGCCGAGGGAAAAAAAGAGTGAATTATTAAAAGTATTTCGTAAAAAAGCCGTATGTATTTTGAATCATGACCAAAAAAGAGGCTGTTTTCAATACGTTTCGTTGAGTTTGGTAGGAGGGTATGATTGGAAATCCGGAGTTTAATCGAGTAAATATCTAATAGGAGTGGTAGTGTAAAATTTGGTGGTTGCTGTTTTGTCTGTAAAATTGTAAAATTGTAAGGTTGTAAAGTTGTAGATTTCTTAATTTGGAATTTGGAATTTGTTATTTGTAAAATAAAAAAGGTGTAGAGTTGAAGGAGTTGATTGATGATGGCTGGTTGCAAGAGATTCGTAAGGAAGATTATAGCGTGAAATGATGTAAATGGTAGTGGCTTAGAGCAGAAGAGTCAAGGAATCAGTTAAGAAAAGCCTATAGGACTTCCCTGTAGTTAGGTGAGAGTGTGGCAGGCTGGCAGCAGTTGAAGAGCTCCTAAAGACCCTCTTTTTCTCTTTTGGATCATCGTTCAAAATCATCAGTTCAGATTAACTAAAACTCATCACTTCAATCCACTGTCCAACTTCACTTCAGTTGGCTGACCCGTAAAAAGTAATGCTCACCAGTAACTACGTACACTACCTACCACCCGTAATGCCCGTGAATAATAATTTAAATTAAGCATCCTATTTTCTATGCGAAATGAATGCAAGTGGCAAGGGTAAATTAACTGGGATTAGATATGTGCTCACATCAATTAAGGTGAGTTCTTTATTATTGGCTTGGAACATCTTGGAATGAAAATAACAATGAAATATAATTGGAGGATAAGATCATTAACCATGTTCCCCCCATTTTGAGACTAATCCTTTCAAGGACAATTGGTTAATCTTCTATTCTCTCTCTATCCCTTCTTTTATTCTATGGATGGCCCATTTTAACATGTTAGACCCATGAAAATATATGGGTAAAAGAGTAAAATGTACTATTCATCCATGTTAACGCATGATCCCAAAACTAGATCAAACATGGGAAAAAAGGGAGGGGAAATAGAGGTGAAGCGCATGTGAAATCTATATAAATGAGGGATAGAATCCACTGTAGGTATGATGTGTTTGCTATGTATGTTGCGGTGTTGACGTGATTCCCACTCTTCATACAGATATATATTATTCACTCACTCGGCATATTCTTGATGCGTATACACTTCATACGTACTTGAACCTAGATTCCTTTGAGTCTTGAGGTTACTTTCCACTATTCTAAAACTGACTCATAATGTTCTCGACCATTTGCTAAAAATGTAAGCCAAGGATATTGTTGCTTTTCAGAAGGCTGCCCCAGAAACTATCTCAATTTAACATCCATTTATTAACAACCGTGCGTAAGCCTACGGATGTACTTTGACGATCCCATCAGTCCCGAATAGACAACAAGAAGGCCGCGTGGATAAACCTACACAGCGGCCGTATTCGTAGAAACTTCTCAAATCGACATACGATACGATCACACACTTTTCCGTAACTTCGTATCCCCATCTTCCTTGATGTTGGTCCGCCTAGGCTTGACAGTTTAATAATTGAGACCAGGGCAGAGAGGCGTGGAGACTCCCGAAGTCCAGTCAAACGGCTGCAATCTGAGACTATCTTGGGCAGCTACCCTTGTTTGATATTACTAGGTGTGTATGAACATCAACCTCCTCGGGAGGCTGCGCATTTTCGGTCCCATGGGGAATCTATCGTAATGCTATCTTGCGTCGTGCTTTGATACTGTACACCATTCTACGGGCAGATATGCACAAGGCTTGTGACAGTGACATCTGCGTAGCCTTAAACAAAAAACGAAATGAAAGGAAATCAGAGATGATTTATGTTTTCCAAAACTTATGATACCAGATGCAAACGGTTTCCGTGACTGCACATGAAACGAAAGTAGTTCATTGATGAGACAAGTGCAGCGATTAAGACTCCACTCATGTGATAATGAGGGGAAGGAAAGGTTTAAGTGCTTATCTATTTAATATCGGCAAAACGCCCAGTGTATATGAAGAATCAACTATCGATAACTAATCGATAACTTTATCCATGTAGTACTCGGTGTGAAGAAAAAGATGCGCCTTTTCATGACAGGACAATGGCACTGCCATTCCGACGAATCGGGATATTTTGACCAGCTTTGCAGGACAATTCTACAGCATCTGCAGGACATTGTGGAATACCCGACCCGATGTATTTCGGGTTTCTGTATGAAGATTCTTGTCAGCACTTTGTATATCTATGAAGATGATGGGATGGGATGGATAGAGGAAAGGATGAAGAGATGAAGAGATGAAGAGACGAAGAGACGAAGGGACAAGGAACACAGCAGGATGCAACAATTGGTGAAATTGAAATGGTATGAATGATGGGATCTATTTTATTTATTTTATCATGGAGAAGTTCTGTCTAGGCCCACGGCCAATATGACCGCTTCATCCTTTCAAATCTAGGCTTTTGATTGGTCTGTTAGCAATCTCCGACCTCCGATGCTTCTCCAAAAGCTGCCCAAAAATTATCTGAAGCTGGTTGATGCTTTGATGCTTCAACCTACCAAAACTTCTCCAAAGATAGGTATCGAAATGATGTTTCCAGATCTTCCTCTCAAAAGGTAGCAGCCATTTACTTTACACTCTTTATTGTTTACTTCTATCTCATTAGCAACATCTCTTCTATTCACTTGTTTGCATGATCCTCAATCTACAACGCTTCCACCACAAGCTTGGAAACTTTCGCCTTGATCTTCACTTCAGTAGGACCGCAGAACCCAAAACCTCAAAATCTCGACAACGACGACAAGAACGATGGTACGAACCAAGATGATAGGCCGCAAAGGGTTCATCGGAAAAGAACACAGAGATAATCAAAAGCGCAAACGCGAAGTAGCAGAGAGCGCATGCAAAGACAAAGGAAATTTCCCCTCCACCTTCCAAGATCAAGATCGCCCCTCCAAAAAACCAAAACCTACCACCACCACTCTCCAAGCAACCTGCCAGCAAGCTCCGTCTACGACCTCCGTCCCTCAAGCGCAACCACAAAATGTCATTTCCCCATCCGTCCCTGTCGCCGCACCTCCCGTCAACGCTCATGCGCAGCGTCAAATACCTGCTCCTCAAGACCTAACTCGCACCCATCAAACAACTCAGATGTCCATTCTCTCGTCCTCGCAGATCCAAAAGAAAGCTTCTCGTATCCTCTCCATTCTCAGTACCTTCTCCTTTTCTAATCCAACGCCCCATGTCGTGCTTTTGTCTGCCAAAGCACCTGTTGCATGCAAACTCATTTCGATTGCAGAGATAGTGAAGCGGGAATTGGCAAAGAATGGCGCAAAATGGTTTCAATATAACGTTGTTGGAGAGCTGAGTACTACTATTCCTAGGAGCTATACAGAAATCGGGAAGGACGAGAACGAGAAGGAAGGAGAGGAGGGAGGAGATGTAGAGATGAAAGACGAAGGCGAGGAAGAAGCTTTTGAAGTTATGAAAACACCTTTCGAACGAGCACTTGAAGCTGAGGAAAGACCAAAGGTTCGAGGTGTAGCTACGCTAAGTCTCTATCTGTCTCGAGTTAGGATCGAGAGTTTGAAAAGGATTTATGGGTATGTATAACCACATCACCTCGACCTATTTTGCCGTTGCACAGGTACTAATTGAGGATATACAGAGAGCAAACTAATGCTTTGACCTGATCAAGTTCAGCTCATGGCCAAGAAGAGAGATGGATGTATTATGCTATGAGGATGGATTCATGGAATGAATGGAATGGAATTATAACGGAACATGGCGTTTTCGGGCTGGAGGAAAATATTCATGGATGGACATAACCAATACTTGCTTTTAAGGGTAGCAAGATGGTAGCGATTTTCAGCGGGTTTTCATGCAACTAGCGATGTACCAATACCTGAAATGGCAGCTTTAGCTCAGCTTCCTAATTTCAAACTCAAATATACATGTGCTTTGCTGCGCTGTGCTAGCTAAACTAACTATCATTATTACTGACGTATTACCCCCCTGAACTTCCCAGTCTAAATACGCTCGCTCTCAGCTCAATGGCTAACTACATTTTTCCTCCGAGAGCCCAATATACATACATTGAATGTACCGCATCCACGAAATCACCAGCAACTGACTCATTGACTCCACAATGTTATGATTATGCCCTTTCTCAATTTCGACATTTCCTTCCTCCTCCTCCTGCACAAACATCCTCCACTCTCACCCATTATCATCTTTCAATATTCCAGTTTCTCCACTCTCTATCCCCCTCTGATCCCTTTCCCATCCACTCACTTCTTCCTTCACCCACCTTTTCCTCCATCACCTCCCTCTATTCACTCCACCCAAACTCCTACCCCATAGACACCCCCTTACTCCCTATCCTTCCCATAAACAATCCTCAAAATAAAATTCACCACAACCGCCACCAACAAAACCAACGCCAAAACTGTCGGACCAACACGATCATCAAATCCGCCTTGTCCCCTCAACCTAATACTCTTCGCGCGCCAGTGATACGTATATAAAGCGTATGCCATGGTCAACATGGAGATGACGGTGAAAATAGATGCGGAGATGAAGGCAGGACGATCGCCAAAGTTGAGCATTCCGATGGCGAGGGCTCCGAGGATGACGGTGAAGTTTAGCCAGGAGAGAAAGGTGCGTTCGTTTGCGAAGAATACTTTGGGTTCTACGCGCGTGGGGAGTGCGATGCGTTTTCCTGTGAGGAGAGGTTAGTTGGGATGACAGATGGAGATGGAAGTTTGAGGGTGGCTGGGCTGAGGGTGGTGGATGGATGGATGGATGGAGGAGGGAGGGAGGTTGGAGGGATGTTGGGGGTGAGAGTCAAAGGTGCTTGAGGATGAGTAGGGAGATTCTGCTGTTTTTGGGAGAGTGTTATGAGGAGATGAGAAACTAACCAGGCGCAGTTTGGAGAAGGGGTTGGCTAGACATCTTGACCGAGATGTGTTTGCGAATGAAATATGTGTGAGAGGTATATCGTATCGATAAAGATCAAATATCTTTGACAGTCGCTCTAAGAGAATCGTACAAGTAGATGAGATGACTTCCTCAGGCTCTTTAACTCTTCGTACTACAGTAGCTCTTCGATTCGCCGGAGGTTTATTGATAGAAAAAAAAAATCAACGGTATCTCCAAAGTGGTGATTTTATGAAGAAACTTGGATTTCAGAAACTCTACTTACATATTCCGTATAACTTTCATTTACTTCCCTAGTACCTGGCCCTAGTAAGATGGAATAAAATATGCCCCACTCTCCACCACGTTTCCACAGATGTAATATCATTGGTCAATGCTTGAAGGATCTTAGCTATACCGCATAGTCATTATTAACCAATCAGCGATGTTGCAACACGTGAATTGTAAAACCGATAGATAGCTAGGTGCCCCCAGTTGATCAAGTCAATTACCTAGCAAGCCTCGTTCATAGTAAACGGAAAGATTCAACTACCTGCATTTAGATTGAGTGCGTTAAGCAGATTATTTGATCATCATACTATTACATCATATACAAAAGAGAAAGCAAATATGGCCAGCCCTGTAAGTTTTAGTCGCGACGGGATTGTAAGGAGAGCATTTAGCTAACTATGCCTGTCCGCCAATTAGCCCATTTCATACACAAGATTGAGACAAATCGCAAATGATGTGAGTTTGTTAGATAACTACCACTATAGATCTTGTCGGTGAGGTTTCTGGATGGAAGGACGGAGTACTGAGAATGAAATGATAGGCGTGTCAGAATGCACTTGGAAGTGCAGAGTTCTACGAACATAACAAGACGGAATCTTGGAATACTACAATCATTGTACGTTTTCCACCTTTGCTTTCCTAAAGAAATAATTCGCAGAAACAAAATAATTAACCACTTCCCGCTCACCAGAACTCAATCCTCAAATCACTCATCTCTGAATCGACCCCCTCAACTGGCGGTTCCCCCTCTTTCAAATACGCAGTCAATAGCACCATTATCCAACATCTCGTTCCTACCTCCTCACTCAATAAATCTAAAGCCTCGCCTCCAACAACCATAGAAGAAACAACAGATGATGCGAAAATAACAACTAGTGATGCGAAAGGAGAAGCGAAGAGTACAGATGGTAAACCCCATGTTGGAAGGAGGGGAATGCACAGTGCGACGGGGGCTTATTGGAATGAGAAGACGGATGGGATGTGGAGTTTTAAGTATGAAGGTGGTGAAGGGAAGGGTTTGGATGTGGTTATTAGTGTTATTTGGATTGCGTTGTAGAGATGAGGATTGATACTTGTGATGGTTTGGGGGTTCGAGGTGGAATTGGGGAGGGATTCTGGGAGATGATATAATGTTAAGGTCAATATATCGAAGCGGATGAGATGTCAGAGGGATGATTACAGATTTTGTGTGGGGAGGAATGGAAATACATTGAGGGCTTGCGATATGGGGTACATGATTTGCACTCTTTGCGCTTGCTTCAATCGCAGTCGCATGATGGGATCTGATCAACTGTCGGCTGAAGAAAATACTGGCAGCAGAAAGGTTTTAATGATACATATTTGATGATTTTTTTGGCATTTATACCATTTATGCCATTCAATTCATTTCATTATTACCGTTTCATCTGATGCCTTGAGTTGGGCTAAGTTATCCATGGAGTTAAGCATTTAATGTGTGGCTATCGAGACTTGAGAAGTAAGAAGTAAGAAGCATATAAGAATAGTATTCCGATGAAAACTTATACAGTACCTAATGTAAGTTATAAAGGGATATGATTCAGGTAGGTATGGGTATGGTAATAAAAATAGTATATGAGTGAGTAGAAAGGTAAGCAGAGCCGGTGAGCTAAAGCCTAGAGGTCATCATTCAGCTTGTGTATGGAGTATGGTGTATGAAAGAAGTGTTCTGTGTTACTGGAGCAGTGACCAGTGACCAGTGAGCAGTGAGGAGTGAGCAGCTATGCTGAGGATAAGATCTTTACTACCTAGGTAGGTGAATGGGAGGATATGGTCAGGAAGCTCGGATAAGTGTCGGTGTGAGCTTACTGGTTACTGCACTCCGTACAACAAAAGGGCCTGGGTAGGTAATCAGTGATCACTCTGTATACCGGATAAGAGCATTGTATAAAATCAAATGAAATCGGGTGATCTTTTTGGTACATCTACCCAACAAGTATCCGGTCGTCAATTACATTCATACAATCTAATTCGCAATGCGGTCATCGCATTTGATCCAAAGACTGCTTACCTAATCATCGAGTCATACCCCTTGTTCAAATCCTACGATTCCCCTTCTAAAGTTCTAAACGAAGAGTGAGCATCGGATTTATTACGCTATCAAGGGGTTCTAATCCGCTTTTTGTCCGATCATGTGGGTCGGATTTGCGAGTTGGGTCACTTGGGTGAAGAGAAGAGGTTGGAATGTTTGAGGAGGCAAAATGGTTATGGAGCTCCGGGTTTTCATCGTCGGATGGATAGAGATGAGTGGTTGGTTGATTTGATTTTGGGTCCTGGTTGCTCCTGGTAGTTTTGGGGTTGGCGGTGGCAGTGACGGTTGGAGATGTGTTCCGGATTGGCATGTTTAGTTGGGATTGTGGGAGACTCCGGGATGACGGGTATGGAAATGATTAGATTTAGAGTGCTTAGAAGGATGGATGGGTGGATGGATATATTGGTGGGAGTGATGTCTGGTTTTGAGGTTTGTGATAACTTTACTTATACACATCTTTTTACACACGGTTCGATTTATACGATAAGCGGGGTTTGAGTCGACTACTGGACTGTACGTGCTAAAGAAGGTTGTATTTTTACACTTGGACGACACATCAATCGTATCCAAGGTATCCAGCTTGAAGGATATAATTTCGAGTTAAAGTTTGATACGACACAAGACGATACGATACGGCAATCACGAGAGCTGAAGATCACGAGATATATATAAGGTTATAGGGTTACGAAAGAGGGTATCGACGGGTACCGTCTCCACAGACTCATATTTAACCAGGTAGTAAGAAGTGAGTCAACCTTTGGATAATCTGAATTATTTACTGACACAAGTATCAGACAACACCGCGTTCTGAATCATCTATCTTCTTCAATATCAAGATATATCTCTGATAAGATTCATCAACGTCGTCAAACAAACTTGTGTAGAAAACACACACATATTACACATATTTTCCTTGATCAAACGTACCCAAGACATTCACCATATCATATCATATTACCCCATCTTTTGAAAAGGAAAAAATTCACCATGCCTCCCCACACTTCTTCATCTCCAAATGGGACCACAAGCTCGGACCCTTCATCCTCTAGTCTGGGTCTAGAATCCAAGCTGAGGAATCTGATGACTTTTTCTACATTCACTATGGCTACTCCTCCATCTGGTACTAGTCCTGGTCTCGAATCTCCAGCTTCCGCAACAGCGGATTCTATATCTTTGCCCAATACCGATACTGAGAATTCCGAAAATTGTTCAGGTATCTCTTCAGATTCTGAAGATGTTGATGTGGATGTGGATGTGGATGGAGATATCGACATCGAAGGACAAGAAAGCAATTGGCAATTCAAAGTCACTCCCGAAATCACCCGCCGACTTTCCATCGTTCCAAGTCCAGAAATCACAAGAAGATTAAGTATCGTTCCAATATCTATGCCTTCACATCTCCTCCAAGCATCTCAATCACTCTCACAAGCCATGGAAATGGAAGAGAAAGAAGATGTCATAAGAGAAGAAACCAAGGAAGAATCCACAAAAGAAAAAGAAGAACAAGAAGAGAAAATCACACTTCCCACCCTCCCAAACGAACTCAAACTAGAAATCTTCTCCCACCTAGACCCCATCGACGCAACATGTCTAGCCCTCACATCCCGCCACACCTATCTCATCTACCGCGCCATTCACGGCACCGCCCTCCCCCTTAACACCCGTCGCACAGGACCCAATAACCTAGAATACGCATTCACTAAATCTATAGAGAAAATGTGTAAGTATTGCGGCAAAGGCAGATGTGAACTCTGGATGCACATACGAGAATTCATGGAAAAAGGACCGCTAGAGAGAGAATATTGTGGGATGAAGGGGAATTTTGGGGGAAAGGGGAGAGAGGGGAGAGAGGGCGTAGATGGTTGTTGGAGGGGTAAACCGAGTAAACCGAGGAGGTGTGGGAGGCATCCTGAACGGACTACTACCGTGAGGGTGGAGGATGGAGGGGAGAATTTAGAGAGGATTATTAGGGAGGCGAGGGCGGCGGTGGGGGTTTAGTGGGAAGTGGGGCGATGGGTGGTTTTGGGTTCAATGTTGATGGGTGGGTGGAGTGAGTAAGTGATGGGTAAGATAGATAGAGTTGAAACTGTATATTAGCATTAAGCATTTAACATTGACATAGCATTAGCATTTAGCGTTTGGGCTTATGTACTTACATACCTACATTCCTACAAAAATCCACAAAATATAAAATATCCAAGATCAATATCAATATCTACATCTACACCACTTACATCCTCCATCCCCATCTACAAAGTACCTAGGTATGTATAATTTTTCTTTTAGCGAATCATCTGACCAGAAGAAGATGAAGAAGATGAAGAAGAAGAAGATAATGATCTAGGTATTAGGTTACGGTATCTGTATCTTACAACTCAATCTGGGAATGGTCTGCTGAGAGATATGCTTATAGTCATACTTATAATACAATACATACATACATACATACATACATTTATCTCCATTTCTATCTCATCATCATCATCATTAATTCTATCATTAACATATCATATCCCCATTATCTTATTCTTTCTCCATTCTCCAAATCCCCACCGTCATTTCTCTTTCCAAGTTCTTTCCTCAATTGTTTATTTTCTCTCTCAAGTTGTTCAATTCTTTCTTCTAGTACATCCATTTGTTCCTGTGCGCCTACGCTGAATTCTTCGATGATTTTGAAGAAACGCCAGAGACGGAGGATGATCACGAGAGAGGCGACTTCTTCAACAATGCCGTGGAGTAATACATCGACTATTTGGAAAAGGGTTAGTTTGGGGGCGGGTGAGGTGGAATGTAGAATGGGTATGTTATGGTGCAGTGAGTTTGAAAGAGATATGGAATAGGTACATACCGACGAAGCCTGCAACAATTACAGTGGCATCAAAACAATGGAATTTACTGCGGAAATAGCTGAGGATGTTTTGTTAGTTTAGCTAACGACACCCACAGATGAGTAATATCCGAGAGAACGACTCAAGGTGAAACAAATAGTAACACTTAAGAGAAGACGCAAGGAAAGACTCGAAAAGATAGTATTTGAACATATGGAGCGGAAGATTGGCGTCGTAGTTTGCTGAGCGGGATCAACTAAATCCCGTGAAGAAAGTGGTTTTTCCAACCAGACTTTCTAGTGATTTGCACACCGTCTAAGTCTCGTCACACCTCCCGTGTATATCCCAATGCCCAAACAGTGTAAAATCAGAAAATACGCACCTCCAACCAAAAGCCCAAACGCTAGCAATCAATTCCAGCATGAACAAACAACTAAATACCAATCCAGCGATACCCAAACCGACCCTCACTTCATTCCAGATTGGATCCGTCTTGCCTTCCTTATCATTATCACATTGATAGAGATTTATAATGATATCTGCGAAAATACCAATTAAATCGCATGCGACGAGTAGGAGCACAGTGTAATGTTGAGCGCGAGTGGATAAGAAGCTTCTCATATAACTCCTCGACTTTCGATAGCCATTTGAGAGTCGTCGAGACAAGGAGAGACGAGGAGTGTGGTGATAGGGGAGTTCAGAGGTTATGGATATGGGTTGAGAGGAAGCGCGGATTAGAGGAGCATGTTCGGAAATGTCTGAGTTGCGTCGGGACATTTCAATGAGGCTGGATGATAATAGTTGATTGGGTTTTGTTTGATGTTTCTTCCAAGTTTAGGGGGGATTGATTCTCTCGGTTTCTTTTGCGCAATAATGTTGCGATTTTCTGATGCTTGAGATGAGAGTCTGGGTAGAAATCAAGTAGTCCTTATCGTACGCATGGAAAGTCTGGTTGGTTAAAAGAAGTTATCTGTGAGCTCGAGAGGATATAATATATATCACAGCTTTCAGATAGGTAGAACGAGATGGGATTTTACCAGTATTTAAGTTAAAACTGAGGTATGGGTTGTGGTACATGCGCAGTTCTTATCGTGAGGTATCCATCCCATCCATAGTAGAAAGCTCCAGCTGCTGTACCATCCTTTTTGTAGTTTAGTGGATTTTGAACAGGAACTTGTTAGTATAGTATAGCATAAGAAGATGTTGATTTCATTGATGCTCTTTGAGATGATTTTGTCATGATATATACCTTAATTAGGTAGATATTACAACTTGTTGGAAGTGAATATTCAAGAATTCTTTACTCTGCAACATTAGAGAACCTAGCTTGGGTCTTGGCGTTGCTTATCCGCCTTAGCACATTGGTAGCTTAAGCCTTGAGCGTAACAAAGACAAAAGACGGCAGCAACCGAGCTGTACAGTGTAGACATGTGTTTGGTAGCCTCGTGTAATTAAGACTACCAACTTGTGAATAACCTCAATATCAATCAATCAACTTTTCCATCCACTACTCTTTGCATTCTGTATTCTTTGACAATTCAATCAACACTCTAGGGTGAGTTATTCTCTATGAATCTCTATCTTTGTCAATATACCCTTTCATTCTTTTCCACGGCTCAATATTTCACATTATTCATCCACCACCCTGCAACATTCGAGAATTGTCCTGCTGCAGGTTGAGATGAATACCTACAAAATCATGCTAATAGATCAATTCACTTTCCAACCCTACTATCCCTAATAAGATTGCGCAATTTTCAAAGGCTGGCTTACGGCTTTTTTTTTCCAATACATTTTGCTAATAAAGATTTCTTCCAGAATCGCAACCTATTTTTTCCAACAACAATTCCCTTTGATCTCACTCAACGATCCACCCGTTCAATTACTTGACAAATTTTTGCAACTGCAACAATATAATTACACTCAAATACATCATGGCAGACACGGACCCAAAGCTTCAAGATCAGGTTATGGCTGGGGAGGATGATAATAATGATGAGGTAGGTTTAGAAAGGGAAAGATCCTGCATGGGGAACAAACGGTTAACAGTTGACTTAGGAAGAGATCTCGGCCATGAAGCGTCGAGTCGCAGAGATGGAAGAAGAAGCAGCTAAGCTTAGAGAAATGCAGGCAACCCTGGATCAACAAAGCAATGATCTGAGAGAAGATAAGGAAGACATCGATAGCCGCAGTATCTTTGTGGGAAATGTCGATTATTCTGCTTCGCCAGAAGATATTCAAGCTCACTTCCAGAGTTGTGGATCTATTAACCGTGTAACAATCTTGCTTGACAAGTTCACGGGTCATCCTAAGGGGTGCGTTCTACGAAATTTGGCTCCTTAAATACCTCGACGAGTTGTGTCGAGTGTCATTGTAATCGACGCTACCTGGCAAGAGAAGGATGCTAATCTAGGTTTATGCAGGTATGCGTATGTTGAGTTTGTTGAACCAAGTCTGGTTGCACAAGCTTTGGTGCTCAATGAGAGTGTCTTCAAGGGTCGCAACCTCAAGGTAGTTTCTTTTCCCTACCCATTTGCCAGGACTTCAAGCTCATTATATTACAGGTTGTCCCTAAGCGCACTAACGTCCCTGGTATGCAGCGTGGCCGTGGTGGTCGAGGAGGCGGCAGAGGCCGTGGTGGCTTTTTTGGTGGCGGTCGTGGTGGCGGCTATTCTCCTCGTGGAGGATACCGTGGAGGCTACAGAGGTAATCGTGGTAGAGGTTTCACACCATACTAAGGATGCGACAATTTTCGCCTGAGTAGTCTTTTGCTCTAGCATATGATGAGATGGGGAGGATTGCTGAAGATGATGGCACTAAATATGTGGATTTAGGGAGATTTCGTTTCTGGACTTTTAAGGATTTCATTCGAAAAGGCATTCGTTCACGAGAATACCACGGCGTTTGTTTATCTGAAGCATATGATCTGATCTTCTTTGGATTCTCCATTTGAATTTCCTGGATTATCATATCACTATGAACTTCAATTATAATCCTCCAATAGCAGAATTCAAGGTTATATCAGTTGTATTATGAATATGATTGCACAACTGATGATTGTTAATTGTGATTCAGTGTTTGCATGCCCTTGGCCAGTATGGAATTTCTATCATGGCGTGGACCTTTTAATTCATGCGCAATTCTTTCATAGCCTGCTGCAATGATTGCCATGTTTTCAAATCTCTAGATAAATCACCCGTCTCCCTTCTTTTCTCCCTCCTTTCCTTGATTGGAAATATGCTTTGTGATATCAAAACGAAGACTACCCACTCACATTACTTTTAGTTCATTGTCGTCGCAATCAAGTCATGGATTCACATTCTGGTAAGAATTGGATCCAATTCCAATGTTATAAATTTTCACGACGCTATGAATCCATTAGATATTATATATTCCATTTCTATAATATAGTCAAAAACGTTAATGATAAGTTCATGAAAAGTTCTCAGTTGTATGACGTGAGAATAAAAATAGAAAATTGTCGATTAAAGCCTTACAAATCGGGCTCAATAATCATTAGCGGGGACATTCTGTGCCGCCTTGACATTTTGGTTTACCAGAACTCCATTCCTCTTCAAAAGCATTAGACTTGAACCCCCCTTTACGAATATCATTTTCATTATCATGCCTTCATGCCTCACGAATTCTTGACTCGATAACGATACACCAGAAACTGTAATAATCACCGTTTGGTGTAAGGGGGCTTCTACAGCTCTATTGAACACAGCCCCAAGTGTACGGAAGCGCAAAGATTCCACCCACGGCCAACCTTGAAACCCCAGGAACTTGGAAGGTGTTCTGCGATACTTCCCTACCATTATCTATCATTGACGTCCCAATACACAACACCGCCATCTCTGGCGAACCTTCACCATGGCCAACAATAGCAGAGTGGACTCAAGTCTTCCAGCGTATGTTTCAAACTCAGTCACACATGAAAAGAAACACAACTGACACATCTATAGACAACCTAATCTACGATTAACTAGTAGGCTTATACTCGGGAATTCGGTGTCACGAAATGAATATACTAATCATCAATAGTAATTGCTGCCGACGGTTTATACAAGCGTGATGTTTTTAGTACGGATGCCAATTCCCTGCGGAGGACAATCTTTCTAATAATGTGTCGTAGGATTTCCGGACCCTTTTGCAGTTGCGACATTGAGTGGCGAGCAGACCAAGACTACGTCTGTTATCAAGAGAACTCTCAACCCATACTGGAACGAAATCTTCGACTTGTGAATATAAAATGTTCTCTGCAGGAAAAGAAATTGGACTAATGTGATTTTAGGCGTGCAAACGAGGATAGTATATTGGCTGTGCAGATATTTGATCAGAAGAAGTTCAAGAAGAAGGACCAAGGCTTTTTGGGGGTAATAAATGTTCGCGTTGGAGATGTCGTCGACTTTTCATCGCCTCAAGACCGTAAGTCATGATGGTACTCTTAATACCATTTCACGTTCAGACGCTGATAATGCAATCACACAGAAATGCTCACCCGAGACCTGAAGAAATCGACAGATAATCTTGTGGTACACGGAAAACTTATTATAAATCTTTCTACCAATTTAGATACCCCTCCAAGAGGAAGTAACCTCGCCCCACCTGCCAACGGCCATTCATCCTCAAGCAATCGACCTTCATCCCACACTCCAAACGGTTCTGCTTCCGGTTTCTCGATCCCTTCTACTTCGTCGGCTCCCCATACCCCGCAACCACAGGGAGTCGTTATGGCCAATGGAGCCCTCTCCAACGGCCCGACACCCGGTCATGCACCCGCTGCTGGCAGCGGAGGGAGCAATGCTCCTACGACCAGTGGAGGAGCAGGTCATCGAAATGGGTTAAGCTCTTTTGAGGATGCTCAGGGTAGATTGCCAGCTGGATGGGAAAGGCGTGAAGATAACCTAGGACGAACTTATTATGTCGACCACAACACAAGAACTACAAGTTGGAATCGCCCATCTGCATCGGGGACGACGGAGACGAGACAGGACGAGAGAAACGCTAACACCCAGGTGGAGCGCCAAAGACATCAAAATCGTACTTTACCCGAAGATCGCACTGGTGCTAGTTCGCCAAGCTTGGCCCAGCAGCAAGCCAATGGCACTAGCACGGCAACCGCGACTACGATGATGGCTACTGGCGCTACAACTGCAGGAACAGGAGAGCTTCCACCACTTTGGGAACAGAGACATACCCCAGAAGGACGTCCTTATTTCGTGGATCACAACACACGAACTACGACTTGGGTGGATCCTCGACGTCAACAATACATCCGCATGTATGGCGGTCAAAATGCCAATAACACCATTCAGCAACAACCAGTTTCACAACTCGGTCCTCTACCAAGTGGTTGGGAAATGAGACTAACCAACACTGCAAGAGTATACTTCGTGGACCACAATACCAAGACCACGACATGGGACGATCCTCGACTACCATCTTCGCTGGATCAAAACGTGCCGCAATACAAACGTGATTTCCGAAGGAAGCTAATTTACTTCCGTTCTCAACCAGCGTTACGCATTCTCTCCGGTCAATGTCATGTCAAGATTCGAAGATCACACATTTTTGAGGACTCCTACGCTGAAATTATGCGTCAATCTGCCACAGATTTAAAGAAACGTCTTATGATTAAATTTGATGGAGAAGATGGTCTCGATTATGGTGGATTATCGAGAGAATTCTTTTTCCTTCTTTCCCATGAAATGTTCAACCCTTTCTATTGCTTATTCGAATACTCTGCTCACGACAACTACACCCTTCAAATCAACCCTCACTCCGGCATTAACCCGGAACATCTCAACTACTTCAAATTTATTGGTAGAGTGGTCGGTTTGGCCATCTTCCATCGTCGATTCTTGGATGCATTTTTCATCGGTGCCCTATATAAAATGATGCTTAGCAAGGCAGTCTCCCTTCAAGATATGGAGGGTGTTGATGCCGATTTCCATCGAAGTCTTCAATGGATGTTGGATAATCCAATTGAAGGTGTTTTAGACCAGACGTTTTCCACAGAAGATGAGCGATTCGGTGTTACAAATGTCGAAGATCTTAAACCAGGTGGAAGAGATATTGAAGTCACAGATGAAAACAAAAAGGAGTATGTTGATTTGATGGTAAAATGGAGGATTCAAAAGCGAATTGATGAGCAATTCCAAGCTTTCATTAATGGTTTCCACGAGCTAATCCCAGCCGAACTGGTTAATGTTTTTGATGAAAGAGAACTTGAGTTATTGATTGGTGGTATTGCGGAAATTGATGTTGATGACTGGAAGAAGCACACAGATTACAGAGGATACACGGAATCCGATGAGGTTATTAAGTTTTTCTGGCAGACGATTAGAAGCTGGGATGGAGAACAAAAGTCCCGCCTTCTTCAATTTGCAACTGGTACATCTCGTATTCCCGTCAATGGATTCAAAGATCTTCAGGGTAGTGATGGACCGAGAAGATTTACAATTGAAAAGCAAGGAGAGCCCAATAATCTACCAAAATCACATACATGGTAAGTATATTCATAATACCTTCGGTTTTCCATGCACTAATCACACTCTTTTAGTTTCAACCGACTGGATCTTCCACCTTATAAAACGCTCGAACAGTTGCAAACGAAATTGACGATGGCAGTAGAAGAGACGATGGGATTCGGACAGGAGTGATTGATGTTATGGAAGGATTTCATTGGTTGCACAAGGTGTTTGTTATCTTTTTTTATACAAGCTGAGGGAGGTCCAGGTTTCTCAAGGTTTAAATTACCTGGAAAGGATTTGGAGGTATGAATTATTCGGAATAAATGGCGAGTTTCATGGCTCGAAGTCTCATTAGGAAATTCATTGTAACGATTGATACAATAATCGAAAGAAAACAAATCCAGCTCAAGAGTATCTGATGACCTTGTAATTAGTAGGGTAGTGTACTAGAACATATCAAGATTAGAAAGAAAGAATCATTTTGTGTGGTGATTAGTTGTTCTTGATGATTTTTTTGTGTGCTATCGTTGAGTGTATTGAATGGGATGGATGAGTGGATGGATGGGTGAGTGGGTGAGTGGATAAATAAGTCTATTTAGTAGGTACGTAGGTTATATAGATACGCAATGTAAATACTGGGAAAGAAAAAGGATTCGTGATGAAGGTATTTGTTGAGGGAGGATAGAAAGGAGGGGTTGAAAGGATGATAGATCATAGCGATGATAATGATGAATTATATGGTATGGTATGGTATTGTTACGACGGACTTCACATACCGAACATCACGTGCTAAGCATCATGTGATATGAGGATCCCAGTGGGCTCAGCAGTCCCAGTAGCACTGGGACAACTGGGAGCACTAGGACGCATGCCACGAGGGTCTATATAATCAAGATGGATTTCCTTTGTATAGAGCTTCGTTCTCAAGATCAATCATTTAGTATACCCTACTAGTTACGAATTGCATATCATTATTGTCACTACTTAAAGTCCCTGCTTGACGCCTAGTTATAAACCACCTCGAGAGCCTAGAGCACTTCCACGTGATCTAGACGGCAACCCTCGTAACATTTTGGTTTTTAGTTTTTGGTATATTTAAAATTTTAAAGTCTTTAGGAAAGTTTAACTTTTTATTTGTTTTTTTTTATTTGTTTTTTTTTTGTTTTTTTTTCTATTTGATTTTACTTTCCTCACTTGTTCGAGTACGAGTAATCTATTTACTCGAGTATAATTACAATCTTGATTCGTTTACATAAATAACGTTACACAAAGTTTACGTTCGCAAAGCAACTATACCTAGTATATGTATATATGTATCTTCCCCCTCTTTGTACGACATGAAGTTTGAAGGGCGGGTGGGGTATGAAGGATGGATGGAGTATTATGCATATAATGCATATTTCTACCGTTCCTTCTTAATAAGTATGTTACGTATTTGGATCTTGATACATACATATACGAAGAGGGGAGTCCAGGGGAGTTTGGTGTATTTGGTAATTTGTTTGGGATGATGGGTTGGTTTATCCGTTTGGAGGGAGGATGGGCTGTATGGCTGTATGTATGTGATATATTGAATTGGTTGCCCGGGGGATTACTCGCATTGGAATTAATTGTTGTGTACAAGGTATTGTAATATACTGTATCGTGTTGATTGGAATGGAATGGAATAGCTTGGCTGGTTGGCTGAGTGGCTGACTTTGCTGTAGAACGAACATATTTGCACTTTGGTGGCTGTTGGACGGGTGAGGAGAAAGGAGATTCAGAGTATATATATTTTGAATCTTCATGCTCGTTTTATTGAAATTTCTTTTGTTTATCTCTTTGCTTTTATTTTATTTTTCGCGTATTGAGATCTTGGTCTTGAGGAGTTTATATATCTCATTCATTCATTCATTCATTCATTTATTGATTCATTGATTGATTGATTATTGGATCAGTTTGAAGTTATACAAACTACGCACGCGGATATACTGCATCGTTTCATTCTCGTATAGTATCTACGTACGTGGTAGTACTTACTCTTATAACTCTTTTATCTGCAATTTCTTTGCATTTATTCATATTCTTATAATACTATACCATACACTACTCGAGTACACAAATTCCAATACAATCTCAATCTCAGTCTCAATCTCAAAATGCATTTCTCAACTGCAAAAGCTCTTCTTCCTCTCTCAGTCCTAGTTTCCTATACAACCGCTCAAACAACAGCTGCATCACCACCTGTTGCTCCCACAAGTGGTACTTCTACTACTTGTCTCGGACAAAATGTTCTAGATGCCTGTTTAAGTTCTACAACAGCTATTGCTCAAGCCTGTCAATCCACCGATTATTCCTGTTTATGCACGAGCTGGAATGCAGTTTTAACGTAATTATTCTCTTATTCCCAACTATTCTCCCCCTTCTCCTTCACATATACTAACCCCCATCCCCGATTCTCAGATGCTACAACCAATGTCCCAACGACGCAGGCTACGCAGGCGCTCTATCAAATAAACAAACCTACTGCAATAATGCCTCAATCTATACATCTACTTCCTCATCAGCTATCTCGAGAGATTGGCCTACGTCCACTACTGCTACTGCGGAGAGTGGAGCTACGGGTGTAGGTGCGGGGGCGGGGACAGCTGCGACGGGTACGGCGGCTAGAGCGAGTACTGTGAATGGAAACGGGGGGAGGACGTCTACGGCTAGTGCGGCGGGGGCGGAGAGTAGTGATAAGAGTAGTGGGGTTGGGGAGAGGGGGGTTAGTGGGTTGGTGCGTTTTCTTGGGGGTGTGGGAGCCGTGGTGGTGGGGCTTTTGTAGGTGGAAGGTGCGTGGGGATAGGGGATTGGGGTTGAGAAGGAAGCGTAAGCGAATGGAATGTAGGGAGAGGTTGGGATGGGATTGTCAGGTATGGTTTGATGTGGTGGGAATTAATGAGGGTGAGTGTGAGGGTTAGGGTTTATGATTCAATGGTTAGTTGATTATTTGATTTTTTTTATTAACCAACCGCTCTGAGCGACCAGCGAGCGGGAAGGGGGGGTAATTAATGAGGATCTTTATCGGGGTATTGGTATATAATATTATAGGACAATCTAATTCATCAAGTTTGTGGAACGATTTCGAGTGTGTCGTATTTCTTTCTTTGATTGTTCTTTCCTCCTTTTTTCTTTTTTTTTTTTAGATCTTGTAAGATTAGATTCCCAGGGAAAGGAATACGGTTCTAGATGAAGAATTTCTAGATGGAAGTAAGGTAGAGTAAACTTTTGCTTCACTTAAAATATCCATTGTGCTAAAACCTTATTACATGAAGTACTTGGAAAGTGAAAACAACAAAGGACCACCAGTCTCCCAGACTCTCCTAGAAATGGATATAAATCTTGAATCTTGATGTGTTTATATTGAATGAGGAAGGAAGCAATGAGGGGAAACGGAACTTGGGGTGAAGGAAAAAGGGAAGAGGATAGAACAGAGAAGAATAGAAAGAGGAGAGAAAGGTAATAATGCTCAGATTAAACGAGGAAAGCAAAATTGAAGAAAAGAAGAAAACCCCCCTTTTCATATACCCACACCCTATAGAATTTCCTACAATTCTTAACATTAACGTTATTTTGTTAATAGTACCACATCTATTGTGCTGCAAAACGTGGGACTTTATCATCAGCATGATAAGTTAGATTCCAGTTGCAATAATCCATGATTTTTATCCGGCCATGTCAGATCGTTTTTGGCCTTGATAGCATCTTCATATATATCTTCAAAGCAGATGTACTCGAGCGTGCAGGATCCGGAACACTAACCGTATTTAACTTGGTTTTTCATAATGGTTATGTTCTGTAGAGTTGTAAGTAGAGGGGGAAAGAAAACGGCGTCAAAATCGCTTGGATTGGTAGGCCTGGCTGAGTGTGAGAGATTGTCTTGGGCGGAGAGAGTTGCCCGTATTGGATTTTGGTATATCTTCCAATTTGATAATAAGGAAAGGTTTGGGGTTTTCAATGAGGTAGATCTTACCTTCTTAGCTTAAGCGTTGTAAGTACAAGAAGCATGATCGTATCTAGTCTATTTTCCTTGGAAGGTAGTTAACCTCATAACAGTGGATTGAGGTCAGAGTGGAAAATCTGCAATTGTAAGCGAAAAAGGGAGTGTGGTCATCAGATTAGACTTATAAGTTTGAATTGTGAAGGCATAATAATTGTAATTGGTGAAATATATAAGTTCGTAAATTTATGATTCTGATGTTATTAGTCCCATCCCCTTGAAAAATTATGATCATTCATTTATCATAGCGTCGGCATCGTGACTCAAATATAGCCACAGATGCCAGTTTTGGGAATAATACTTCTCATTAGAGGATTAGTTTCTCAAGTTGAAGACATAATGAATACATATCTGAAAAATACCCTGAATAACCATCCCTTCTAGTAGAAGCAATTTTCGATTTTCCTTCCATCATCTGAGCAGGCGAAGCTTGGGTTTTGTTTGATCCTGTGGGAATGATTGGCAGAAGTCGGAGCTCTTTGTGTTTGCACGTCGAATTTTTTGAAGTCCTTGCTGCGAGACAGAATTGAAAAAACTTTGTGATATTTTATAATTTTATTTTTGAAAAATCAATTGGAATAATTTCTAAACTAAAAACTAAAGGGTATAATGATAGAAAAAACTAAAAGGGTATAATGATAGAAAGTTTAAAAGAGTAAAGCATTTTGAAAGGCACTTCTTGGAGATCAGTAGTGTAGTTATCGGCAGCATCCCAGATATCAAGATGATGACCGACGAACTCCTACCACCACTTGTCGTCGTATATCTCCTCCAAGCTGGGACCCCGCCTAAACTCTAGATTTCGAGTTCCCGTGGGGTGCCTTTCGCGACGCACCAGCTTTACTCTCTTATACTCCTTCACAAAAAGCCCACACTCCCGCCAGAACATCTTTCCACAACACAAAAAACATCCAGCCCTCGGGATGACCATGGCTCCACAGATGCGCGCTGACATGCGACTCCGAGTTCAACCATCGCATCCCGTTCATCGCGACCGCATCGGCCTGTTTCCAGGGAGCCTCACCACCGTAGTCCTTCCCTGCCCACGCCTCTCGCCTCCTACCGTTATCAGTAACGAGACTCCTGATTCTGCACTTTGTGCAGAGACTGTGATCAATATCACTTCTTCGAGACTGATATACGGTAGTCTCATCCATCGCCAGGATCCGTTGAAGAAACCTTGCAGGATTACTAATTTTAGTGTAATCCTTGCTACCTCTTTGAACTCCGCGGATGAGAGAGCGGGCGAGGAGGTTGGTGATGAGTTTGTGGGGCTCCTCCTTCCACAGGGATGGACTCTCGACGTGGTCCCAAAACTCCTTCTCGAAATTGCACTGCTGCCAACTGGCGGGCAGCAAAACTCTGTAGCATCCATCGCACCATTGTGCACCTCCGCTCCAGAGAAATGGCTCGTCCCACAGATAGTCTGCGAGAGTGGGACCCCACTCCACTAATTCATAGTTGAGTGGAATGGATGCAGTACATCCCGCGTCCACATCGTACACATATTCCCCGCATTTAGATACTTGGATGCTCAAGGCACGGAAGTACGTGCAGTGTAGCATCTACAGGAGCTAAAGCAGCGACTGCTATGGCTTAGCAGATATTGGTCGGAAGCTGCGAGCTTCTTGAATATATGTCGGAAGCGGGACCCGGTCAGCGAGAAGCAGATTTGAGCGACGGGATCAAGTCTGGTCATGATCATCGAGATGATCTCTTGTGGGACACCGTCGAAGGCACAAGCTGCCTCGCTACGTTGAATTAGTAAGACTGTCACGCAAGGGAATGGACTCAGAGGGGGGGAGGGAAGAGGTGCGGCTGAGCGTATCAATGGGTGTACTCACGAGCTGCAATTATAAGTGGTGATACAACCGTATCCTCCACTTCAATATCATCTTGATATTCTTGTTTGTTTTGCTTTTGCAAGCAAAGTCCGAAAACGTTCGAAGACGACATCTTTAATAGTATGTGTCTAACTGTGCTTGTAATCTTCGTTAGTAAATGCAATCTCAACTGCTACAGATAACTCCTTCAATGGTATGAGATCCTCCTGAATTGAGTACGTGTTGTGAAATAGGCTCGCCCAAGTGTCGACGTTAAGTGCTCGGGACATTAAGAATGATGGACCGACTAAGTGATGGTGGATGGGACAGGATAACGAGGGAAGCTTACGTAAATGAATAAATTATTGAATACTCTGGATGAGTATTCTCAAACTCGATAGCTAAAGGAGAAGTATGTAAAGAAATATAGATAGATAGAATCAACTAGAGTGTATAGCTTCTAAAGTAAATGGGCATGTATTGAATTTGAAGAATGGAGAATATTTGTGAGAGGAAAGTAAAGAGCAGGAGGGAGGGAGAAGACGCATACTTTATAGAAAATTAACAGCAAGACTAAAACTAGAAAGCAGGCTCTCAAGACCAAACATTCAAGGGAACTGATACTAACACAGCTGAGAGAGTCAGGAGAATGGTAAATCACCGTCCTAAGATGAGAATTAACCTAGAAGAGGCATAGTAAGACGACCGTAGGAGAGACCAACTTGAAATCTCGAAACAAGAGTCATCATTGTAAAGTACATTCGACGATCAGAGATATAACAAGAAAACCGGACAGAATCCGAAAGTCAAATCTGCAAATAAGAGTCATGAATATAAATTATATTGGCCATCATTTGGTTCTGGACTTTTACCGTTTGGAATTAACTGGAAAGCTTGAGCACTACTCTGCTTTTCTTTCTCGGTAGCGCTTGCCCTCACTCATATCTTTTCTGGCATTTGATGTGTTCTCTCTTTCTGCTGTCTATATGATCTACAATCTATTTAGTTAATGTTCCCTAATTCTACCAATTGGTTATCTAAGAGTAATCTTTCTTACTCCTCATCAACAAACTCTGCAATGCAAAGACACTATCCGGACTGAGGCCTTGATTTAATAGGCGATCACAGTAATTTTTCAAGGAACGTTCTGGACTTAGACTTAGGCTTTAGGTCAGAAATTTTATTAGCAATTGATTTTCCCCACCTTTGTAGGTATTCACATCAACGTTATGAATCATGTTGGAAAGTTTAGTGTAGAAAGAGCCCACTCATACTAAACTAGTGCTTGAGGAAGGCAAACCTTTGCTCCTCGATATTTCTCACGCATCAAAAGTTTAGAACTGCAAACTCTACGCAGAACATCTCTGACTCTAAGCCACTTGTAGACTGCTAAAAATGTGCGATTTATGGCCTTATAGCCATCCAAATTTGAAAATTTGATGTAGGGTGCTCGGATTTCCTCTGTGCCACACTAGAGCGAAAACTTAAGGACACTTTCGGATTGATGATTGCACAACGGTTGATAGTTAACAATTTAGTACATCATCTAAGATAGTGTCCTCAATGTTCTCCACTTCACATCAGAAAGTAATACACACTACTTCCAAATAAGGCATTGACTATCTCAGGCTTCAGTGCGAGCATTCCTGTTGTACCTGTTCTTGAGGCTAGTCGCAGTCAATAATGGCTACATTTGTTCCTGAAAAACCGTTGCGACGTAGGACATTGTTCCACTCGTCACTAGAAATGCAAGGGCCTAAAGGGCGGTACTCGTCAATGTTAAGCCACCATCCTGGCAATGTGCCAAAAACAAATTGACGGGCGTTCGATATTTCATTTCGTGCATACACTACTGCTTCTAAAATCAACTTTTGTCTAGAACACCGAAGAAGATTAAAGACTTACTTCAACAATGGAAATTTGTTAGTTCGTCTTGCTCTCGCTGTAATATGATCGTCGATCTGTGAGCATTTTGTCGTCTTCAGCAGTGGCGAGTAGGGACGCTAGTTTTTATTGGGAGACCGCCCCATATCGTGATCTTTAGTGCCGTATCAAGAGGGAGAATTCTTCTAGATCCACACAGAAGTGCAAAACGATAATGATGTGAAATGGCTAAGAACGGTCACCGGGGTAGAAGCCTCTGGCAAGGAATAGATTCAAGACAGTTCTCTATGATCATGGCCACAACTGGGCCGTGCTGCAATAAACTGTTAAATATCAGCGTATTTTAGATCAGGAAGAGATTTGCAACAGAGTATGGGAGCTTGATCTGTTGGACTGTCTGTGCATCCCAGTACTGACATGCAACAGGATATGATTTGGGAGTTTAACCTTCTGGACTCTCTGTGCATCCCAGTGCAGATATGCAACAGAATATATGACTTGGGAACTTGATCCATTGGACTGCCCGTGCATCCCAGTACTGATATGCAATAGAGCATGGGTAGAACATATTGGTCTTTGAGCTCCATGCATATGCTGGTATAGACGAGCGATATAAGATGGTTAAAGAATCTTAGACTCCTATTGGGACGGACATCCTAGTATAGATGTGCAACGGAATACCAGTGGGAAACGATAGCAGCTGAATTCCATCACATATCGAGGCAGATGTGCAATAAAAAAACAAAAGAAGCATTTTAGCTTCTTACTAATCCATGCATCCTGGAAAAGACGTGCAACAAAATATCAGTGAGAACACTAGCCCTTGGATTACATGACATAGCCAGACAGACTTCCAACAGAACATGGCTAAGAATCTAGCTTCCTGCTAGTCTGTATATCCTGGTGCAGATGTGCAACAAAACGTGCACCCTATGAGTCAGGTTTAAGAACATACTTAAACAGACACTGGTATTCTAAGTGGGCTTCTGGGCCATCAGGACTCACAGCTTCAACTCGGTATCGTCCGGCTGGTGTAGTAAAGATATGTGCCCTTATCTTCGACTTGGAGTAGGCTGGCATAGCTGCTGCAATATCCGCATTTTCATCTGCCTAAAGGACCTATGACCATCGTTCCAAGGGGATTTCCAAACAATTTATCTAGGGTCGTAGTGTTCTAGAGCTTAGTGACCTTGAAGAGAACTCTTGGAAAGCGCAACAATAATTTGCTGCTTATCAATAAACGAGTGAAATATAGTTCTTTATCAGTATCAACTTTCCTGCAAACCAATTGTTGCGTAGAAGCTCGAAGGATAATATATTCCTTGAGAAGCAGGGACGTCAACGTTGCCATTTTTTTCAGAGGTCGGCAATTCACGGCGATTGTGACGTCTGATTGCTTAATAATCAATAAACAATCCTGATATCATATTATCCTTTGGGTTCACGCCGTCTTGTACAACACGGCGGCAAAGCTTATTGTCTTACTCAACTCTCTAGATTGTTATTCTCGTAAAGATAACTTTAGTTCCCCACTCCACACATCTAGAAAGTTCAACCAAATGGCAGCTCCCAACGAGACCTACGTTCCTGCATTTCCTCCAAAACCAAAGCCCCACATCTCTACCGGCATCCCCTTTCCTGATGCATGTGCCCACCATATCAAAAACACGTTCCATGCCTCAAAGGTCTACATCATTGTATCAAACTCCATAAGCAAAACATCCAACTTCACCTCTCTTCAGCAACGCCTTGGTGATCTGGTTGTGGGCGTGCGCTATGGGATCAAGCCGCATACACCATGGGATGACATTCTAGAGATTGTACATGATATGCGAGAGAGGGAAGCAGATATCATTGTTACACTTGGTGCTGGATCACTTACGGATGGAGCGAAAGTCATTTCGTTTGTATGTTATTCCCAGCTGACATGATAACTGCCACTATCCCCGCAACCCCACAAAGACCGAGCGAGAGAGTACTAGCCAATTGCCCGTGATTTCGATCCCCACATCTTGACGAAGTCCATACACAATATCTAACATTTAATCAGGCGTTGGCAAACGATGTATCTACCCGCGATGGACTCTACTCGCTCTCAGCAGAAGCCAAGACTCCGAATCTAAGGCCATGTCAAGTCCCCGTAATAAACATACCAACATCCCTTTCTGGCGGGGAATACTCTCCTTTTGCTGGCGCAACCAATACTTTAACGCATCAGAAAGTATCTTTCAGTCACCCATCCATGAGTTCATCTCTTGTTATCCTCTCTCCATCTCTATGTATATCTACTCCTCAGCATATTTGGCTTAGCACAGGACTTCGAGCCGTGGATCATTGTGTCGAAGGACTATGCTCACTAGATAAGAATGTCTGCGCTGAAAGCGACGAGGAGTTTTCGACTGGATTGAGATTGCTTGTGCCCAATTTGTTGATCACCAAGCGAGATCCGACAGATGAGGAGGCCAGATTGAACGAAATGTGGGGTGTAGTAGAAGCAATGAAAGCACCTGGCAGAGGAATACCAATGGGTGGGAGCCATGGAATCGGACATCAATTGGGTCCGCTTGGTGTTGGTCATGGTGAGACGAGCTGTATTATGTTGCCGCCTGTATTGAAGTATAATGCGAAGCATGGTAGCAAGGACGAGCGTGTTGTTGAAGGCCAGAGAAAAGTGCTGAAGGTTTTGTGGGGAGAGGCGACCGTCAGAGATGTACTCGAGAGGAGGGGGTTGAAGGAAGAAACCGCCGATGCAGGCGATGCGATAGGTGCGATAGTGAGCGAGCTTGAGATGTCGACGACTTTGAAAGACGTGGGCGTGGGTAGGGAGAAGTTGGATGCGCTGGCGGATAATTGTTTAAAGGACAGATGGTTACCAACAAATTCTGTACCATTAACTACCAAAGAGCAAGTGCTGGAGGTGTTGGAGACGGCCGTGGGTTCATAGTATGGTCACAGGAATTGCTGTTATACTTGATTCAACTTGGTTTAAACCTATTATTCGAAAATATTTGTTGATGTTGCCTAGCGTACTTCCCTTCTATCCCTTACAGCAATTAAAGCGGATGTCTAACGCGCACAAAATTTTCAAGTTTGCACAAGATATAGATCAAAAATAGATATATGAAGTTTTCAGCAGAAATAAGCCCGAAAAATACATTGAACAAAGGTCAAGCTGACTAGTGGAAGAGATTTTACAATAACCACTTTGCGTTCCGCCTCTAATCAGTCCAGCTATCAGTTATTTATCCTGTGCCCTGCTATAAGCCAGATATTGGTTCTAAGTATTGAAGTTGCCGTTCAAAAGCTAGTAAGTAATATTTCTTATAGTCATACTTTGAAGATGCCGAACTTGTTGATTATGAATACCACGCTTTTTGCAACCTTATAGTATAAAAATCTAGAAGTGAGAGTCTAGGTTTATGGCAGATTGACCACTGAGTATATTTGACTTGCTTCTTTTGTTGAAAGGCGTCTGTAATTATGGAGCCTGATTGCTAAGGGAGAGTGAATCGCGAAAAGATGATGTAGCGCTGACGATGTATAATATTCACTATTGAATTATCCGGGCACTTCTTGGAACCGTAAATCAATGCCAGTGAGTTTATTGCCTAACGAAAGTTTGTGTGCGGTATAAAAATGTCAAAATTTTGATAATACCAGCCAGTGCGTAGCATGTTAGGTTTTTTTTTTAATGTTCTCACAATGCTCCTTCCCGATTAGACCGTACCCTATTGAATCTCTCGTTATTTGTTGATAGAAATAAACTCATTATAAGTAATCCAGAGGGCTGTATTCAATAGATCAACATAATATTAAAGAAGTGCTTCTGCACAAGGCAAGAAAAACCCAATTTTGAACTCTCCTCCATTAAAGATTCTTAGAAATATTCATTTGCATTCATTCCACTAAGGAGTTTTCATAAATATTTCAATAAAGATTTGCGATCCATTCCTAGGTTTTGAGAGTCTTAGAGTTTGACAATTACTTCAAATCCAGGTCTTCCAAGTCCAGATCTCTCCTCCTTCGAATATATCACGTGGTCGGGTAATCATCAGGGGCAAGCAACAACGTTTCTCTAAACAGCTACCATATCTTTCCATTAGGCCTTTGAAGTTTCAGTCCGGATCAAACTTGACTTGTGTATATTCTCACATATAAACACATAGATAACTTCCCGGTAAATAACTATTTAGAGGCACTCTTTGGATCCGAAAACACTTTTCCAATGGCTCAAGATAGCCCTACATCACCAGCTATATCAGCGCAAGCATTTCGGAAGGAAACTAGCTTACCTCCAAGTTTGAATATACACTATAGAAGCTTCTTCCCGCTAGAGGATCCTCCATATCCAACAAATGATGTCGATTTCGATGAATGGACTGACTATGCTGCGTACTGTGGTTTGCACCCCGAGCCACTCCTTCTCAACCTTCTCTCAAATGAAGAAAATGCCAGCCTTGATAAAAAATACTTCACGCCTCAGCTAGCTAGACCTATTGCTATTGAAATTCCATCCGCTGGTGTTTTAAAAATGCAGGGGGAACTAGGATTACACAGCGATGAAATAGCGGCTGCACAGCAGTCTAAAAAGCCAGCTTCAGCTTCTCTCATTGTGAAGTTCAAATTGCCTACGGAAAAAGTTGCGAAGATTCTGTCGATGCCGAAGGCGCCTGGGCGTCTTCAGGCTGGAGATAGGGGGAATAGTGGCGAGAAGGAGAAGTCTGCTCATGAGAACACGAGGGTTTTACGTCCGCGCCGATGATCATTCATACTGAGAGGAAACAGTTATTCACCACATTACATTTCCGCATTTAAGCCTGAAATACTACCTACAGCGCATGGTAAGTGACGTTCATCAGATTTAAGCTGTTTGCATAGTATAGCTTCATCATAGAGTGAATCGTGCCCGCCTATCAATCTAGAATAGTCATTTTCTGAATCCTCTCTAGCACTGCTTCTTCGGGTGTTCCGAGGTCGTGTAAAATACCTATCTTAATTAATATTAATAAATGAAACAATCCAACCACTTTAATCCAAAAAATCTGAACATTGAATGTATTTCTAGTAATTATTTTAAATTAAAGCCTAATTTAAATTTAAATATACAACCTAACCTTGGTTTCTGTCCACTGAAGATCAAATCCATTTTTATATAAAGTGCAATATAATATATCCTCCCTTTAATTTTTATCTTTCCAAATTTCCAAACCAACCTTTTAGATTATACCAACTCCGCTAGAAATCTCAACGTCATCTCAACCACAATACATTATAAGTCTTACTTAAACAAGGAACAGATTTCAATAAAAATACTCCATAATTCACAAAACCACCAAGTATCAGCACTGTGCACACGGCATCACGACTCTCTCATATCTTGTGGTTTATGATGAATTTCTTATTATTACTGATCATGAGTATTCACATTTGTATCCTCTCGAATTACAGCACATGTGAGAGCCGCAGGCGGAAGGAAAGAAATCACGAAAGCAAAGCTGCACACAGCTGCATCCTCGAACCTGCATCGTAGGTTTGAAAGGCCCTGTAAAATCAACTGATTCAGATCCATATGGTGTTAAGATTACGACACCTGAAGCGAGAACATGGTGTTTGAAAAGGGGCGGCAGAACTTCGGAGCAACTTCAAAATAATCACTGTAGAAACTGCCAAAAACAAAAGGCAACTCCAAGTCATATTCATCATATTATAGAAATCACTTAATCGGTTACAAGAAAACAATTCCTTGTATTCATGTATTCTCAATTCCTCTCACAATCCCCCCTATTCATCTGATTCATCTTCATCTCAACTCTAGCCTATTTAAAAGGTATAGAAACGACTACTTTCCCATCCACAATGTGGTATCAATATAAACAATATCAATGTCGGCCCCCTCCTACCCCATAAACTCCTCGCAAATATGCAAACACTCATGTTTAGTTCCTACTAGAAAGATAGACATACTGACCTACTGACCGATAGAGGTCCCCTCGATCCTTTATTTTTACTCCAAAGACAATGCAATTAATCCCTTTACCTATCCGTTCCGTCCATGAATCCTTTCCTATGGCCTGCCTTGCCTTTTCCTTCTTTCCCAATCCATGAGTTCCTCATCACAGATTTTCATGCGTTCAAAATCATGATCATATCATGACCATTTGACATCACCACTAGGTGGCCTCGTTGTTCTCCTCCTCGAAACCAGTTTATGTTCTGGCACTGCTGGTGCATTTGAATTCATAGGTTTTATCGGCCCTCTTGTCGACTCTCTTGTCGACTCTCTTGTCGAGTCTCTCAACGACTCCCTCGTTGGCTCTCTCGTCATCTCTCTCAAGGACTCTCTCGACTCTCTGGTTGGCTCTCTCGTCAACTCTCTCATTGGCTCTCTCGTCAACTCTCTCATTGGCTCTCTCAGCGACTCTCTCGTTGACTCTCTTGTCAACTCTCTTGTCGACTCTCTTGTCGACTCCCTCAACGGCTCTCTTGTCGACTCTCTCAACGGCTCTCTTGTCGACTCTCTCAACGGCTCTCTTGTCGACTCTCTCAACGACTCTCTCGTTGGCTCTCTCGTCAACTCTCTTGTCGACTCCCTCAACGACTCTCTCGACTCCCTCGTTGGCTCTCTCGTCAACTCCCTCGTTGGCTCTCTCGTCAACTCTCTCATTGGCTCTCTCAGCGACTCTCTCATTGGCTCTCTTGTCAACTCTCTTGTCAACTCTCTCAATGACTCTCTCGACTCTCTCGTCAACTCTTTCATTGGCTCTCTCAACGGCTCCCTTATTGACTCCCGTATTGGCTCTCTTTCACGTTCTCTATCTCTTATTTTAACTCCATTTTCCCTATTCTCCCTCCTAGAATGCGATGAATCTTCCCTGAGTTGCGGTGCCGCTATTGATGATCGTGATGCACGAAGTAGTGATGTTCGAGGTAATCGACTTTTACTGGATGCACCATTGACTAAGTCGCCACTCGATTTCCGCATCATAGAAGTTGTGCCGTCCGTTGTTCTAGGCCTATAATGGACGGATTCATTGTTAATAGGTGCCGCTGACGCGATACCAGAGCGTCTATTGGGTGTAACACTTCCATCAATGAATGCTGACGTCTGTGACATTCGACTAGCTTGAGTCGGAGTCAAAGGGGTGGATGCACTATGTTGAAGCGAAGGTGAAGTGTAGGAACTTCCACGCCTAGAAGACAAGCGAGACCTTGAACCACTTCCATTTTCCGACGCTTTATCCAAGTTGAACTTGACTAACTCGCTTGCCATATTCCTTACCAACACAGCGCTGTCATTTTCGGCTAGTTTCTGGATTATCTCAAATAATGCATGATGCCTAATGCTTTCTGCTTCATCCCCACTTGCATCGCATATGCTGCGAACGATACGTAGCAAATTCAATCGTATTACTGCCTTCTTTTGACTAAGCTTTTGTAAGATACCAGTGAAAAGATCAGTCCGAGCAAGAGAACCGGCAATAGGGGAACTTAAACGTAAGAGCTTTTGTAAAGGCTCCAGTAAGTTGTAATCAAAAGCATTCGCCTTGGGTGCAGCGAAACATTGTACTATCATGGCAGTAAAACTACCCTCCAGCAAAGCTTTTTCAACCCTGGCAGTCTCTTCTTGAAGCCTTTTATATCAGAATTAGTACGCATCATATTACCCACAGGATGCTAAACTTACCAAATGAATATAGCGTCCAAGGCGGTCACCTGCCAATATTGGTCTTCTAGTAATGAGACATAAAACTGTAATCCTTTGTTCTGCCAAAGATATTTCCGACCGACCTTCCCAGAATGAGCCATATCGCATAATATAGGAAGGGCGAACTCTTTCGGGGGTCGATTCGTTTTCATAATTCGTTGAAGTAATGGTATGATGCCATTAAAAGCTGCATCTTCCTGCCGCTCTTTACTGAGTCGACATAAGTTGTACATCGTATTCAAAACTTGGTTAGAGATTTCGCGGAAATGATCAGGCGTACGCTTCATACTTGAGCTTAGTAGATCAATCAAAAGTTCAATAGCGTTTGCGGCATGTAATGACTCGAGGGTTGTTGACAACATGGATAAATTTTTGATGAACTTGAGCATAGTTATCTGATGCACGGGTGTCATACGTCTCAGATCTTTGAGGACTCCTGAAAAAGTATTAGAACGGCCGTACCGCAAACTATGAAGGGGACCTACGCTTGAGTACTACATGGTCAGCCACGACCTCTTTGACGTAGTTTTCTGCTTGCGAAAAGAGATAGAATATGTTGACAATGCGACCCTCGATCAATTCAGAAAGTTCATCTTCTTCATCTAGCACACGGTCTAGAACGAGTGCTAATGGAGATAAAATTCTGCTTCTTGAGAAGATACGACAGAAGTCGTTCTTTGGAGTTGGTCCCTGACGGTGTTAGTATATTAATTTGAGGGTTATGTTTGCTGGCATACCTGAAGCTCAAATACATTCCAAATACCATTGACACCAATGAGAACCAAATCTCTAGCATCATCATAATCCTCATCGAGAAACTCGACAAGAACATTCAATCCACCAGCACTAACAAACATTTGGAGTGTCAATGTAGAGGTTTGGTACATTTGTCTTACAAAAGCAGCTGCCTCAAGACGTATCTCATTTGAGTATTGCCTAACAGCAAACTTTGTAATGATGGGAATTCCTCCAACGAAGCACAAGTTTTCTTGTATCTCGACATCGTTCGAAATGATGGCGTTGACAACCTTCAGTAATCTCAATATCATACTTTGACGACTTTTCAAGTTACAGGGTTCCAGTATCTCGAGAATTGGAAGCATTCCATGAGCACTGATGATCAAGCCTTTTGCATCTTCAGACTCATACAAGACATCAAGCTAAACCTTTGATTAGTATGGAATTACCATAATGAAGTTGAGACATACCAGTTGTTCCGATAACTCCGATAAAACATCCTCAGCTTCGGTTGCTTTCAATGAGCTCACTAATCCTTCGACCGATGCGCACAGCCGAGCATGTTTGTCTCTAGCGATGTTGGCTTGCAAATCCGTCTCATCGAAACCTGGATCCAGCGAGGCAAAAGGGTCATCTTCATCATCCTCATCTCCAAGCCAGGAATTATTTGAGAGCTTTGAGTTGATCATCAATGTTTCTTCCGAGCCCTTATCAGTCTCAACCCTTGGAACCACAGCACCTCTTGGATCGAAGATATCTGAAAAATCTTCGTCGTCCTCATTCTCCGCATACTTTTGTATCTCAACCGAAGAGTTTGTCCGATGGATATGGCTTTCATGAGAATTTGGTGTGGTTTTTCTCCGCAAACTGCTGCCTCCATTTGTCGTAGGAGATTGTGCAGAACGCGGAATGCTTGTTAGGTCAGATGGGTGGAATAGTTTTGGAGAAAGAGCATCATCCTAGAGCCATTCAGAGTCAGTAATGCTTGTGAAATTTTATAAATACTGACTTTAATTATATCCAATCTTTTATCAAAAACACTATCATTGTCAACGAACAAGTCTGAATAATCCTCCACGGTATTCTCGCGATACATTATCGCTGGTCTTAAAGGCAAGGCGAATTTCCCTTCCGCTCGAGCCTTAACTGGAGACTTCGGTCGGGGAGGAGGTATAGACGGCTTCCTCGAACGACTTCTAGGAGAGATGTCTTCTTCAAAGTCGGCGTCAGAGGGGGGCTTGATTTTATAAGGTCGAATGGTCTCCAATTCATGGCCATCCGTCTCGACATGGGTATTAGGGCCCTTGATCGTTACGAGCTCACCCTCAAAGTTATTGTCCCAGTTATCAGCTTCATCATTTGCAGACTCAAATGATGCGAAAGACTTGAGGCGATCGGCGGAGAGCTGACCCCCAAAATTGTCATGAAGTTTCAGATGCGAAAGTTGAAGCGCGGCTGGAGGAATAGACGAAGGAAAATCATCATCCCAATTATCATCCGCTTCAACAGTCAGTTTCCACGAGGAATCTTTGAAATTTCCTAGTGGGACTCGCTTACCTGCAGTTTCTGGAGACCTAAATGAACTTGCCAAACTTTTCGGTTTTGACATGGAGAGACGGCCCTTGGGAGGTGTGATGATATTATGGCTTTGCGATTCATTTTGAATATTTCTTAGAGGTGGGTCTCGACGGGCTGGTAAAGGGCTGCCAAGCTGCTGCGACCTTGTAGAAGTACGAAACGAACCGGCAGCTGCAGGTGATTTCAGAGCCTCATTCCATAGCTTTACCTCTTCGACCGCTTCATTGAAGTTTGTCGGCGGCTTTGCAACAGGAGCATCAGTCCTCCGGGAGCCCACAATCCAAGCATGTTTCAACAATTTCCGAGCAGAAACTCGCAGGTTTGGGTCTTTTTGAAAACATTGGATGAGGAAATCTCTTGCTGCCTAAAAAGTGTTTAGCTAAGGCTACCTTCAGAAAGGTTTGAGAAATGTCGACCTACTGGTGATACTCCTTCAGGCAGAGGAGGGTGGTCATCATTGACAATAGCAAACAAGGCAGGCATGGGAGCCAATTTGTGATACGGTGGCTTACCCTCGAGCAGTTCTATTACTGTGCAACCCAAACTCCAAATATCAGATGCGGGAGTTGCACCAGAAAGCTGTATGATTTCAGGCGCCATCCAGTAAGGGGTCCCAACGACCTGTGCCTCCTTATCTGCTCCAGCGAGAGTGCTGGTAGACACACCAAAATCCGCAAGCTTGACCTTCCCATCTTTAGTTGTTAAAATATTCGCGCCCTTTATGTCCCTATGAATAACACCCTGATCGTGAAGATATTGTAGCCCTAGAAGAATTTGTCCCATGTAAACGCCAACCAGGTTTTCGGGAAATTTGCCATAACTTTTGCATATCGAGTGTAATGAACCGTTCTCACAATACCTTCACCAATCAGTTAGTACAATGTGGTGAAGAAACAAAAACACAAGATGTCTTACTCTAGAATTATGTTCAAGCAATCCGAAGACTTAACGAAACCAAGATACTTGACAATATTGTCATGCTAAGAGTGTCAGCTCAAATGGTTTGGTTCCCTCACTGATTCCAATGTAGACCTACATTCAGATTTTTGAGAAGATCTATTTCGGCCTGCGCATAATATTAGTCTGTGGACCAAGTCATCTCGACATAAAATTTTACCTCAATCATCCGCAATTCGCTCTTTGGGAGGTCTCCCAGCTTGATTTGCTTCACAGCCACAGCTTCCCCTGTGCCCCAATTGAACGCCTTGTAGACCGAACCAAAAGCTCCCTTCCCGAGACATTCTCCTAGACGCTGAATATTTATAAGTAGGTGTATTTCCTCTTTTGAAAACTTCGGGTATGTACATAGTCTTTAAGGCCCGGATCCTGCACAGCCTTTTCCTTTCTCTCTCTTCGCGGTGTCCCTGGAGTCCTTTCAGACTTTGCACTCCCATTCGCACCGGCGGATCTCGAACTGCTTTGCCGGTCGGCTGAGGAGGGCGGATAAGAGACCATGGTCGGTGTGGAATGACGCAGGCGGGAGTCTAGAGGGTGGAGAGAGAAGCAGTTGGAGGTATAATTCTCTGGCAGATGAAGGATCTCATTGAAGCATGAGCTTTTCGTGTTTTGTGGACTAAGTTCCTGTTTCACGATGATTATTTGGCGGGGTTATAGGATTATATTCTAGGTTGTCGATATCGGTGGATCCTGGCCTGGCCCTCTCACCTCACGTCGAAAATAGCACGCGAGAGTGGAGATGAAACAAAATTCACTGATTGTATGATATTAGTTGGTTTTGAATTTGATGTTTGCGCCTTGAGGATAATAAACATTCTTCGTTGAAGGCCTTGGTATGAATGATTGTAAATTCATTCCAAAATCAAAAGTGTGTTGTGAGTAAAGGGTATGGGAATGGGTATGGGTATGAATGGGTGGTATGGGTATGGTATGGGTGTGGTATGGGTGTGGGTTATGGGTTATGTTATGGGAAAAAGAGAAATCAACATTGGATATCTGGTACTTGACAAAATTGGCAAACAAGCGCCTACATGGGTGGATCCTGGGAAATCACAACCTCTGCGTTGTGCCTAATATAAGGCTGATGGTCGAAAATCACATTTGATACATTTATTCGATATACTGTAATACGATTCTGAATGTGATAATACTGATACCTTTGATAGGATACAGGTACCTAGGCAGTGTTCAATATATTGTTTAATTGTCTCATGAATTTTGCTTTTCTTTGACTCTAAATGAGAGAATCCATCGAAACAACATTAATATTTTTCAATTCCATTACGTTTACATACAATAACAATGTACCTAGGCACCTAATAATACATACATATTGATAGGTCGAATCATCAACATCTTCTCACGGATCTTCTCATACCTGTATACGTTAACCACTCATTGAATTCTTCAGATTACCTTCCAGGTAGATGAGGATCATCTATTGCAAACTAGAAACTAGAAACCCTTATAGTCAACTTCTTTCGCAGTTTTAACCCCAAAATTACGCCTTTCCACTGTTCATTAAACCCTTTGTTGGCTTTGAAATTCAATTCCCTCGATTGAATTGAAACTCCCGTTATGTCAATCATCAAAACCGTGAATGGTCAGAACCCATATGTCTGTTCCTTTGATCATAACCCGAACCAATGGAAAGCGAAAATTTTCCCGTCCCAGCTTGCCCAACGCCTGTAATATAATAATAAAATCTAGTATCATAGTTGTAGTAAATCAATTTGCATCTTCATGCTTAATCTCCTTGTGGAGAATTAGCTTCGTCCTTAGAATAGCCAGAATGGAACCTCAGTCGATGGACATAGAGAGCAAATGTTGCCAGTTCTGGAGGAACCAAAGGTCTAAACCATTTCACCGATCTGGAACACCATTGCATGATGCTAGACGAATTAGAACAAAATCCTGTAAATGATTAGGATCCACTAAATTCCATCGAGGTTGATTTGATGCATTCATAGCCTTCGACCATGGGATCGATTTGCTCTATGTCGTATGAACCATTCAAGGCCTCGCTGACTCTGTTCATCTTCGGTTTCTGAATCCAATGCCGTATCACAATCGCCATTCGTAAGAGGTTGGGTTTCGTGCAGGCTACTAATAGAGGTACTCATAGAAGGTCTCTGTGAGCTGGAAGCAGCTGTTGACGCGAATGAAGATGATGGATTTGGTGATTGTGGATCGGGCGTGATCAAAAGACCATCCCATGATCCGTGGCCTTCAGCGTCGAGTCGCTCCAGTTGCTCAACATTATCCACGACTTGTAGGCCACCAAAGTCTCTATAAGCCGGCTCTGGCTCTTGAAACTCGTCATGGCTATGCTCTCGGTCACCGAGACCGTCGTAATTAATATTAATTATGAAGCTATCTGCTTCCTCGAGTCCCGATTGCACATCTGATTGCATATCTTCTCGCCCATATGCCCCGACTTCCAATTGCTCGAGCAGTCGCTCTCGCTCTCCGGTGCTAGGCGCATCCGAACGCTCGACTTGCTCTCTTCCAGCGAGCGACGTGTCAGCTTGCTGTCGCCTTTCAGAGTTAGAGGATGAGTTCTCCTCAATTTGTTCTCTCCCGCTCTGCAGTCGATCTCGTTCGTTACGCAATCGCTCTATATCACCCTGTAATCGCAACCTATCAACGCGTAATTGTTCTCTGAACTCATTAAGACGATGTACTTCGCGGTTATGTATTCGCTGCCGATCTCTACTTTCATCAAGTCGACGATCATCAAGTCGAAGTTCCACTCGCCGTTCCTCTCTCATCTCGTCATCAAGAATGCTTTGCTCCTGTCGCCTGACATTAAGTCCGCGCTGCCTTCCTTCGCGTTCGCGCTCCGATTCCTCTTGCACCCTGGCCAAACGTCTTTGCTCTTCTCGCTCCCGAAATCGCTCCCTTACTAGTTGTCTTGCATGCCGCCCAAGGTGATCTCTTCGTGACAACGAAGCTTGCGCGTCTGTTCCGTCAACACTTTCTGCTAGAACAGTCTATTAAAGCGGTTAAAAATTATCTTGGACGACCACATGCGCTCCACATACAATAACGCCTTGTGACTTAAGGTAAGAATGCTTGAAGGCGTGAGCTTACATTGGGGTCCATGCTTCGATCATCAACTTCAGAAGTGGACAAATCTCCAGACGGTCGAGACGCGGAATGTGTACTCGTTTCGGGATATGGTGAAATTGAAATCACGCTTGTTCGTAAAATTCTTGGGGGGCCCTGTACATCTCCAATTGGAGGATTAGGGTAATCCCTCGATTCCGGAACAGCAGGCATTAATGGTCCATCTGCCTCCGCATCTCTACTTGATTGACGCTCAAAGCTTATACTCGGAGCTACTACTGCCAACGAACGCTCTCTCATCGCTTCTCTCATCGCATCTCTAGTTGATGTTGTGATGGAAACTCTGGCAGAAGGCCTGATGGATTGCTGTTGATATAGATGTTGAAATAACTCGAGAGAGTTAGTATCTCGTTCATAGTTGTCGAGATAGGCGCGCCTCCGTCTTGCATAATGTCCAGGTCGAGGTTGATTGCCACGCAAAGGATGCCGTCGAATAGCAGATCGTGCGCGCGATGTAGACTTTTCTGCTTCCTTTGACGGCGACTCAGGCACCGAAGGTTCGAAGAATATCCTGTGGCACGAAAATTAGAAGCATTTCGCGAAATGCGACAGGCGAAATGTAAAGGAGACAGAGTGATAACTTACGGTAAACCCATGTTTTGAGTGATGTAAAGTGGATTAAAGTGAGAAAGAAGTTAATAGATAAGTATAGTAAGTATTAGCGACCGTGATTTTTATTCTTTACTGTGACAATTTTGATGAATTTTTCAAAATTGATAATTGGTGATTGAGGTTGATGGGTGTGTGATTGCTTGTTTTGTAGAGAAGAGGGAAGGATACGGTAAAACGCCTCTGAAAAACGCGCTAGACACACCCACAGTAGTAAGGAAATGAATCGGATCTAGTGAATCGTGAATCGTGAATCGTGAGTCGTGAGTCGTGACCCTGCATATATTTATTTTATTTATCAAATGGCTTTATCGATAACAGAGGGGACCGATTTTCTTCTTCCTCTTCTTTTTTTTGATATGAAGACTCGGCAGTCGAAGCTTTTAAGCTTTGGAGATCTTATCATTAACCTTACCTCCCTAGGTACCTAGTATTGATCATATTGAGATTGACTCATTGACGACATGACAAGAAGTGTCTACCTAGTACCTACCAACCTATTCTAGAACAATGAGTCGAGGGCAACAATGAGTTATTAACAATGTTTATTTTTACTTGAATGACTTGAGGTTATTTATCAAACGCGCTTTTCAACCAATCATTCAATTCTCCATCCTCATAATGATTGAACTTGGTTTAAATCGCATCAGCCGTCTTTTAAGGCACACGCCTCAACCGTGGAAAGCCATTCATGTCGCAGGTACCAATGGAAAAGGTTCAATATGTGCCTATCTATCTGCCATGCTACACGCCAGTGGTGTTCGTTGTGGCAGATTTACTTCCCCTCATTTAATTGACAGGTGGGATTGCATTACCATCGATGAACAGCCAATTCGAGAATCCATCTTCCGCGAGGCTGAGGCTGTCGTCTTAAAGAGAAATCAGGCAGAGAATCTCAAAGCATCGGAATTCGAGTTACTCACAGCTACGGCATTCGAAGTATTTTATAAAGAGAAGATAGAGATGGGAGTAATTGAAGTTGGTCTAGGCGGAAGATTGGATGCGACAAACACCATGGAGAATAAAGCCGTCACTATAATCTCGAAGATTGGCTTAGATCACCAATCATTTCTAGGAAATACAATTGAGGAAATAGCTCGAGAGAAAGCGGGAATTATGAGATCTAGTGTTCCTTGTGTGTTAGATAGGAGCAATATACCTTCTGTACGAGAAGTCATCTCAAATTATGCCAAAGAAATCGGAACGGATGTGGTCATCAGTTCTACAGAATCGGCATTTTTGGATGAAATTAAAGGCCAAGGTCTCGAACCACATCAATTGGAGAATTTAGCTTGCGCATATACTGCATTTCACTTAGCATATACGAAATTGGAATCTCCTCTGCATCGACTCCTACCAGCTATACAAAACATTCATTGGCCCGGTAGGCTTCAAACTACTGATGTTAGAGCTGTAACAGGTCGAAAAGAGCCTATACTACTGGATGGCGCACACAATGTTCAATCTGCAGAAGTTCTTGGTTCATATGTCAATGGAAAACTTCGAACAAAATCAAATAAAGTAACATGGGTACTGGCAGCTTCTCAAGGGAAAGAACTGGATGGAATAATGAAAGAGATCTTAAGAGAAGGGGACTGTGTAGCAGCGGTTCAATTTGGACCAGTAGATGGGATGCCATGGGTTCAGGCTATGGATATTGAAGATATTTTACATGCAGCTTCGAAAGCTGGCATTTCTACCACTTGTCTTCATGATTCAGAATCAGATATTTCTGGAGCACTAAGATGGGCTACCACTGTTGCCCAAGGTGGACCTATCGTTGTTGCAGGTAGTCTTTATTTAGTCTCTGATGTACTACGGCTTTTGAGAGACGCAGAAGTAGTGAAGAATTCATGGCTAGGTTAGACCAGCTACATTTCCGAAATGAATGGATAGACGTGAGACGTGAGACGTTCACTTTTTCTTTACTTCAACAGACTGCCACGAGCTACAAGACGGTGTTTCCTCTTTCAAATCACACACTACCTACTTCCAAGCTACATCATCCGCACTAACAATAACCTCATGAACCACCATCCTCCCCTTCACAATCCCCTCCCCATTAACCAAATCATTCTCCACAACCCTCTTTTCTGCCTCCTCCTCATTCTCCGCAATCCCCGCTCTCACATGTCTCGGAATCAACCTCTTCTTCGCAACCTCAAAATCCACATCCACAAACCACAACTGATCCATCAATTTCGCAGCACTCCTCCACGGCTCCTTATCCAACGATAAATAGTTCCCCTCAAAAACTAATATGCGCGTTGTAGGTTCAATGGGTATATCATTAGCTTTGGGGTCCTTGAGCGCGTGATCGAATGAAGGAGCGTGAATGGTAATGGTAGAAGAAGTAAGAGGTTCGCGAACTTTCTGGATGAGAGATAGGAATGCTGAGCCGTCGAACGTGAATTCCGCGCCTCGTCGTGCGTGTGCGTGTGCTGGGTCTGGCATGGCGGATAATTGGGCTCGGGTTAGGTGGTAGCCGTCCATGGGGATGAAACCGGCGATGGGGGGGAGAGAGGTCTTGTTTGAATGGCTTTCTTGGAGGGCATTGAGTCGTTTGGTTACGGTTGCTGCGAGGGTGGTTTTTCCTGAGAGGAGGTGTTAGTTGGGGGGGTATGTGATGAGGATAGCCAAGGGCATGGGAAATGTAAATACCTGACCCGGGAATCCCAGATACGGCGACGAGATATCTTGCATTAGGAGGTATTGTTTGGAAATTCTCTAAACAAATGGATTAGCTCCCTATTTACCTCTGCAATGTTGACGTAGAAAGTTAATCGTGTAATATACCCCAAACCTTCTCCGTCAATCTCGTTACTTGATCCTCCATTTTGAGAATTGCGGTAATAGTAATGTAAGTTTAGTGTCTCAAATCTTTTTTCACAATGTAACTCTAAACATCAACGGCCTGAATACAAATAAAAATGAGTGATGAAGTGTGCAAACAGAGGTAGAATAGGAGTGGAGTACTTATATAAAATTACTATGGAATTATTACGGGTATCAACGTGGTGAGACAAGATGCGCATCGATGTGACGAGTACTTTCACCCCTCAATGCCCCGCTCCAGGCACGCGTAGCGTAATTGTGACATCAAATTTCTTATCGATAAGGTTGGGGAAATAAAATATTCTTTCTCTTAACAGTGCAGCTTTCATCTAACCTTTACCTCTATATCACTTATCTGCATCTTTCGTATACATCTCTTCACCTCCCATTTCCGTAGTATCGTCAAGTAGGGGGAGGGGAAAAAAGGACTACACTCACTCAGTCCATATACCACCAACTCACCGACTCTCAAACCATCCGTACCCACACTATCTCCCCGCATTCCCCTCCAAATCCAAAAAATGTCAGAAACTCCAGAAGAAAACCCCCTCTTTGCAATCGAATGCGACTCCTCGACCGATTCCGACTCCGTTGCCGATACCACTCAAAAAGTCCCCCGAGATTTCCAATCCGAAGAATCTTTCCAGACTGTAAAACGTGAATGGAGAGCTCGGATTGAATGTGGTGAGGTATGTCTTAGTCCTCTCTCCTCCTTCCCATTCCCTCTTCTCTGAACCTCCCATTCTATCCCTTCGCCTTTAATCTCAAATAAGTATATATTTCTTGAACCGCACCCAAGAGCTTCCTTCCTAATCCAAATTGAATAATAGTAGACAGCTAATACCCCGTGCCACCAATAGATTCATAAAACTCTTCCACCTCTTCCTCTAAATCCACGTAGTAAACCACAAACAGCACAGTTTCTCTATGCGATTGAAGAATTATATTTTTATAGGAGGTATGAGGAAGCGTTGAGGTTGGTGGAGGGGGTATTGAGACAGGAAGATTTGATGGAGGATTTTAGGGGGACGGTGGAAAGGTATGGGAGGAGGTGTGTGGAGAGGTTAAGGGAGGGGAAGGAGGGTGAGGGGGAAGAACAGAAAACGGAGGGGAAGAGGTTAGATGGTGAGAAGGATGAGGGGAAGATTGGGGCGGTGGGTTGTTGAATGACGATAATGGTGTTAAGGAATATGGATGATTGATATGAGACATTGAGCATGTCAAAAAGGATGACATATGGATGCGGTAATCTTCGATCATTCGTCATTTTCCAACCCTGGATTCCAACATATTGGGGAAGCACAGAAAGGCCAAGGAAGGAAATCAGAAAGAGCTAGAACTTCCCCTTCCTCTCCAAACCCTCCTTCCCCATCAAGGAGATAATTATATCCCGTCAAAACTCCACCAAAGAGCTTAAGCTCACATTGTCGTCTCTTCAAAATCGACAACGCATCTAATTAGTCGAAAACCATCATCGAAACAACATCCGACTTCATTCTACAAACAAGGTTTCCAAGTACCACTACCCCCTCCACCTCCGCTGCAAACTTGCAATCCGACCCCATACACTCCTAGCTCAAGGAACGAAATAAGAAGAACTGGAAGGGGGGTAAGGTTATATGTCAAAGTCACAGTGTTACCTCGCCAAACTGCTAAAATATAAGATCGTAACTCGTACAAAACACATCTAATTACGGGGTAATCGACGTCATATCGTCAGAGTATAAATACGTATGATCTAAAAGTGTATGTACGAGTATAGAGGAGAGAGGATTAATAGATAGAATTTATAGATAGGTAGATAGATAGATAGATAGATAGATAAATCAACGGAATTCCTTGTAATCATACAGCCTCTTATCTCAGTAAGGTTAATGATAGGTGGGAGAAGGATTTAGGGAAGGGAATGGGTGGATGGATGGATGGATGGATGGATGGATGGATGGATGGATGGATGGATGGATGGATGGATGGTTGGTTGGTTGGTTGGATGGATGGATGGTTGGATGGATGGATGAATACCTAGGTAGAAGAGGTAGTAGAAGAGGTAGTAGAAGAGGTAGTAGAAGAAGTAAGAAGAATAGAATACAAAAGTAAATTATAAAGACTCTTGGCTTGGATACTTATATACCTAGATATTTATATCTATTTTCTATTGATATTACCTACTATTAAAATTTCACTAGATACTCGTAGATGCCTATCAAAATATAAGAAAGCACATGAAGATATTTCATTTAAGTTTTATATGTCATCTATTTCATTCATTTCATATAATATAGTAAAATCTAGAATTTTCCTCCCTCATCCTCGTTCTCCCTCCTTCTCATCCTCCTTTCCCTTTCATCCTCATTCTATCAACCAACAACCAACCGCGAACCTTAACTAATCCCACCATCCACCCATGTCCTAGTCTTCAACCTTTCAAAATCGAGTCAAATCAAATCAAAGCAAATAGAAAAAAGGGGGTATCTGTATTGTAACAAAAACCCACAACAGCGTTGAGAAAGAAAGAAGAGGGTCTTCAAACATCAAACGCAATAAAATATATGTTTGTTCCCATCACAAAGACCAAAAAAAAGTCTTTGTAAATAGAAGCCAAACACACCCGAAACCCCATCTATATCTCTATTTCTAGAAACCCTTTTTAACGCCACGCTGAAAATAGACCAGAAAAATCATGAGAAACTCCAAAGTGGACTTTTTTGTATACCGGACCTGTAAAAATTGATGACGTGAATCCAAACTCCTGTTGATGCGTCCTGATGTTATGTTATGTGATGCGATGTGATGTTGTACGTGGATTCGTTAATCGCGGACGTGTAGAAATGAATCGAGTGGGAGGATGGATGTGGGGAGAAAGAGGAGAACTGATCGAGTCGGAATCATCTCGAGTACTTTCAAAAGGATCTTTCGAGTATACCAGACTGAACCGAAGTATCCTCAAGAAGATTGAAGTCCTTCAAAAGGTAAAAAGCCTCATACAACCGTAGCCGCCTGTTGCTGTCTCATCTTCTCCTCACTAAATACCCTCCTACTCATAGCCAACACGGCCTCAAAACCTTCCTTCCCCTTTCTCGCATTCTCTGAAAAAGCCGTAACCGTTGCGTCCTCGACTGCATTCTTCACTTTTTGCCATCCACCACATAAGGCTGTGATCTGAGCCGTTTGTACAAATTGAGTTGAATTTGCCGATAAAGGTTTGTAAACCACCGTTTCTTGTACATTGATGATGTTTGAAAAGGTAAGATTGGTAGATGTCATGGTTACTTTTTTCGTAACGGGATCAACATATGAGGTTTCGAAAACGTGAGATGTATCTTTGCCTCCCATGAGTGATTGAAGCCATTTTGGGGCGGATTGTTTGCAGGTTATTAAACGTTCGGTTCGAAGCTTGAGGTGTGTCAGTATTGTTTCACGTAGAGAAATAGAATGAGGGAAAAAAGAGTCATGAAAGGAACATACAATTCCAGTCTCAGCATCTACATGTCGCGATAGTGTATCGACAGCAATAACGTGAGTTGATTTTTCATTCCATGGACAATATTTTCTCCAATTTGCCGTCGAGACTTCTTCCCATGAATAATCGAATTTGCAATCGCTAGAAAAGACCTTCATTTTTGATCGTGTGCTCGTAGTTTGTTTTGTGGAAGACCTAGTTTTTGGACCCTTCTTTTATTATCGTGGGGGGATTGATGACTAATTGATTGATTGATTGACAGAGAGGTTTGAGTCGAGAAATGAGGTCTGATTTGGGTGTGAATTTGTATTTATTGTATCATAAACAATCTATGATACTATGATGATATGATTACGAAAAAGTAGTAGATAGTGGTAAAAAGTACTAGTAGTCAAGATGGGGGGGGGAGGCAAGAAAGATATAAGTAAGAAGTACCAAATTAGTAAGAATAGGTAGGATAGGATAGGAATCTTTTTTTTTTTTTTCGTTAAAAAGATAAAGGGTCGGATTCTTGAGTCAAGAGTGGAACAAGAACATGGATTATTTTTGGCTTGTGAAAATGCAAAAAAAGATCCAAAGTTTTCGCCTCCCAATGCTGTTTTGCTTACCCTTTTCACCGACCATTTGATTTGTCGAGACTCGATGGGCTCTCTTTCTCTCTGTGTGAAATTCCCAAAATGATCTTCAAAGCTTCTAACCTAGGCATTGGTCTCTCCGATAGCCGGACGAATGGTATTTTTATGATCTTCTTGTTCTTAGAGAGAGATTTCTAGACAATTGTAGAATTACTACGCACGTGCATATTTACTACTTATCGAGGAAGGTAATTGAATGGTTTATCATTAATTTCTAACCTTATTGGTGAGTTGATGAATTGATGGATTATGAATAAGTTATATATAAATTCATGAATCAACTTACATCATTTGAGTCATCACCATTTCAATCATCCAAGACATACTCTGTACGTACGTACGTACACAGTAAATCACATTGAATTGCCAACAGGATCCAAGTTTTTCATCATTGGGACATTTATTAAATGGATGGTATCTCGAGTAATTCTATAATACACTTTCCATCAGGTCTCGATTATTTCCAACATTTAAACTTTCCTTCCAGCCTTCTTGGCTAGATTAGAAAATAGTGGAACAACTCGGGATATCCATCCGAGTTCACAGACGCAGGACACAAATTGCCGTCAGTGCAAAATACCATAGCTCTCTCTACCTGAGTAGGCACTACAGTACTCGTACTAGGAACCAAATCATGGAAACCTTTACTCTGCAATCACTCGTCAGGTACCATGAGAACTCAATCCCCCCTAAAGCAAAGCTTGCTTGTCGTGTGTCGTGTGTCGTGTGTCGTGTGTCGTGTGTACTATAAGCTATAATAGTCATTGCGGGACTCCCGTTACGCTTCATCTAGGCTGGTCTTAAGGCTTTGCTTGAGCCTTGGAGATTCTTTGATACATTAATTTCATCGTCTAAATATGGAACAAAGGAGTAAAAAAGGCCAATGATTCAGATAATAGATAGATAATACAACCCAGATTTCTCAGAGGTCACAATATCATGATAATATCTTTTCGGGGACACCTATTGCGTGTTGAATCTTCCTTGGACCTTTCACCTGATGTGTTAAGATGTGTATGTATGTGTGTATGTATGTATGTATGTATGTATGTATGTACATACATGAGTAAGATATCAACTAACGGCAACGCAATCCGACTCTAGGTAGGACTATGACATTTTATCCCATCTATCAAAATGAAAAGCAAGCATGGTATCAATCGCAATACTCGGATGATATGAACCATCCTCAAATACTTTGTATACCTAGGTAGGTAGGCCATTTCCAGATCTTAAAGTACAGTGTACTCGAGTGCTACTAAGTATGAACCTCTTCTATACTCACCTCCAGTAAGAATCTTGTAGCACAATCAATCAACAATCTCACGGTCTGTTTTGAGCTACACAGTACAGGCAGTATATACTCAATTCATGGATAACCAGGAGGTGTCAGCCCAGCCAGTACAGTAGCCCCCAAAATAATCTGAAGCGGCCGACAGCGGATCACATACCAAAACTGCAGTGCATCAAAAATACGGAGTAACCCATTCATTCATTCATTCCCCTGACCTTGTTTGTTTGGCACGGTACGAAAGGTAACCAGAGCCCGTGGCTGGGGAAGAGAAAGAGTGAGGAGATTATTCCACGATTGATTGATTGATTGATTGTTTGATTGTTTGATTGATTGATTGATTTAATAATTGATTGCTTGCTTGCTTGATTGATTCATCAATCACTGCTCAGCTTATACTCTACCAATTTCTTTTATGTCTTAAAATCTTCACTTTTTTCATCTCCTTTTTTTATCTCGTGTCCATCCATCTTCGCTCTTCCATTCAATCATCCCTCTCCATCTCCCATTGATCCGTCCGTGTGGTGGTGCTACCTCGATAAAGATCACTCACTTCTCTTTATCGCGACCCATCAATTGCGACAATCAACCTCATCAAACAACAACAATCTTCAAATACCTCAATTTTTCATCAAATAAAGCTCACGCACAACACTCAATCATGCCCGTCACATTGAGAAAACGTCCAGCACCAGCTGAACCACCAGCTGCAGCTCCACCTGCAAAAAAGAAGTCGGCTGTCGCAAAGACCGTCGCGAAAGTTAAGGAAACAGTCAAGAAAGCTGTTGATCCTAAACCTACTAAACCATCAAAGACTGAACCAGCTCCACCAGCTCCAAAGGCAAATGGTTCCAAGGCCAAATCTAAAGCTAAATCCAAGGCTGAAGTTCCTGCTGAAGAACCAGTTGAAGCTCCAGTTGAAGCTCCAGTTGAAGCTCCTGAACCTGTTCCTGAACCTGCTGCTGCTCCCGCCAAAGCCGGAACACCAATAACAGCAACAGCAACAAAGATTGAGGTTGGTGAAACCATCGATCTTGAAGGATTTGGTGGAGAAATTGAAACAAATGATGGTGAAAAGACTACACTGAAGAAACTTGTCGATGCAAGTAAGAATGGTGTTGTTCTTTTTACTTATCCAAAAGCTTCTACACCAGGATGTAAGTTACTTGTCTATCTTTTACTTTCACAATTCAATGTCAATGACCTTGATAATTTTCCCCATTTTATTCTTCACATCAACTAACCCATGAATAACAGGTACAACCCAAGTCTGTGCCTTCCGCGACTCCCATGCCTCTCTATCATCAACCGGTTACTCCATTTACGGTCTTTCGAAAGATAGTCCTAAAGCAAATACCACTTTCAAAACCAAGCAAAAACTTCCCTATACACTTCTTTGCGATACAAGTACTTCTCTTATTAGTGCAATTGGATTGAAGAAGGGAAATAGTACTACTAGAGGTGTATTTATCATTGATAAATCAGGAAAGATTTTAGCAGCTCAACCTGGTAGTCCAACAGGTACACTTGAGGTAGTGGAGAAATTAATTGGCGCGTCTGAGGAAAAGGAAGAAGAAAAGGAAGTTGAAGCTGAGGCTGCTCCTAAAGTCAGCGAAGAAGAGACTGAAAAAGAAACCGAGAAAGAAATCGAGAAAGCAGTAGCAGAAGAAACAACCGAAGCTAATCCCGAGAAAGAAGAAGAAGAAGAAGAAAAGAAAGCCGAAGAATCAACAGCCCCAGAAACAAACGGTATTAACGGTACCAACTCATCCGCCTCCAAAGAAGACATCGCCAAAGCAAATGTAGCAGCAGATGTAGCCGATACAGCCGAGAAACTCGATAGCAATGATTCCGAGACTAAAGCGACAGAAGCTCCAACTACTGAAACTTCGACTTGAGAGTTTGTTTTTTTTTCCAGGGGTTTTACTACACAAATTGATATGGCGCTTACTCTTTTTTTTTTCCAAAATCCTCTGCATGTATTTTCCTTTGATCGATCTTTTCCTTTCCTTTTGAATTTGGAATTTGGAACTTGGGGGTTTGATTTTTTTTTTTTTTTTTTTTTTTTTGACTTTGGTTTTTTCAAATGGTATCAAAAGAAAGAAATGCAGGCAAGCAGGCAGGCAATGAACGCAACGCAATGCAATGTAATGCAATGTAAAATGTAATGCAAAGCAGGCGAATGATGGATGGATGATTGATTGATGGGGGGGTTGGTTGGATGGATGGATGGATGGATAGTTAAAAAGTCTGAAATGGAAGGATATGATTTTGATATGGTTTGATTGAATTTGATTTGATTTGATTTGATTTGATTTGATTTGATTTGATTTGATTTGATTTGATTTGATTTGATTTGATTTGATATGGTATGATTTGATTTGATTTGGTTTGATTTGATCTAAATAAATTACTTTGGATAATTTTATATAACGTAACTTATGGTGAACCGGGTCATATGGGGAACCGGGTCAGGTACCTTTACACCAAAATTTTGGTGTAAAGGTACTTATAGCAACTTTTTATATCTCTATGAATATTAGAGATATAGCTTAGATATTTTAAAGTATAATATAATCAATATAAATATTGATTATGATAAAGTATTATATAAATATACAAATATATAATAAAGATATTAAAGTTTCTTTAAATTTTTCATTTTTGCCTAACAAAAATGTTACGAGGTTGCCGTCTAGATCACGTGGAAGTGCTCTAGGCTCTCGAGGTGGTTTATAACTAGGCGTCAAGCAGGGACTTAAAGTAATGACAATAATATGATGCAATTCGTAACTAATAGTATGGTATACTAAATGATTGATCTTGAGCACGAAGCTCTACATTGTAATGAAATCCATTCCTTTATATAGACCTTCGTTTCCTGGATCCCTTAGGAGCTGTACGCTCCAGGAGCTCTTAGCTCTCTAAGGCTCCTTCACGTGACATATCAGTGTGCCATGATCATGTGATGTCTGTCGTAACACATAAGTTACGTTATAATAGTTTTATTTAATTTACTTATTGAATTAGTTTTTAAATATATTAATATAAACAAAATATTAAATTTTTTGATATTTTTTTATTTATTCATTTAGATATATATTTAAAGTATATAATATCTAGAATATAATAACTTATTTTTATTTTATTTTATTTTATTTTATTTTACCTCTTGAGGTTCGTAAGAAATCTATACTGACATCTCATAAATAGCTAAAATTTCTCTGTAAATAATATAGAACTATATACAGTCTAGTGTTACGTCCACTACGACAAGTACGTCACATAACCCTAGAACACGTGATGGAACGGTGAGGAACGACCGTTCCTAGGAACAACCAGGAACGTTCGCTCCAAGGAACGTTCGCTCCAAGGAACGTTCGCTCCCAGGAACGACGATTCCTAGCTAGCCATAGGCATGAAGGTCTATATAATCAAGATGGATTTCCTTTGTATAGAGCTTCGTGCTCAAGATCAATCATTTAGTATACCATACTATTAGTTACGAATTGCATCACACTATTGTCATTACTTTAAGTCCCTGCTTGACGCCTAGTTATAAACCTACCTCGAGAGCCTAGAGCACTTCCACGTGATCTAGACGGCAAACCTCGTAACATCTAGATAATCAATAAAATTAACTAAATAAAGTCTAAACATTGTAGATGTGTATATGAAGTGAAGATAAATCTGGATATAATCTTTATTGGATATATATACTCATTGCTTCAATAAATCAGTATAAAATAAAGCACTCGCCATCTAAACGCATTTTGAAGGTAATTAGGAGCTCTTATGTTCAGCCTATCCACTGTCAGAATTTCGATCTGAATTACCCATATTAGTATGAGAAGATACATCTTGTTTCAAATGGATATAGATATAACATGTATTATACTGCTTTAATATCTAGATGGGGAAGATATCATCTTTGATATTACACCCCTCGAAGAGAGATTGTATAAAAATGGGTGTTAATGTCAATGCTAATGGGGAAAGTAGAAGGAAAGAAGATTTATTATTTTCATCTTCTATTTTCATCTGTGTACTAGAAGCAGAGATAGCTTTGAATGATAGAATGGAAGTTATATGCTTACTGGTTTGGAGGGGGTAGTAACTACTCTGATTATAATTTCTTATATATCTTAGAAAGAAAAATAATGAGCATTAGTTCTCAAGATACTTAACCCAAGCTAATGAGGAACGTGCTTGTCCATTGGAGCGCCACGTCTAGATAGTTGAACGTAAGAAAGGGAAACTGGAACATCAAGCCATGCCTGAATAGAAATAAAAAATAGGATGGACTTCTACCAGGAAAAGAGGCCTGAAGCGAGTAGACATCACAAACAACTCGCTCCCAGAAACGTGCTAGAAAAATACTGAGTACCTGTCTTATATATGGTACAGTCGAGTTTGTTTAACATATTTAAGGGGTCAGAGGTGTTTATAATTCCAGAAATAATTAGTAGAAGGGTAGTCCACCGTGAATCTGTGATCCTCCATAAGATCTCCTTCCATTTTCTTCTCCACTGGTTGAAGAAGTATGGGTATTGTACGCTGCTGACTTCTACCAGAGGCTCTGGACTATCCATTATCCAGAACAAACCTGGATTAGTTTTTATACACAATAACACCATTATTCATTTTACTAACAAAACCGAAAGCGTGGTTTGGAAATCAATGTAAACCGGTGACTGACATATCTCCACATTCCCCCGATTTGAACTCTCTCGAACACGCCTGGTGGTATATCAAACCAAAGATTTTAGAAATTTATTCTGAGCCTGGGGATCTAGACAGCAGAGAGGATTCTAGAAAGCCTTTAGAACGAGCTTTATTTGAAGCCTGGGATTTTGTCGATAATAATTTCATAAAGGCTTGCTCGGCTAAGAGGAGGGATGCGGTAACCGCTGGTTGAAGATTGCTGTACAAACTATTTGACCATATTTTAGCTGGGAATTTATAGAAATGTAGAACTTACCTTCATGAACTATACTTCTAAGTTTCATTAAAAATATTATAATTAAAAAATTTGGTGTGTTGTAATATTGGGTGTGGTGTAAGTATTTTCATGCTCTCGGATTGATATTGGCTCGTAATTACTAGGGAATTTTTCCCCCTTCTCATATCAATTTCAAGAGATAAGTTGACAGAAAAGCCATTGGCAACTTTGATGAGCTAGGGGATGAGAATAAACAATTTAAGGCTGCAGTGGATTACTGGGCCAAACTCTATCGGCATCCACAGCCGCCTTGGAATGTGCCCTTCGATGAATCACGGTTTCGAGAGAGCCATGTGAAGGTGGATCGGGATAATATGACGGCGATTGGCATGTGTGTGTTCGCCGAGGAGGCGTTTGGCATGTGGATAATGATAATTTTGCTAAAGTGCAAGGGTATTATCATTCCTACAAGATGACTTTCAAATCGTCAGTCACTCCTCGGCTTGTGTTGTTGAACCTCGCTTCTCCGCCCCAATAGATCTACAGTGTTTTGAGTATTCGCTGCGACAAAAGAATAATAGTTACGAGATCAACGTCCTTGTGTCACAAAGCATAAAATGAATCACCGGTATCTAGAATCAACACTTAAGATTACATCGGGAAGGAAATCTCAGAAAGATCTCTTCGGATATCTCTGGGTGTTTGGGAACTTATGGATTTCTTATCTCTCAAAATCAGGCAATGGACTAAGAAGCTGCGCAGGGCGTAGGGAAAGGTAGTTTGAGTGCTGCTTTGCTTGGAAATATAGATGCCTTCTCTCTTTGCGTTAGATTTCTGACATGCGGAGCCTATTCGTTGTACATTGTACATTAGATGATTTGGCAATCTAGTCCAACTTCAATTGCATACGAAGGGTCATGTTGTTGTTGCTTGGAGTTTTAATACCTGCAGATTGTTCTGATATCCGCTTAGCAGGGACTGCCTGCGATTCAATTATTAGACGGTTCAAATACTTTGGATGCACCGCTTGAATTGCATCGCATCGTACATCAGCAACCATTCCTCTATCCGTGGCTCCCCCAATTCGTGTCATAAAACATAGACCCCTTGGTACCAAATTACGACCTACTGTTATAACCGCAACAGACCGCCAAATTTACATACTGTGTATATCAGCCACCACGATGCATCACCCTTCCCAATAACAAGGCCCCATTCTAGATCTACAACATTGTGCTGAAACATAGTAAAGCCAGCTGCCCCGGGTCTATGGGCTCAATATTTGATGTAAATGTTGAAGCCGGTGACTACCGGCCCACTAGTAACGATAATATTGTAAACTTCATTATGCCCTCCCTTCCTGCGTCGATGGTCTGTTGAGGTCGTTGATCATTTTTTGAACGCTAGGGTGCTCGGATTAGCCACGACATATATAGCGGTTATCATTCTTCTCGCTGCCTCGCCGGCTCGATCGCCTCAACCCAATGCTGCACAACGTGTTTAGCCGGGACTGATACGGACGCATGATTCTCGAGAAACTTCCAGTTTCATGGGGTTCATCAACTGCAAGTATGATATTCTAATGTTATAATAGAAAGTACCTATATATTCTCATATTTGCAGTCTGTTATGTTTCCAAGTTAGGGAGAACATAAGGAGGGTAGACACGACGAAATACATACCAAATTTCTCCGTTCTCTAGCTCACTCACTATGGGGAATTAGAAAGAATCTAATATCAACATCTCAGATTCACAACAGTTATTAGATATTAGCACTACTCTAGTCATATTGTCGATTCAAGTATGAACCCACGTAAATCGTAAACTGTAACACTTCATCTTTCATAATGGGTGTTTCATTTTCGCGGCTATACTTTAGCGTGAGCTTGATCTTTCAAGGAGTTTTCTCCACAAATCCATCGTTGATATTCTCCAATGAAGCGTACACTGGCTGCTTTCACAGCCAAGCACGCAAAGAATTGTCTTGCAATGAGAATAACGTGCCATGCGACGATGCCATATGAAATCTCAAACTTCTATTCCACCATTTCTGCATAAGCATATGTACAAGTGTTTCCTGCATCGCTCCTACCTATCATTCTTCAGGTAAAGACCAAAGACTGAAGACACTCTACTTGAAAGTCCGGCACGGATATCTAGTTCAGTTAGCTATCATGTAAAAATATTGCATTACCAAAAGCCGAAAAGCAAATCGAATGCAGCCCGAAAAAGAAAAAGGAAAAGCAACTTACTGCTCAGGATAAGCATTCTCCTCCGTCAAATTATATTTATCCGCGCCCTCCCTCAAACTAAACCCACTAGGCGTGGGCGGCAACCCACCCTTCCCAAAAACCTCCAAGGCAGCCTTCCCCTCACGATCAGCCCCCTCAAAGAAAGCCGCCAAACCCCTCTCCCCCACCTCTCCGATTCTAACCAACTCCTTTCCGCCCTCCTCCCCGATCAACTCCTTCCTCGGACTCGCCTCACTCCCCACACTCAACAAACCCACCACATCCCCCTGCTTCACAAAACTCAACTGTGGATAACTCCTCCTCGAATCTCTCTTCCAGTAAGGATTTTCAGCAATATCGCCCGCGGGGAGTGTAACCGGGTCGATGAAAGAAAAAGGTTCGTTGGATCCGGGAGGGGGATTGCGGAATTGTGGGTTGAGGGGTACACCGTTGGAACGGGTGGGATCGACGGCGAAGACACGACGGATGGTTTCCCAGATACCGGTGCTTTGAACGGTGTATTTCTGTGTGGGTGAACGGGTTAGTATATATGGATGGGGTGATGAGCTGGGGCGATTGAGAGCTAAAAGAGAGAACGGGATATGGGCGAGAAAGAGAGGAAAGAGATTATAACCCATACCTTACTAATAGGAACAACACGATTAGCAGCCTGAGCCACTTTTGCTGCGGCTTGTGATGCCATGATGAGAATGCGATTGGGATTTCACGACTTAGGTTGAGACTTTGAGAGTGGATACTAAGATATATATTATGGGAGTTGGAGACGTCGAACTTCAAGATTCGCGAAATTGGTCTGTGCGTCGGACGCTTTTTTTGGAAATCGCGGCTGTTGGATTGGATGAGCTCGAGGTCGTGCATGATGATGTTTGGTTTTACAACATTTACAGTAAGTAATTCTTTTTATTTCTTTTGAAAATTTGACGTGGGTTGAGGTTTATGGATTTGTATGTTTACCTGATTTTGGCTTTGCATGGTGTTGTTGCTTTGGGGATTGTCTTATATCAGAGCACCATTGCAGCCAGAATTCCCCGGTGATGTAAAATCTTAAAGTGTTGACAAAAGATCAGTCATCCACAATCTCATACATAAAAGTTCAACCTTTATTAAAAATGGTATAGAGTTGAGATCAAACCCATGTATGATATTATCATTCACAATGCAAGCCACCATAGCACTTCCTATCCCAAGATCAGATTGCCTAAAAGCCGTTGCCACATATCCCATTAAAATTCATTCGCCGTCTCCCTCTCTACCTAGGTACTTTCCTCCCATGGTAATGAGAAAGTGCCAACCCACTCCTCAACTTCACTTCTCAACTGTACAATTTCCCTCTCATTCTCACCCTCGCCAAGATACTCCAAGAACGCCTTTACACTACCAGGATTCTTTCTTCCCTTTGCTTCTGCAGCCTCCTTTGCAGTTTTGTCTAATCGTTGAGTTATGGTGACAGCTCTATTTACAACATCGGCAACACGAACGAAGTCATCAGGTTGAAAACCACGAGTAGTCATAGCTGGTGTACCCATTCTTAGCCCACCAGGCTTGAGCGCGGATTTGTCTCCAGGAACGGTATTCTTGTTGGATGCTACTCCAACGAGTTCGAGAACACGTTCAACTCGGGCACCATCAACTCCTTGAGGTTTCAAGTCAACGAGTACAAGATGGTTATCTGTACCTCCAGATACAATGGAGTAGCCGAGACCCCCTTTATCTTTTGAGTCACCCAGACGCTTTGCGAATGCTTTTGCGTTTAGTAAAACTGCTTCTTGGTAAGCTCTGAATTCAACACTTTGTGCTTGTTTGAGTGCAACTGCCAATGCAGTGATAGTATGATTATGAGGACCTCCTTGATGTCCCGGGAAGACTGATGCATTAATTGGATCTTCAAGATTCCACATCTCTTCTTCCTTTGTTTTTGGATTGACTCTTCTAACTCCCTTTCTAAAGAAAATCATGGCACCTCGAGGGCCCCTGAGTGATTTATGTGTGGTAGTGGTGACGACATCTGCATATTCGAAAGGACTTGGAATGACTTTTGCCGCAACAAGACCCGAAATATGTGCCATATCAGCCAACAGATATGCCCCAACCTTGTCAGCAATCTCACGCATACGCTCATACTCGATGAGTCTGCTATACGCTGAGGTACCGGCAACAATGATTTTTGGCCTATATAATGTTGCAAGCTCCTCCAATTTGGTGTAATCAATAAGTCCTGTGCTTTCGTCCAATCTATACGGTAAAGTTTCGAAGTATTTTGAAATAGCCGATATTTTTTTGGTGGGAGTTTGGTATCCATGGGAAAGATGGCCACCATGAGGTAAATCTAATCCCATTATTCTGTCATGAGTGTTTGCGAGAGCGGAGTATGCGTAGAGATTTGCTGGAGAGCCGGATAATGCTAAACAATTTATGAGTAAAGAACATGCCATATCAAATGAAAGACTTACGTTGAACATTGACTCCCCATTCTGATTCCTTCAATCCAAAAGTCTGTAGAGCACGAGATTGGCATAATCTCTCCGATTCATCAATAAATTCATTTCCTCCATAATATCTTGCACCCGGGTATCCTTCGGAATATTTATCTGTCAGAAAGTCAATCTTGGTTCATTCCTCTATCGCAACCCAACGTACTTTGCATAACACTTCCCAATGCATCCAAAACAGCTTGTGAGGTGAAGTTTTCGGAAGGAATAAGGTTGATGAAGTGTTTCTGCCTTCTTTTCTCCTGTACAAGATGGTTTAGTCCTTATGTATCATCGATAGAGAATCCAGTGAGGGGAAATCATACATTTTGGAGAATACTGAAGACTGCTGGATCTGCGTGTTCAAGATTTGCTGAGAGTAGCTGTTAGGAACAGAATTAGCTGTTTGGATATTGTAAAGACCAATTAATCAGAAATAAACCTTTTGTTGACTTTCTATAGTCATTCGACTACTAGTCGCCGCTGTTCTCGCGCCACATATTGAAGTAGCTGCTCTTTGCGCAGCAGCAGCTCTGAACACCGTTCTTGAGGCTCCTTTAAAGAGCGACATGATTTTCTATGCTTCAATTAGCAATGCAGCATCTTCATGATTAAGCTCAAAACATACCACTCAACTACCAGCAATTGCTTGCACCAAAAGTAGAGCTTTGTTTGTCAATTTGCACTCGAACGATTACCACATCCCCGCCATTGGAAAGAAGCTAGCATCTTATCCGGTTAAGCATCGGAGCTTATAATCCACGCCAATCTGATCTACTTGCAGTTACATATTACATACTGATTTATTTTTCTTGATAACAACTGAGTGAATGAATGAATAATCGCAATTATTGATAGGTACAGTAGCAAACGAAGCTTTTCACAATGCCATCTCACCAGCTAACATAGAGCACTCATATTGGCAATAATCAATTAAAATGCATTTAATCTGATTCACTTAAGCTTGTTGTTACTATCACTTCAGTATCCACCTAGTAGTGACTGCGTTACCTGCTACTGCCATCTGATATCATCTTCTGCATGTGTAGGTAACTCCAAATTGTCCAATCACCTGTTTTTGAAAATTGTAATGTACTGCTTTGATCCGGCGATCAGGATACCGTGAATATGCCCAGAATCAATAGTCGAGATCCAAAGACTTCCCGGTTGTAGAATGGAAAAGCAGATACACAAGGAGGATCTAGGAATTTGGCAAGAGTGAAAGATACATTTCAAAGGAAACTAGGAATATGACCCAAAAATCGAAACCACGAGTTGGGTTGCAGAATTGAGATTATGCTGGACGAATCGAAGTTATCACCAAGGTGATCATGATATGAAAAAGAGGTATCGTTTACACGTTTTAATTGCAGAAAACCATTGAACACCAAAGACTCTTGAGAGTGAAAGATCATGATACCATTGCCCGTGCGATAATGCTGGATGCCAGATGACATCGAAAGCAACTGGCCTGTATTATAAACCTTGCCAGATACACTCCAAACGCTACCACCACAGAAGCCCAACCCTTTACTTTGTCTCGGTCTCCTCTTCCTCGCCGAACTGAGCAGCCTTCTTGGCTTGGTTTCTCTCTGCCTTTCTCTCGCGGGCGGCCTTGGTCTTCGCACGCTTGGCGTCCATCTCCTCCTTAAGGAGTCTTTCACGTGCCTTCTCGGCCTTAGCTCTGTGAATCTGTTGCATTTTGTCAGTCTCGAAGTTTCGGTAAACAAGCGCGAATCAATGTGATACTTACGTGTTCGACCAATGCACGCTTGTGCTTGAAGGTGTTACCCTTGCTCAAGTGGTAAAGTTCGTGGTAAAGGTGTTTGTCGATCTTGCCGCTGGCACGGTACTTGACCAAAAGACGTCTGAGGACTCTAAGACGGCGCATCCAAACAACTTGGCTAAACAAATGTTAGCCTAACAATCCCCTCCCATATTTCATCCTGTAAAGTGTAATTTTGTCGATGTTTTTTATTGGAGTGGCGAATGTCGTACCTTGGCATACGGGCATCTGCGGTACCCTTTCTCTTACCGAAACCACGGTGTCTACCAATTCTGCGCGCAGCGGTGAGCTCACGAGCGCGTGCGCGGGAATGCATGGTGACTGGTTTGCGGATGATGAGTCCATCGGAAACGAGCTTGCGGATGGTTTGACGGGAGTTGGCGTTGGAGATTTCGCTGGTCTCGTTGGGGTCGAGCCAGATCTTGCGCTTTCCGCAGCCGACGACGGAAGCCGCCAGGCGCTTCTGGGTTGTGAGATTGACCCTATCGTGCAAAATTGAGTCAGCTTCTGATGTTTCTGGATGTATTTGAAGTCATTGTGTCGATATCGCTTGGAATGGCTCGCAACGCATCAAATCCATCGTAAATGATCGATTGAGTGGAATGAAAATAATAGCAACAGCATGGGCTTACATCTTGACTGAATTCGGGGTCGTCGGTGGTGGTCGTCGTTGTTGTCGATTGTCGATTGCTGTTATGGTAATCGCGAAATAGTGGAAAAGTTTGGAAACCCTAAGTTCACCGAAGCGAGAAGGGCCGTGCGGGCTCAAAATTCCTGTGATGCCTAACAGCCTCAGGTTAGCATTTTCGGCGTCCTCTTTAGTCTTAGTACACGTTACCACTGCCGCTTTATTTCGAGAAAGTAATCACTTAAAGTGGATATGGATATACTTTCTAGCAGCATTAGGGCCAAAGAAAGACTTCACGGGTGTTGTATTTGTTACTGTATCTTGATACCATTCCTCCAAAGTAGAGAAAGCGTTTAATACGATATGGATAGAGAGAAATGCGTTGTAGAGACAATAGAAAATGATTAATTGGCAAAAGAGAAGTCAAACTATATGTCATTGCTTTGACCTATGGTTTCTCTATTTAATTATTGTCCAAGTATCAGGATGAGTACGAAAAACAGTGAACATTCAATACTTTCTCATCTCTCCTGATCGATCTGTATTGTACCCCAAACTGATACCACGATGCTCTCATTCTATTGAAAATATGAATGAACCAATGACGGCCGAACCTTTCAGATATCACGCCGGTACGAATGAGTATATACGAATGATGAATCACAAACAAACGGACGATGAATGGACGGCGGATAGTAAGCAAAATGGAGCAATCGGAATTCGACCAATGACCAAAAAGGAGGAAAGAAACTCTTGCCCTCTAGGGTTTGCGGGAGAAAGGTATATTTTCAACCTGTGTAGAATGCAAGGAGCTCCATTGTGAAAGAGGAAGTTGCTATTGTGGCATACCCTAAACAAGCATCAACAATTGCCCTAACATGATGAATCGAGTTCAAAATAAGGGTATTGAATTTCCCGATAAATCCGTTCTCGTCAACCAAGTCCTCCTTTTCTTCATGAACTTATCTAGAAGCCCAAACATCCGTGAATCCATTTACCCAAGGTGTTCTACTATATAAACCACATCTCCAATCTCAGCACCAATCCTTCCATACAATTCAATTAATCACCAAATAATTTGCACTATTTTGCAACATACCAGCATTTCACTTCTAACAAAATGAATCATTACTAAAGATGCCTCCTTCATCTAGATCTATTTCTTTAAGCGAAGGATCTTGAGTTTCAGAACGATGGGAACGAAAGTTGATACGTCTCTACAGAATCAAGCAGACTACAATTTGTAAAAGTAACTTGAATCTAAATTCTTATATAACGACTTTTTATCGGCAATGCAATGCAATGCTTGTGCAGAATTGAAACATCACATCAAATCATAAGCTCATCCCTTTATGCATCAGAAGCCTTTTCGCCCAGATCTACCTTTCCAATACTTGAGATCTCCTTTTCATCATCAACCTCATCATTAGAAAGACCTAGCCCACCTTGCCCACCTTCAGCTTCCTTCCTCTCTCGTGCCGTGTTACCTAATCTTAACGCAACTCTTTTGAAGTAATCCTGCATGCTTCTCTTTTGGTTCGGTGGCAGTTCTTGAGCTGCAATGTATTTATCAAATATCTTGCTTTCTTCTTCAACGACATTGAACAATGCGAGGAATGCTGCTTCTGCTGCTAGCTTGATGGGAATGATAGGATCTCGAACACCTGCAAATACAGGCGTGGCGAGCATAGGAAGATGTGGTCGAACTGCTTCGGTATGGTGGCGACATATTGTACGAATCACTACAAGTGACAGACGACGAGCATCGGCGGTATTTCCTGGTTGAATTAACTTTGCTAATGATTCAAATATTGGCTTTGTTATCTCAAATTCATGGTTGGCTGTCTCAGCGAGGAGATATTTTCCTGCGGCGAGGATACAGTTCTCTGAGATAAAGTCCTATACAATGAATTAGCTTGAAACCTTTAAACCGATACAATTATACTAACATTTTTGCTTGACATGCCTTGGCAGATGACTTCCGGTAGATCATCAGCAAAGGCAGTTTCCGTCAATGACGATGGTGCTTCGACAAGGACAGCATTCAAAGCGAGAACTGTAGATGGAGTAAAATGAGTTGTCATGACACGGTTCTTGATCAGTCCTGAAGCGTTCTCAGGCGTAAGGTTTTTGATCAAGGCTGCCAGGAGTTTGGCGTTGGTGATGGCCATAGACACATCATTATGCTCTGCATCGGTGTCGATTAGCGAAAGCACTGCGCTACGCGAAGCTTCTCCCATATTAGCACCAGCTTTACTGATAACTTCATATAGTGCCTTAAGCATAGCGTTCCTGACTCCGGAGTCCAAAGTCCTTGAACCTGTGACTAACTCGGCAATTAAGGGATCGATTCTTGGAGTTAGAGTAATCAAAGTACCCAACGCTTTGGCAGCACGAGTTCTGAGGACTTCGCTTGATGTGTCTGCCAAAGACTTGGCAAATGTACGTTGCAATTGTGGAAGGAAGGGTTTCAGGAATGTCGGGATCTTTTCCAACAGACCGTTTAATGTCAAAAGAATGGCAGCTTTAACATCAACAGATTTCTCAGAAACGACCCGTATGAGAGGTCCAGTAATTTGAGTGACAAACGGTTTCAAAGAATCTCCACTGGTACGGTCAACTATATCGGATATAGCCAGAGCAGATTGAGTACGCTGCTCAGCAGTACCGTTCATAAGACCTTGCAAGAATATGGGCAGGATTGCGTTGATACCCTTGGGTAGCCCGAAACCAGGCAAGTTAGATCCAGGTACACCGACATGTTGTAAAGTCTGCCTTGTCGAATAAACAAGTGCTTCCATTTCTTCCTTCTTCAAGTGTTTAGTAAACTCTGAAAGTGCCGTCCAGGCCGCCTTGACTACTTCTGGGTCTCTATCGTCAAAAGAAACAAGCAGTGCCCTTACAATATCCTGGTTGTAGCGAGAGTAGTCAACTGTAGCTGCAGCAAAGAACTTTGCCAGACGGTAATCTACATTTGCTCTTCTGCGATGATCATCATGCTTCACCAATGCAAGGAGAACATTCATAGCGACGTTGAGACCATCAAATTCGTCAATGGATTGGACGACCGTGTCAAAAGATGACTCCAAATCTGCCTTGAGATCATCTTCCTTAGAAGCAATGATGTTATCCATCAGTGAATTCAAGATAGTGGGTAGTCTTCTTGCCATAGCCGGCCCTGCAACAGTAGATAGTGAGGCAAGTGCTTTAGCATTGAATGAAGATATAGGCGAGGTAGTCAAGGTAGGAATGAGGTTAGGAAGGATGATGTTGGATCTTGTCGTTTCGGTCAATAAGGTCAATAGTGCAGACAGGGCATTATCAGCCTCGTCTTCAGTACGAAGCAAGCTCAAGAGATATGGCAAGACTTGATCCACAGCCTTCTTGCCAAGTATTTGCTGTAGAGAATCGAAGGCTTCAGCTGCTGCCTCGCGGACTTCATCATCTGAATCTATCAAAGCAACTCTGACAACCGAGATTAATGTCTTCTCATGATCTTCCAGCGCTTCTGGAGAAGCCGATGAAATTAATTCACGGAGTGCAATACATATTCCTTGCTTAGCGTCTGTATCCGTAGAAGTTTGCAGGCCATCCTCCAGAGTAGGCAGTAAGGTTGAGAGAACTCCATCGCCCGCTTTGCGGATCAGCTCACCCAGTGCATTACCTGCAATAACCTTCTGCTCCATGTTGGAACTTCCCAACCGTCGAATGATGAGTTGCGTGAGCGTCGGAATAAGCTCCTTAAGAGTACGGGGACTCGCCACAAGAGCTTTCCAAACATTGACGGCTGCTGTTCGGACCAGACCAGAAGTGTCGCATCGACAAATGTACAATGAGGACAGTACCTTATTGCGCTTCTCCTCGCCAAGTACCTCGAGTAAGGATACACCAGCTTCCTGTGCACCTTCTTCGGCCTCATCTTGTTCTGTATTCGCACTAATTCCGGTGAGATTGAACAAAAGATCGCCAACCAATTCAACTGAGCTGAGACGAATTCTATAATTATCGTCTGCAAGACCTCTCTCCAGCTCAGGAAGCAAAAGGTCAATGGCTCTTGTGGCAAAATTCTTGACAAGAAGACGACCGGCTCTCAAAGACGTATCGCGAATCGATTCAACATCATCTGCCAAACCAGAGAGAATAGGTGGGATAATCTTGCTAAGATAGTTGGCAAAGCTGTTTCCGAAACACACAGGCAAGAATATGAACAGCGACATGAAGCCTTCACGAACGGAAGGTTTAGATGAAGCAACATTCTGGAGAATTGTGGGAAGAGTCTCTTCGAGGCGAGCTGTACCCAACCCAGCAAGTACCTCACTTAGTGCTTGTGCAGATCCGAGTCGATCTCCAGCACCAGTATCTGACTTGAGTGTTTGCATGAGACCTGGAATAAGATCTGGAAGAGCATCTTCTCCCAGTTTTTCGATGAGAGAACCAAGAGCTTTTGATGCAGTTGCACGAGTAGTTGGCACTGGATCAACAATCGCAATCTTTAGCCCGGCAACCAAAATTGGTAGGTGGGATACAAGGTCCTTTCTTTCTGTCAAATGGGCAAGACTACCTATGACTTGTGCAGACTTTCGTTTGGTTGCCGACCTGTCACCCAAGCCTCTCTCAAGAATACGAACAACAAGAGCAAGGGAAGGGGAGTCCAGATAATGTACGAAGGATACTTTGATAAGCGAGTCCAAAGCATTATCCGTGTATTTAGTTGGATCGCTGAGAGCCTTGAGGAGGACATCCACCAGACTCTTGATCTCGGGATTGTTGATAACTTCTCCGAAGCGCTTCAAACTGCGGTTAGCAGCAAGTCGGACCTCTTTGTGACTGTCATTCAATACACCAGTAAGAGGTGGAATGATCTCGGGAAGACTCTGCGCTAATTGTTGAGGATCAAGATATGCCATGGCACCAAGAAGATCACAGGCTCCTTTTTTGCTTCGCCATTGATCATCATCAAGACCATCAAGTAGGGTGGGCAATATCTGCTTCACTCCGTATGAACTTAAGCTCGCAAAGCATACCTTTGCTGCTGCTAAACAGCCCTCACGAACATCTGCGCTGGAATCACCGAAGCTTGAGAGCAGTTGAGGCACAATTTGTATAACGTAAGGCTCAAAAATGCGGCCAAGAATCATGGACAGAAGCTCGTAAGCTAACAGAGCTCCTTCCCGGTGATTGACATCCTTTTTATTGTCAATGGCGCCTCTAAGTGTAAGCATTATCCTGTGCTCTCGTAAAGCGGAGATCCCTTTTCCATCAACGATGCCTGCAAGACCATACGCTGCACCACGTCGACCAGCATATTTCTTTGAATTGAACAACCTGTCGAGGACCAATTGAATGTAATCCGAAATGTTCTCCTTTGATGCACGGACTAGTGGTGGCAAGCACTCCGCCACAGCATATTGCACCGTCTCGGACGGGGTACTTAAGGTCTCCAGAAGCCTGTCTACAACCTTGGGCACACGTTCATCGCCAGCTTTCAGATGTCGCGCCAGGGCACCGTACATGATGATCACCGCCTCGTTTACTCTATCAGTGAACTCAGAGCCTTTATCTGGTGTCTCGAGTGTGCGTTCAAAGGTTTCCATCAGTTCTTCCACTTTGTCCTTGCCGTGAACAGCTATGATTGCTGTGGCGGATTCGACCATTTCCACTCTGACAGCCGAATTCCTATCGCCCAGAGGACCCTCGATTAAGAAGCTAAGGAACGGCGTAAGAAGTGATTCGTCAAAAACGTTAGCAAGTTCTTTAAATGCAAGTGCAACACCATTTCGGGCCTCCCACGGATCTGACAGATCCATCTTCCTGGGCATTCCATACTCATCAAGCTGGGGAAGTCGAGGCTTTGCTAGTTCCGTATAGGATGACTGCAGACGGCTCAGAATATCCTTGAATGTTGAAGGCTGTATCTTCACAGCTTCGGCAATAGATCGAGCTGCAGCTCGGCGAAGTTGCTTATCTGAGCTTTCGAGATAGGGCAGCATCCTGAATGGTGACTCGGTGGATATTTTAAATTCACTTTCCTCCCAGATTTCTCGGCCAAGCTCGATATTCTCTTCCACATCATCGTGGCACGCTAGCCACATCTCGTTGGAGAAGTCGAGCTCACTCATATCAATCTCTGCGCTTATTGACTGCAATACTGAGGTTCGTACAGCGACTTGCGGAACGATGGCTCCTTGAGCAAGAATAGAAATCTCCTTATCGGTGATGTTAGGCGCAATACACCTACATAGATCCGACAAGCAATCTTTAATTGCTTTGTAATGCTGATTGTAGGCCTGCATCGATGATATCAATGTGGAGAGAACTTCGTCTCGGGGAACCAGAACGTCGGAACAGGCATCAGTGTGAAAAGAAAGGAATTCCAAGGCGAGAACCAGTTGAGCCTCCGCATCATCGCTCTCTCCAAATCCACCATTGCGAAGAACTAAGAAGACAAGAGGAAGAGCATAGATGAGAGAGACTGTATCAAATGGACGTTGTTCTGCCGAGAATCTTAGGCGATACAACACACGTGTAACAAGGGCCCCGAGTGGTTCTTGTGTGAGGGCTTGTGGCAACTGTGGAACATTCATAGCTCTGAGAGTTGCCAATCCAATAAATGAACGGAGGATACCTATGCGACTAGAAACTCTATCGGCACAGAGTATGTAAGCATCCGGGGCAGCTGTACCTGTAATTAATCCAGCACCAGCATTCATCACCTTTATCAAAACTCTCACAGCAGGTCCCATCCATAAAGAGGCTTCTGTTGGAGGCCCCGTTGCGAGGCTTTTGATGATTCCAACTCCACGTAAAAGTCTGGACTCCAGAGCACGAATCTGTTGTCTAATTTCTGATTCTTTTGACAGTTGAGCTTTGACTTTGGCTGTTTCTTCCGGTGTAAGCTTCTTTTGTTGGCCCTTCTTTTTTGCCAATGAGGCTCGGAGCTCCTCTTCCCATTTTAAGGTATCGTAATCTTTAGTGTTCTTGTTCGGAACGTAACTTTGAGCTTTAGAGGCCAATACATCTACAAAAGCTGTTCCTTCTGGAGTGCGGAAAATTGCCGCCTCTGTTGGACCAACATTGGCGAGCTGCGTAGCATCAAGGTCCTGCTCGATAAGCTCCACGATTCGTGGTGTCATAACATCAGGAGCAACAAACGCAAGCTCGGCAGCAGCATTATATGCAGCATCTTGAACTACCTTTGATTGTGGCACGGCGCCCGCATCTTGAATGCTTGTAATGTCGAGAATTTGCTTCAACAAATCATCCCCTTTTTCCCTAGCAAGGTTACCAGGATCGACATCAGCTTTCAAGCACAACTCTATCCAGCTCACTCTTGGGAGTAGTTCTGGTCGACAAATAACCAGCAGTGAGACCATCTGGTCCTTAACTACTGCTTGGTCCACAATACCTCCACGATGAGTAATTTCTGCTGGTGTCAAACAGATAGCTTTCAGTACTAAATGCAGATTCTCGTTCTCTGTTTTTGCCGACATTGGAGCGCTGTCCTTTTCTCCAAGCTCGATACATTGTAGCCATTTCCACAAACCAAATGTGAGTATCTTTGATACATTGCCAGGAAAGCGGATATAAAATTGGGAAAGTAAATGAGAGGCATGTCTCCTGACGTCATAATGAACGTTTGGAGAACATATGGAAAATATGACAGCTTGAGACCAACCGATAGCGGACAAAGATGCCGGGTCGAGCGAAGCAAGCTGATCCGGAAAGGCAAATAAAGCTCTCACGAACCACATGAAATCATCGTAAGTAGAAAGCTTGCTGTAAATGCGAGGATTCAGTAAAAACGATGGCTTAGGCTCCATAGCTAGTGATTGATGCGATACTTGGGCCTTTTTTAGTGCCGCGTCAACCTTAGCACCTGAAATAGCTCCCAATTTCGCGTGTGAGATCGCTGCAACGACATAAGCTGCAGTGATAAGGCCAGATTGAGCCGCAGGTATGGAATTCGCGGTGACTTCTTGCCATGTATCTACCAATGCTGTTGCGGTTTCTTCTGCTAATTGTTTTGACTCAGATAGCTCAGACTCTTCAGTATCCCAAAGCAATTCTCCAAGGCGGGTCGTCCATAGTTTCTTTACGGGAACCTTTTTATCAGAAAGACCTTTCGCAAACGTGCCAACGATAGATTTGTCCAAAGCGAATTCGTTTTGTACCCTATTTTTGAGATAGTGTAACAACGCGAATGTCTCTGCTGATAGTGCAGCTTCGTTTGCTTCCTTTCCTGCAATCACTGCAAGACCGATAGCTGTCGAAGCATTTGAGTTGGAGACTGGCAAAATCGAAAGCATCTCTGCATAATTAGCTCTCTGGTCTGCCGCGGGGATTTTGCCTCCTTTTAGTGGCGTCAGTATCTCTTCTGACACTTGGACAATCGAGGTTTCATCATGACATTTGGGTACAATTGCTCTGAATGCAGAAAGAGCCCCCTGACGAATTGTGGGATTGGTGGATTTGATATTAGATAGGATAGGTTTCAAAAGCTTAGTTCGAAGAACACTTGAGAGATCTACTGAGTTAGGTAGAGACTGGAAGAGTGGCGTGACAAGGTCGTTTAGTACAATTTCAGGAGCCCTTAACAGCGCCTTCTCAAGGGACGGTACTATTTCTCGCTCAAAATCTTCCTGAGTTGCAAAGTCCACAAAGAAGTCTTTCAGAGCACTGGCAAGATGTGGAGGTAGCTGAGTCCTGGAGGCTATAATTTCGCGCGTATAATAGCTGTATATTAGAGACTTCTTGCTCTCCAGTACCACTTTTGCTTGTGGTTTCCTGGCACATACTCCCGAAATTGCCCCTATCATTACAGCATTTCTAGGGGAAGGTTGAGCCTCTCTGGAACTCAATTTCTGGACACTGTCCTCGATTGCAGTTTGGAAAACATTGCTTTGAAAAACTTTCCGTAAACCCCGCCATGTAGTCTTGAGTGCAGAAGCTCTATGTTTCGATGTAATGCATAATTCAAGCGCTCGCGCATTCCCAACCACAACCAATGAACCCCAACTCTTCCATCTAGCATCAGTAGTAGTTACTTGCAATATCGCGCTACAATATTCGACTAACACAAACGCATTACTTGGAGCCAGCCCCACCTTTTTAGTTTCGATGTCTATTGCATTTAAGAAACTGGACAGTAACTCATGTTCGCAATCGGAATCGAAGATTTTTCGTATGCAAAGTTGAACAGCAAGCCGCGAATCTCTGTCGTGATAATATGGATATGTGGAAAATAAAAGTTGTAATAGAACAGGGAAAAGTTTTGAATCAAGCTCTAAACACGAAGTATTGTCAGCGGCTGATTGAAAGGACGTTGGGCCAAAGCACAACATTCACATACCTTTCTTTGAAATCCTCTCCTCAATGGATTTCAACTGACCCAATCGCAGATTTGTAGAAGAGGAAGTGAGTGCAGCCTTTGTGAGTGCAAGGTCCAAATCTACCCCCTCATTATGACCATTAATCTCCACCTCAGACATTTTGTATACCTTCAAGATCTCTCATGACCTACTGGTCTTTTCTGCAAGGTAACTTAATCAAGTATCCAGTGAGCTTCTCGTATAGTTGGTTATATTGGTTGCAGTCCTTGAGGGTGACTATTATTCAATCTGGATTAATGTTATCGCGACCCGAAAAAAAAGTTGGAGAGAAATGACGCCCTGGCCTGGTAATTTCACTGTAACGAAATATAGGCGGGCCGACCCCACTATACTTGGCCCCGCGTTTGGCGTAGCTTGGGCGTTTGCATTGATGTGCTTTAATATTTACATCGACCAAAAACACTCCAATCGCCAGTTATCATAACATTCCTCGACGATGGCTGGTGGCAAGAAAAAGAAGAAGCCAGCTACAAATCCAGCCAGAGGGTTTGCTACCACCTCAATTGCCTCGAAACCTAAAAACGAAGCAATTGAAGCTGCGCAAGAAAAGGACAATGCGGACGAACCCATTGACACAACGGAGAGTCAACAGCCAGGAGACAACACGAGAGAAGTCGCGGGAAATGCAACTTCGGATCAAAAACCGAATCTGACACCCGAAGAGTTTGAGAAGCAACTCGAGAATTCTGAACTTCAAATACTCGTCGAGAAACATTCACAGAAGTCAAAAAGAGATGCCCTCCGTCAAAAGACCCGGTTAGAAACCGATCGTAGAGTTCTGCGAGGTCAAGCAGAAACTCTCAATACAAGAAAATGGCTTCCCCCTGAGCTTATGGAAGAGGTTTTGGATTTAATAAAAATGGAAGGTCGATTTTCTGGTCCAGCAACAGACACGACTTCGATGAAGCAGATATCGGAAGAGGACCTTGCAATTCGGCTTTGGACTTTACAGCAGTCCCTTGTTGGGGCCGGGTTCGTAGCAGATAAAGTATTATTGGCTCTGCAGCATGTTTTGGATATTTCGGATAAGATTGGTAGTAGCAACAAGGACACAATTTGGGGTATGGAAGAATCACTGGAGTGGCTGTCCCGTGAATGTTCAAGGGACGAATTGCCAGACTACCAGAATTCACATCGCAGATTGGTATCTACCCAAAAGTCTCAAAATGGTATGTAACAGCCATATTGTGTTTACTCTGCTAGAACTTATAATTTTTTCTTTTAGGTACTCCATTTGATAGCCCCATGGCCTCGGGAACTACTACACCAAGATTCGAATCAGACATGAGGCATTTCCCCTCTTTACTTCAAAACGGTGGGAATACCCCTCGGAACGGAAAGAAGCAAGAAAACAATAAAAAGACAGCCACAATAGATTATGATAGTGATATTGATCCGGATGACCTCCTCCCAGTATACCTAAAAACAAAGGAAAAAATGTTTCTACTTCAAAGCTCAAAACCTTCCACTGGTATTCGTTCAAATGGCAAAAAGAATGCCCAGAACCCACAAAATAATGGAAGTACTATTGATGCCGAGTTAGCCAGGCTGGCAAGGAAGCTCAAGAGAATAGAGGATGACGTCCTGTTTGACAAATATCTTGCGGACCAGCAATGGAATGCCCAAAGAATAAGGCTCGAGCGGAATACAGCTATCCAACGGGCTTTCGAGTCGGCTGCATGTGATGGAGAAGCCCAAGAATCTGATATTTCTGTGGATTCTGATGATGAAATCAGTAGAGAAGCAGCTGCGATTGGTAAAGCTATGCTTGAGGAGACTGGTAGCGACGATGATGCGGCGCTAGCTGATCTTTTTGCTAGCTTACCTGTCAATGAAGTGGATCCTCTTACTGGTAAAAGTAGTACGGTGATTAACGGTAAGGACGGGACAAAGGTTACAGTTCGAGACTTTGGGAAGTGGTCAGGCATCAATCCAACCAGAGTGCTAGAGGAAGCATGCCGAGCAAGGTGAATGACGCAAAAGCTATTAAAGCTATTAGAGATGACCAACGCTAACAGGAGGGTAACAGGGACTCTTCGGTAAGATTGGCCTACACTCTCATTTCCGATGCCAGTTATTCCAATCGTCACAATCTTCGAATCACCTGGTCAAAATCTCAAGATCTGCTTGCAAATACACCTCTCTCCCAAGTCGAATATGCTTCTAGTCCAAAATTGCAAAGTTTTACTATGGTTTCGGTATCTACGCCAGATTCTCGCCAGTCCGAAGCATATATTGCCACCACTGCACTGTTCCTTATTTTTGCATCGTCAGCAAGGGAGGACAAAGTTTCTTTGCGTTTACCAGCAGTATGGCGTGATCTTTGGACCGAATTTGCCGAGATTAAAAGGGAGAAGTCTGATGAAGAGGATCGCAATGCCATCAAGACATTCCGTGATTTGGTTCGTGCAAAGCGAGATCAAGAATTAGAAGACGGCGTTTTGATACACGGTGCCTTCCGAAATCGAGGGGCGGTACGAACCACTGGTAACGAGGATACTTCTATAGACAAGGGTCTTAAAGCAGGTTTCGCCCCAGAAACATATCAGAGAATATGGGCTGAAAAATGCTCGTCGCAAAGTTATCAACATATGCTCCAATCTCGGATGCAGCTACCTATGTGGTCGTTCAAAGATGAGGTCCTCGGTGCTATAGATCGGTCACAGGTAGTTATTGTTTGTGGTGAGACTGGATGTGGTAAAAGTACGCAGGTACCAGCTTTCATTCTCGAGCACCAGTTGTCGAGAGGACAACCTTGCAAGATTTATTGTACAGAGCCTCGACGTATTTCTGCGATCTCTCTTGCTCGACGTGTCAGTGAAGAGCTTGGTGAACGCAAGAGCGACCTTGGTACCCCTCGCTCACTAGTGGGGTATGCCATTAGACTCGAGTCCAACACATCAAAAGAGACTCGCCTTATCTATGCTACCACCGGAATCGTGATGCGAATGCTCGAGGGTTCGAATGACCTGAGAGATATTACGCATATCGTCCTTGACGAAGTCCACGAGCGTACAATAGACAGTGATTTTCTCCTCATCGTCCTCCGAAAGCTATTGGTACGCAGACCTGATTTGAAAGTCGTTTTGATGTCTGCAACCGTCGATGCCGATCGTTTTTCAAAATATCTAGATGGTGCTCCGGTTTTGAACGTCCCGGGACGTACATTCCCTGTCCAGGTCAAATATCTCGAAGATGCTGTTGAACTTACAGGCTTTTCTCTTGATAATGGCCTGCAAGAGAAATACACTGACCTTGATGACGATGTTGAGCTAGCGGATGTGAATTCCAATGAGATAACGAGGAGTGAAAGTACAAAGGCTTTAAGAGGATACAGCAATAAAACTCGCAACACTATTGCACAATTTGATGAGTATCGGATTGAATTTGATCTCGTTACTCAACTAATTGCAAAGATCGCTTCTGATGACCGATTGGCGATGTATAGCAAAGTAAGTTTGATCCAAACTCAAGCCCCGCGCTACAACGTTTGATGTATTAGCATTCCGTCAAATATCAAATCCAACTTCTCCGAGCATTGCTTTGAATCGTACTGACCACACAAAGGCCATCCTCGTATTTCTTCCAGGTATTGCTGAGATCCGAACCTTGAATGACATGCTCTGCGGGCATCCAGCATTCTCGTCCGACTGGTATATATACCCATTGCATTCGACTATAGCTAGCGAGGATCAAGAAGCTGCCTTCCTTGTACCGCCGTCTGGAATAAGAAAAATAGTTTTGGCTACCAACATAGCTGAAACTGGTATCACCATTCCAGACGTCACTTGTGTGATTGATACTGGTAAGCATCGCGAGATGAGGTTTGATGAGAGGAGACAGCTCTCTCGTTTATTAGAAACTTTTATCAGCAAGGCAAATGCCAAGCAAAGAAGAGGTAGAGCTGGAAGAGTACAGGAGGGACTGTGCTTTCATCTTTTCACGAAATATCGGCATGACGAAATGATGGCCGATCAACAAACTCCAGAATTTCTTCGTTTGTCCCTTCAAGATCTTGCCATTCGAGTCAAGATTTGCAAGCTAGGAGGCATCGAGGAGACATTAAGCGAAGCTTTGGATCCCCCGTCTGCTAAGAATATTCGTCGTGCCATTGATGCGCTTGTTGATGTCAGAGCACTGACTGCAGGGGAAGATTTAACACCATTAGGTGTTCAATTGGCTCGGTTGCCACTTGACGTCTTCTTGGGAAAGCTTATGCTGCTTGGTAGTGTTTTCAAATGTCTCGATGCAGTGGTCACAATTGCTGCTATTTTATCATCAAAGTCACCCTTCTCAGCTCCATTTGGACAGCGCCAACAAGCGGATACCGTCAGGCTTGCCTTTAGAAGAGGCGATTCTGATCTTTTGACAGTTTACAATGCATACTTAGCCTGGAAAAAAGTTTGCATTGCTAATGGCTCTGAATACCAATTCTGTCGCAAGAACTTTCTTAGCCAGCAAACTCTGTCGAATATTGAAGACTTGAAAGGACAATTGGTGGTCTGCCTTGTGGACTCTGGCTTTCTCCCACTCACAGAGGCTGAGAGAACTGCCCTAAATAGGTACGCAATTACGGTTTGTTTTTTGGATCAAGGCTAACTGGTATAGGACACGTTACTCGAGTCGCCGTCGACAATTTTTTGAGATACCCTTTCGCATTAACGCGAACAGTGATAATGATATGATTGTCTCGTCTGTGATTGGCTGGAGTTTCTATCCAAAGCTTCTTATCCGAGATGGTAAAGGCTTCCGCAATTGCGCCAATAATCAATCCATTAGTCTACATCCTACTTCGGTAAATAAGGGTCATCACGAGCTCAAATGGCTCTCATACTATCATATTATGCAGGCCAAGCAGTAAGTTCACATTCAAATCTTAGCCCTTACCACCACTAAACTCAAGCAGATTTTACAATGCCCATGAAACAACCGCCGTGGAAGAATTTTCGATTGCACTTCTTTGCGGGGATGTCCGCTGCGATGTAAGTTCAAGCTTCGAGTATATTTTTTTAGAAGAAGCTGCTAATATTACTCCAGATGTACGCTGGTGTTTTCATACTAGATGGCAACAGAGCTCGATTTGCTGTGTCGGACTGGAAAACCATGCTTGCTATTAAAACAATGCGAGCTCGACTACGGGATATACTCACCAAGTCTTTCAAGACACCTGGAAAAGCTCTCACAATACAACAACAAAAATGGATCGATCTCTGGCAGAAGATCTTTTCACAGGATTTCAAAGATAAATAGAACGGATGGGTTGGGGTTATATGAACTGGTGGTCATGTTTCATTAAGCCCATATAGGGCTTTGGCAAGATACCTGAAATTGGCGTAATTTAACTTAAAATACAATACATGTTATGTATCAACTAGCAAGCGCGCTCATACTTTGGTGTGATAGGGCATTCACAAAGGTTCTTTCTTTACTCAAGGTCATTACTTCCCTTTCTCTGATCAAAAGCTCTCTTCACAACACTAAGCAAAGTTAACATACGATATATACATCTTGAATACGAAGTACAGGCTACACATTGGGTAAGTAGCTCATACACGTTTCATATAATCTTACACTACATATCCTATACACAACCACATTATAATTATTCGTTTTCTCTTTCTAGCGGTATAATAGCTGCTGATTTGCATTTTCCTCGTCGAATCTCTAGATCTCACAGGTTAAAGAACCTATAATTTTAAGATCTTAGTAAATATACTGAATTGAATGGGTATATGAATAATTAATGTGTATCTAGTAGGAAGAGTTGAACGAGAGTTTGAGCAGAGCCATGACGCAATCTGTGTTTGGCGGATGAACTCCTTTACAAGCCTGGCGTAAACTACCATTATGAGACCTAAACAACACTAGACAGATACTCAGAATTTCCTACAACCTGAACTGCATACGCCTGAAATACCAATTATTTAATTCCTTCATAAAGGAACACCATGATGCTTAAGTTTCTATCAGCTATTTCCCTCAAGTGAGAACATTTTGTTGCAGTTACCAAGTCAAAAACTCTAAAATGAGCTCGATGTAAGCTTGAGATCAGCAACATACTAAACAGCACAAATGGGACGCTGAAGCCTTTTGAATTTGCAAAGACGAGAATGTTTCCGTCCCTCATCATTTTCTCTACCCTCATTCTATTGGTATCAATGAACCAGAACGATTCGTTGAAGAAGCGGCCAGATACTCTGCCCAAACACTTAGAGATAGCTGTGAGAGAACAGAACTTCAGACATGAGTATGATGAAGGCGAGAGAAATATGTTGGATCATAGCTACCAAACGGAAATTCCAGGGGATTGATAGTCATGGCTTCATGGGCGCGCCAATCTAGTGATTTGGTCTAGCTTTCTCGCATGGTCGTTGACGATTCACTGAATTACAAGCTGAGGAAGTTCTCTTATGCTACCTACAAACGTATGAACAATAACCCGTCATCTATTCACTTGGCTACATGGAAGTCTGATATCTGGAGTTTATTTAGAATGCATTTGATTTGCTCTTGGACCTGCCATTGAAAAGAGATCTTCACGAACGGGTATTCACTAGATACTTAGGTATAGACATATTAGATTTCATCCCATACTCACTACGCATTTTTCCTTGTAATAGTGATGATGAATGAGAACATCAGATCAGACCAGTTACAAAGTCAATCCCAAACACCTCGGCACGGAACGACGCGTCTCTGACTACATCAAACGCGTATAAGGCTATCCATCCTCTTTTCTACACAACTCTGACAATATAATCCCTAGTACCTATCTAGAAGGAATCTTTTTTAACCACAGAAGTTTAATGCAAAAATGGCTCATCATCTACAATCTCAGTTAGCAAAGAAAAGAATGTCAACGGCGAAGATTACAAAGGCAAAGCCATCTTACGAGGAGTAGGTTCTTTCAACAATCTTCAACAATATGAAATACCCATACCAGTACTATTTTATACATCAAAAACTAAAGTCAAAGCTAAGAGAATCCCAACAGCATGCTCGACAGTCCCATAATAGATCTCTACATCGGACCCAAACGCAAAAAATTCAGCATCCACCGCGGGCTCCTCTGCGCCAAATCCCCCTTCTTCGCAGATACCTTCCTCAACAACGATGAACTCAGCGAGGAAAAAGAAGACCACTATCTACCCAAGATGAGCGCCGAACATTTCTCCATTATAATGAAATGGTTATATCGCGGAACCCTCGACACGGAATTCGAGAAAGAGGGAAATAAGCCCAGTTGTGCAGCCATCGAGGTCTATGCCCTGGCCCATCATTTGGGAATGTCGGAAATGATGGATAGAGTATTATCTGGATTGGGAAGGAGATATGTGGAGAAGAGGTTCACGCCGAATGTTTTTGCAATCGAGTTGGCGTTTGAATTGACGGAGCCTGTGGCACCTAAGGATCGCGATTGTGGACTGAGAAGGTGGATGGCGAGATGGTATGCTATTATGCTGCTTTTTCCAGATGGGGTGTCATCGACGGCTGGTAATACTATCTCCGAGGAGAGTTTGACGGAGTTGGGATTGAGATTTCCGTCTTTGTATCGCAGTGCGGTTGGAATATTGAGAGGGGCGGAGGGATGGAAGGATGTTAGAACAAAGTTTTATGAGGAGAAAGTATGTTCATTTCATGAGCACGAAGCTGGTGATAGGGCTTGTGAGGATATTGGAAAGTTCTGGGGTATCTTTAGGAGTAAGGAAACGGAGGCTGGGTGGATGTCGGTGAGCAGAATGGGTATTTAAACGGAGGTGTGTATAAGGGTCATGTCTTTAAGGCTCATTGGGTAGAAAGAGGTGTGGCGGGAAATTTGATGAACGTGGAATTTATTTGCAGTTCGGGGCATTGTATGTATGGAAAAAAGATACCCTTTCCTTTCATAAGTCAATTGTAGTGACTGGTTATTTTTGCGTGTACACCTATTTGTATTTAATCAGCGCAACACTTATGGTTAAATTGAGACAGTAACAGTGGAGGGCTCAACAATATGCTAACCCCTCCCACTCATGAAAGTATGTAGCAATAACACCATCTCAGCTGGATTTGACCTCTGATGATATACTCTGGGAAAAGATTTGATGAGGAATAAAGGCAGGTTTGTTCAGATACCGCTTGTTCCAGGGCAGCAGGAAAGATCTTCACCAATCAAGAAAACACAATCGCAAAATTGTCCTTTATTAGAGTGAAAGCCTTAGTCTGTGAATAGGTTCGTCAATCCACCAACATGGACTGCAAAAATGTATTGATATCGTTTCCAAGCAGCACAAAGAGGGGAGACTTTCGCAGTCGCAGTAACAGTGCCAAATACAGAGTATCTTCATGTCGCAAGATTTGTAAACCAACCACCTCACGCCTATTAACCACTCCCAAAAGTGTGATCCCCTGAATGTCATTTTCCCTCCCAAAATATAACCATTAACTCTCCACCCTCTTCACTTACTTCTTAGCTGGGTACTTGGTCTTGAAAAGGTACGAGCTCAGGTAATAATCTCCAACAGCCAAAACGCCCACTACACCAGCCCATGCACCGACAACCTTCCATGTCAATTCTCCCTTTGCGTACTTTTGGTATGCTCCGAATCCAAGCCCGGTGCTCAATGCCGCAACAGCAATTGCATTTCCAATAACTACTGGGTTATCGCTGTTCTCTTGGACATGGCTCTTGCCCTTCTTTGATTTCTTGGCAGATGCATCCTTTGCAGCGCGGATCTTGGCCTCGATTTGCTCAGCTTCTTGCTCAAGACGATTGGCTTGTGTCTCAGTCTGAACTGGTTGCGACTGGAAGTCTGAAGGAACAGTATGCACGGAATCGGTGTCGACGTCAATTAAGGAAGAGGTGGAGGTACTTTCGGTGGGGACGACAGATGGCGGGGCAGGGGCACGTTTCTGTGGTGGGATGATTAGTTCTTGACCTGAATGGGTAGTAAACATCCTCCGAGGTAGAAAAGATTCCTTTGACGATAATGAGAAAGGAGATACTGGTAAGAGAATAGCGAGTAAACAGAGCCAAGGGGAATTGTCAACATACCTCTTCATCAGTCTGTTGTGGACCTGAAGCTGCTGCTTGTGCGTATGACATCTTATAAGATTTGATATGTGAGGACGGGAAAGATATTTGGTATAGGACTTTGCGGGAGTCAATTTCTGTCGAGGATGTATCGAAAGAATAAGTTTTTGAGTGATGAGGAATTGATCGAATAGAATGGATGAACAAGGAAATCCTACATGTGAGAAACCGGGAAGAATTCAATCAGGTCGGGTGTGGCTGAAGCTGTGGCTGAAGCTGTATCTTTCGCTTAAAGTGAAGAGAAGAGATGCAGTCAATTTGTTGACGTAGGCGGCTCAATGAGACGGGATGAAATGTGATTCTAGATCCCAGTAAGAAAAGTATTAAGTGGCACAGACAATACAAATAATTACCTTTATACTCGTGTATGACTTTGATAATAAGTTGTTGAAGATTTATCAATGGTAGCGATTGCTCTTTCTGTAACCTATGCCAAGTAGGTAGCTATAGATAAATTATGCAACATAAAGTTTACGAAATTGGCTTATAAACACATCAGAGCTTGAGGTTCTTGTGATCAGGAATGTCCAAGTCCGGAGGAACAAAGAATCAAAATTCCAAGACTAAATGACTACCTACAAACCAACAAAATTCAAATAATTAATGAATCCGTAATTATATATTGTGGAGAATGCTTCGACACGTTTTGGTCTTTTTTTACATTTAGTAAGTTACAATAAATTTACAGTCTGTAGGGCCTATTTTTCCGAAGTGGCATCATGAGCAGCTCTTGGTACTAATTCTCCCCCTTCATCTCCCGAATTTGGTGCAGGCTCTGGTGTCGTGCTGCTTTGGCTATCTCGATGTCTCTCTTCTTTGGCACTTGATTTCGACTCGGTAGATTTTTGTGTGGTTGGTGTTATTGGCTCGGAGGACTTCTCTCCAGATTTCTCCTCGGATTCCTCTGAGACCGAGGATTTTTGCGTGGATGGTTTTGATGATTCTGAACCTTCTTCTGGACCTTTCTCCGATCCATTTGCCGCCTCTCTTGCTCTAAGTTCCTCCTCTACTTCGGCCTCATCATCTTCCAACTCCGATGCATACATCTCTGGGTGTGCTCGGAAGCAATCTTGCATTCCCCTGAATATTTGTTAGTCATGCCTCTCCGGAAAAATCTCAAAGCTTCGAACTCACTTAAACTTTTCTATGCATTCCACACCCTTTGGCTCCTCTTTAGAGTAAACAAAACAGCTGAACGCAGCTTTGAACTCTTCTCCACAAGGTCCATGTGCCATACCTCCTAAACAAGGACAATCCCAATTGATTTCACCAGTTTCTGGATTGAATGCACCTTGTTGACCAGCTTCATCCTCTAATCCTTCCATACCCCCTTCCTCCTCGGCTCCATCCTCTGCAACAACTGCTTTCGCGGCTGACTCGTGTTCCTTCTTCTCCTGTTCTGCAGCTGCTTCTGCTTGTCGCTTTCGCTTTTCCTCAACTACTGCATCTAGGGTGGGTAAATCTGATTCTTGGACTTTATGTATTGATTCATCGAGTTTTTGAATTGCTGTAATGCCAATCAGCACCTTCTTGAGAATCGCCCCCCGGCTGCCAATATCCTCATACCTTCCGGTTCGTCCGTGAAAACATTGCTCGTATTATACCAATATATTCCTGCGCCTGCCAATGCCCATCTCGCAGCACTACTTTTCCAACTCCGGGACTTCTGCGAGGGTGGTGCTGTGCTTAAAAACCGTCTTGCAGAAGCGGTACTGATGACAGATTTGGTTTGCGGTGATGCGCATCTCGGCGCAGCTCGTAGAACTAACTTATACATACTGAGCTATCTTTCAAGAAAAGACTGTGAGAACGAAAGGGAACGGAAATGCTAAACGAAAGATTGGGAATCTCAGAAATTGGCACTAGATATGAAAGGTTGTGTTTGTAAGCATCCATCTCTAGATTTTCTGATGGCCGAGATGATCCGATGGAATTTCTAGAAAATAAATGAATCATGTCATGTGATTGAAGATAAGATAAGATATGATCGCAACTTTGAGTTCGTCTCGTCATTTGTACACCCGTAGAGGCAAAATTAACTTCTGTAGTTTCTTTTACTTTCCATAGTAATCCCTAGCATCTCGCGATGAATCCCTCAGTTCAGTTCCACTTTCGGAGGTAGTCTCTATTCCTTTTCTTCTTCGCTGTTGAGACTTTCTGAGTTCCTCGGAAAGTTAGCGCTGACTTCGCCTCAACACTATTAAAATCCTTCTCCCTTAAGCACAATCGAAACGGCTTGAAAACCATGGCGCCTGAAGATGTCATCACCTGGCATCCTGCTGATATATTCTCTGATCATCCAGCCGATCACAAGGAATTCGCTCTAATTGCTTTGAACCAGCCTCTAGAACTTCCGTCTAACATCTACAAGAGGCTATGGGATAATGCTGTCTATCACATCGCCGCTGACGGTGGAGCAAACCAAGTGTATGAGAAGAATCATAAGGCACCCTTCAATGGAGATTTTTTGGACTCAGCTCTCGAAGATGAGAGAAAGGCTAAAAATTATCTTGATATTGATACTATCATTGGCGACTTCGATTCTATGTCCCCCAGCCTTTTCAAGTATTTTGAGAATAATGGCACGGAAATTATTCGAGATGGTGATCAATATTCCACAGATTTTACGAAAGCAGTGCGATATGTGAAAACATTTGAGCAACCTCTTGACTCGGAAAGGACCTCGCCATGTCCTCATCGGCAGAAGAAATTGGATCAACTGAAGCAGCTACCCAAATCTCTCGACATTATTTGCCTTGGCGGCCTAGGTGGAAGAGTTGACCAAGCCCTTTCACAACTTCATCATCTTTACATGTTCCAACAAGAACCAAATTACTCTAAGGGTAAAATGTACTTAGTTTCTAGTGAAGCCATAACTTTTGTTCTCAAGGCTGGAAAACATAAAATCAAGATCAAGGAAGAGGGTAAATTGTTAAAATTGGGAAAACATATCGGGATTTTACCGATAAAAGAGCCATCAATTATTACCACGCAGGGCTTGGAATGGGATGTCACTGATTGGAAAACAGAGTTTGGGGGTGAAATGAGTACCAGCAACCATGCGAGGGAGGATTGGGCGACCATTGAAACCACGAAGGATGTTGTTTTTACGATTGATTTTGTTCTCAGGAACTTGGATGAATGAGATAATTTGGCCCGACAGGCCATTCGCTATAATTTCATTCCACCCGAGAATCAACATGATCTCATGGCCCAGTGCCACCGATTTACCATACGTTCTTCAAGAACGTATCTGCTTCGTGGAATCCATTTTAGCTATGGATACCTACCTAATAGGTAGCACATCCTATCATACCACGGCTTCAGCACAAAGAATGCGTGATGAGGTGGATTCTAGCGATGACTATCATTACTGGCTAGTCTATGCGCATCACCCGATATCCTACTAGCTGTCTTGTCCATTAGGCCCTAACGAAGTTCAACCTTACTTTTTTGTATGGTCTTATGTCGCCGGTCCACTTTGTGAAATATACTCGACTAATAGAAGTAGGAAATCTTCTATGAATTGAGTCTAAATTCAATTTTGAAAACTGGACATACTCTGCGTTCCCACTGCATGAAATTGAATGTTTGAACTAGCGTTCGCGTCAAGTAGGCTAGTACCTACCTACTTAAACAATCCTGACGAAAGTATCAAAAGAAATTGTACCATATATATATAATATTTTAACCTAATGTAAGTGAATATTTATATCTTTCGGATCAATCAGTGAGTGCTTAGTCTGGCACCAGATTTTATATATATAATTACCTAGTACCTAGCTACCTACCTTTCTCTAGTGACATCGTCCGGCTGCGGCTTCTCTTTTCTCCACGAAATTCCCATGTGAGTTGCCCCTCCCTAAACCATTCTTAGACTAGCTCCTTCCCGATAAGCCCACCTTCCCGATAAGCATGCGACCCAACCAAATTTTCTTCCAGATATTTTTCTCAGACTCATATTCTCCTTTCATTCAGCCTTCACTCCTCACTCCTCGTTCCTTTTATCTTCTCATATCTCCTAAAATCACTTCAAAATGTCTTCTACACAAATTCCCGCTGAGATTGAACCTCATAAGGTTTACGATACGATCCTTACTTTGGATTTTGGTTCCCAATACACTCATCTTATCACTAGACGTTTGCGCGAACTCAATGTCTACTCAGAAATGCTTCCATGTACCCAAAAGCTTGCAGATCTTGACTGGAAGCCAAAAGGTATCATTCTGTCCGGAGGTCCATACTCAGTATATGAAGACGGTGCACCACACGTCGACCCCGCTTACTTCGAGCTTGGAGTTCCCATTCTCGGTATATGCTATGGTATGCAAGAGATTGCCTATAGAATTAGCAAAGACAACGTTATTGCTGGCACAGCTCGTGAATACGGACATGCTGACCTAAAGGCAAAGAAAGTTGATAATGGACATGTTGATCGTTTATTCGCAGGATTGGAGGGTGATGTTAAAGTATGGATGAGTCATGGTGATAAGTTGGGCGCATTGCCAGATGGATTTCATACTATTGCTACAACTCAGAACTCGGAATATGCAGCAATTGCACACGAGAGCCAACACATCTATGGTATGGAAATTTAGAATCATCCATTTGGACTATCTTTCCTCCATGAAAATAGAACTAATTAAATTGTAGCTCTTCAATTCCACCCCGAGGTCACTCACACAGAAAATGGAATTCAACTTCTCAAGAACTTCGCCGTTGGTATCTGTGGAGCTCAAACGAACTGGACTATGGCCAAATTCGTGGATCAAGAGATCGCTAGAATTCGCACATTGGTCGGAGAGAAGGGTCAAGTCTTGGGTGCTGTTAGTGGAGGTGTTGATTCAACTGTTGCTGCTAAATTAATGCATGAAGCAATCGGAGACCGATTCCATGCCGTTCTCGTCAACAATGGTGTCATGAGATTGAACGAGTGCGAACAAGTACGAAAAACATTAACAGAAAATCTTGGTATCAACTTGATTGTGGCAGATGCATCTGAGCAATTTCTCGACGGCTTAGCCGGACTTGATGAGCCAGAAGCAAAGAGAAAATTCATCGGAGGAAAATTTATCGATGTCTTCGAAGCCGAGGCCAAAAAGATTGAAGACGCAGCCGCCAACTCGGACAAAGCAGGCAAGATTGAATTCTTCTTGCAAGGGACATTATACCCTGATGTCATTGAAAGTATATCTTTCAAGGGACCTTCTGCAACTATTAAAACCCATCACAATGTCGGTGGTCTCCCTAAGCGTATGACCGAAGGTCAAGGGCTCAAACTTATCGAACCCTTGAGAGAATTGTTCAAGGACGAAGTTAGACAATTGGGACGAGAGTTAGGCATTGCTCATGAACTTGTTATGCGTCATCCTTTCCCAGGTCCAGGTATTGCCATTCGTGTATTGGGAGAGGTCACCCGGGAACGTGTCAAGATGGCTAGACAAGCCGACCATATCTTTATTTCCATGATCAGAGAGGCTGGCCTCTACGACAACATTGGGCAAGCATTTGCGGCTGTTGACCCAAGCAGGGCAGTAGGTGTCATGGGTGACAAGAGAATGTATGGAAACATTATTATTTTGAGAGCAGTTCAGACCACTGATTTCATGACCGCCATCGCATATCCTTTTGAGAATGCTTTCTTGTCTAAGGTTTCTACAAGAATCATCAACGAAGTTCATGGCGTTTGCAGAGTGGTGTACGACTACACGAGCAAGCCTCCTGGAACCATTGAGTTGGAGTAAATATTGAGTTTTGTGTTTAGGCGTTACCTTGGTACATGAATACCTTTAGAATTATAGATAGTCCAGATCATTACAGAGAATGACAAAAATGGAAAAAAAGTTACAGAACGAAGAACTAAACCTCATGTGCACTTGTACGTGATTATGACCGAGTGATGCCGCGATGTTTGAACATGGATGGTAAAGATATATTCCGGAGTGGGAGGTCTTAGATCTGCAAACATGATACTATAAAGGATCCCATATGTCTCTATTTCATTGCCGGCTCGAGGTAGTAAATGAAATGGAAAGTGACGTTTTGAAGGGTATCAGAGTCTCATTTAGGTCTTACAAAGTTGTCATTCTTACTGGAAAATTCTTTTACCCTGGACCAACTAGAAGACACTACCTGGCATGATATATGCAACGTCTATACTAGGTAAGCTTATACATTGCCATGTTCCGGGTAGCTATTAAATATGTAGTCTCGGCAGATTGGAGCGATGACTGGTTCACTCTCACTGAAGATGTAAATGCACTCACTAGACATGGATTGATGAGATTTAGATGGATGGTCAACCTTTGAAGCTCTAGGCAATTATTATATAGATAGGTACAAAACATGAAATCATATATTTATTCGGTCTTATCCTTGGCTTAGTGAATATTGATTGTTCCAGACATCTCCAACTTTTTCACGTAAATTGTCTCCCCCTAGACAACGCCTTGTCTATATATATATAGTCCATTCTCACCAATTCCATCTTCTCCCATCTTCCATCTCTCAACACCCAACACCCAACACCCGAAACAGTAGCTCGGCGTCCATGTGCCTCTATTACGCTATCTCAAAATGTACCAGGATTGATTATCTAAAAAGAACAAAGAAAAGAATCTAGCCTTGATGAGGAGCCATTCCAAGGGTATTGTTGCCCCCGTTGAAGACGACGAATTGAGACTTGAACATGATGTCACCGTAAATTTGGAGGCTGGAGGTGGTAGCTTGAAGACCTCCGAAACAGGCTGTGAAGAATGTTTGTTAGCATATTGTTCAATAGAGAAGGTGGAATCAAGGCATAACTTACTTTTACCAGTGTTATCAACAGGAGCATAGTTGATATCATCACCACGGACAATAGCCATGTAGTTTCCTCCAACATCAACGGCCAAATCTGGTAATTTGGATGCACAAGGGAATGTAACACCACCGACACTTTGGTCGTTGACAGCTCCTTGAACCTTGCTATAGTAACCATTGACAATGTTTGGGTCGGCCAACATAAGAGTGGTTCCGGTGTCAGCAATAGCTTGTCCATTTGGTACAGCAGTCGCGGCACCACCACCAACGGTGAATTTGGTGGAGCTAAATTGCCAGAATCCTTGAGTAGTGTTGACAGCAGCCCAGCTGAGCGATCCGTTGAACTTCGTAGAATCAATTTTTCCGAATTCGTAGGATCCAGCAGAGGCTTTGCGGAGATCAGCAGTGAAAACTGGCATGGCGAGACCTTGTGCAATGGCATTGTCGAAGAAGGTCTTTTGTTGAGTAGGCTTGACGGTGTTGAGTTTGGAAAATGCAAGACCGACAAGTCCGTTAGACTGAGTATCAGAGACGAATGATTTGGAGACGGCTGTAGCCATTTCGATTGCTTGTCCAGTGACAGTTGCTCCTCCGATGTTGACAGTGTCAGTACCGACGTTACCAGCAGCTCCGGATCCGTCACCATATGAGATGGACCAAGTGGCACCTTGCATCATCTTGAAGCTTTTCGACTTGGAGGGATCAAAGTTTTGGTGACCAGATTGGGAAGCGGTTGCAAGTTGAGTACTAAAGACCCAAAGATCAGATGATCCACTGTCGAAGTCCATAGTCATGGTTTGTCCACCAATATTGATTTGCGACAAGTACTCAGTATCTCCGGTCTCTGGCATAGCAACGACAAGACCGGTATTTCCTGCAGCGCTACCACTTGCCGCTGCGGCTACGGCGGTTGTGCTTCCAGTTGCGGCCTTGGAGTTACCTTCTGGGAAGGCAGGATTGGAATCAGAGTTCAAGGCTTCGACCAATGAGCTTGGAAGAGTCATGGAATGCTTGTTGTATGCCTTGATGAGAGCTCTGGTACCGGCACCAGGTGTTCGGCCGACATAATTAGGATTCGCAACTCGTTCGACTTTGAAGCTTCGCTTTTGCGCTGGATGCGGTGCGGCGAGTACTAAGTTGAGAAGGGCAAGGGCATAAAAGGCTTGAAGTAATGAAGGCATCTTGAATGATTGATAGGGCCACGCCAGGTGGTTCTATTGTGAAAAGAAAGGGTAGGTCGGCTTGTTTGAATGAAAGACTATTGCTGTCGCTTGAGATGAACCAGACCACAAGAGAGATGAAGATCGCTGAAAATAATGAAGTGAGAAAGAAAAATGGATGCCGGCCCCAATATTATTATGAAGGAAGTGTAAATAGATATATGAACAATGACTGAAAATCTAAGCTGCAAAAAAAGAGAAAGACCCCGGAGTATCCTGGGTATGAAGATGGATGGAGATAGAAAGAGTAAAACGAAAACACGCGGCTTTTCACGAAGAATAAGTAGGAGAAAGATCGTGATTACGCATGAAGCTTTAGACCACTTGATTTACAAGTTTGAAGACAAGGTTCAAACGCCAAAGCTGTATGCCAGACACAAGCTGCGGCATACTGGTGGAGAATGATACTTATTCAGGAATAGTCCCTAACGTCTTGAGTAACCGGGGACATGCGTGTTTGATCTTTTCTGGACTTCATGGCGTCGTCTGTGCTTTAAGATTGACGACAAGAACTTCCATCGACCCTTGTTTCTGGTGTGGAGAATATTTGCATAAGAAAAGGCTTTAAGGGTATGGGGTTGTGGAAGTGGAAGTGGAAGTGGAAGTGGAAGTGGGAGGTTGTAAGAAAGGTGCTCCGTACGGATCAAAATGTCTATACGATTACCTGGGTAAGACAGGTCGTATCCAGTCACAGCCGGATCAGGCCCGTCTGTTGAATTCAAAGCGGCTCAATAAATGGAACGCATATGAAGAGCCGTGAAAATTGATAATATGGTAGACTTGGAAGTTGGTAGACAGAGGGCAGAACGGTGGTAAGATTAGTCATGATATGGACCCTTTTTAGATTCAGGGGAGCAGTAAAAGGTCCTGAAGCTTGGCATTATCATGAAAATACGAGTACCATTCCGAAGTTATAGAATTAGCCTTCTTCTATTCGTGCTCGGCGTTTTTTGTTTTGCATTTTTGCAAGATATTGGTGAAGCTGTCAGGGCCAGGCTAATCTGACGTTCACACTAGAATACACCTAAATTCTATGCGCGAGATGGACTCGTTCTACAATACAAAACAGACATGAAAGGACTTGTTTGGCGATGAATGTCTTAGCGTCCATCAATTGGTTGCAGGCTTGGCACAATTTCCCCTGAAAATAGGGCCACGGTGGGTACATTGTTAAATAATGGGGAATTTAATAGCCAGTAATACTGGAAGGATTCAATGGAAAGCATCGACCATCATGTAAGATTTTGATGTTTTTAGAATTTATTTTCCTAAAGTCCATCCTGATTGGGGCATTATAGAGCATTGAATTTGCATACACGGATTCCATTCTAATACCAAGAGATAGGTCATTTGTTCGAATCAACCCATTGTCCTATAAGCCTGTGGTAACCTCTGTCATTATCTTCACATCAGTACCATATTGAATGCCGAGCAACTCATCATTCCCGCCTTCATATAAAATTTTACTTGGTCAAACCCATCGTTCGATCCTCTTCCGTAATGATATACAGGTTTAGCTATGTCTTCGGAGCGATCATGACGAAAGCATGGGGCAATGGGTACCTAGCTGCTGCTAACATTTCACCTCAAATAATGCTAAGCCTAAGTTTTTCGATCCGGCTCTATTCTTAATTTTTAGAATTTTTTTTAGATAAAAGAAAATTAATGAGAGCGCTTATCATTATCTAATAGACCCGAATGCGTCTCTTGGTTTTTTCGGATTATTTTGATGTGATTATACAATGTTTCGAATTTTACAACTACAGTATGATAAAACCTGATCCGCACATCATTGCCGTGGATTCAATGTAGAACAATATTATTCGTGTCGACTCAATTCTTTTTGCCGTGGAAGAATTTATAGTCACTACTGCGTACAGTGTACACAAAGCAGAACGCGTCATCCTTCAGAACAGTAAGGTTGATACTGTGCTTTACAGAACATTTTTACTCGTGCCGTCTCTTAACCCTCGCGTACCCCCTTCATCACACCTTAAAATTTTCTGGCGCTTCGTTAGCATCATCTCTTGACAGCCGCGGACTAGCAGCCAGTAAATTTTCTATAAGAGATAATGAATATCAGATCTTATCGGTTGACGAATTAAGTCTATAGAATGGTATTCCCACCACTCAAGCTTGAAACCGCTTGGTACTATCATCTGAAACGTCAGCTTTCGGCCACCAATCATCTGAACGTAGTGCATTAAAGTCTTGGGAGATGCTTCGCGCGTTAACTAGATTAAAAAAAATACTTTTCTTTTTTTTCTTCATATTTTTTCTTCATGAATAACTTACAAACATTAATGCTAGCGTCCGCTCAATGTGACATTTCACCACATTTCCTATTTCCCATTTCCCGTCCTTCCTTCCGCTGCATAGCCATCATAAGGTTACTGAGAAGGGGGTTTTACATAGTTTGTCAAATCCTTGTATAATAAGAATAAGCTTAAGGAATGTATCATGGTAGGTCGTATTTTGCTCGTGATTTTTAATTTGCATTGTTCATGGCCTGTCTAGCTTGCTTACTTTGCTTTTGAATTCGTAACCTACACAATCCTGCTAAACCATAATAATTATGTATATTCCCAACTTTATCATTCCTTTCAATCCTTCCCTTCTCCAAATTCGTACAGTTGATACCATGCCTTCAGGATTCTATTTCAAAAGTAACTTGACTTATTTACTTACTCACAATTAACCCTTGAGTTTCGTTTGTTCCGTCTCAATTGTGCCATCTGTGTGGTGTACCTTGTACGTACGTGCGTGCGCTTCGGAAGTCCGGACAGGCCACCACCTCACCAGAGGTATCCTCAAACCATTACCGTCTCTAAATATTCCCCAAAATCACGGAAAATGACCATCACACCAAATACTACGAGATACGCGTGTTCTTGGCTCCGCCGATATCTGAAATAGGTAGAGGCAGATCATTCAAGATGGGATGAGGTCAAACTTTCAAGACTGGGGTGTACATCTCGCGCAATCTTTGCGTCAAACACGTCTACCATCGAAACGAGTCACATTTAATCCGTATTTGGAATGGTTGTGCAAGCTCAGGTATGATGTTGATTTGTATCAAAAGCTTGTTCGTAACTTTATTTCAGTACTCTGCCTGAGAGACGGAGAACCATGTTACTATTGTTCGACACTGATCATGAAGCCTCCTGGACGTTTGTATCGAGCATGTTACTGTTTCGTACCTTTAGGGCATGAACATTCTGGTTCGTCCAAGGACAAAGTTATCTTCTTAATTAATGTTTTATGATACCTGGAAACTACGCAAAGTAATTAAAATTAAGCTTAAGGTGAAATATCAAAGAGTGTCGGTATATCAGGCGCGTATTCTATTGCATTCAGGGCTGGTATGATCAGCTAGATTCCTATGCTTCAGTCTATATGGCTCAGATGACTATGAAACACGGATCTATTGTTACATGACGATTTGATTGTATGATTATGAACACCTTGGTAGATCGCCTACGATTGCTTGTTCCTGATTCGAAATATTCGGCACTCCTAACATCTCCTTGATTAATACCGGATAAGTATCATTCTTTCATTCTTCATGTCAGCCATGCTGTAACCACCGACTGCCATTGTACTTTACCGTGGAATTTTATGGCGGATGATTACATGCTGCACCCCGCAAAGCTTGATTGTGATGGCGCAGGAATGTAATACTCGCAGTCGTTCTATTGTTTTTTGACGTGGAAGAACAGTATCATCAGGCTCACCTGAATATTGCTTGACCAAATATGAATGAGGAGACTTATATCTCAGAGAGGAGTCAGAGGACCTTTGATAGTGATGATATTCTTTTACTATTAATTCTCTCGAGACAAAAATCCTCAATGATGAACTCTTGTATACAACTTGTGCATTCAAATCTTCCTCGCTCTGCATAATCTGAGCTTTCTTACCGTATTAATCCAACATCTCTATCGTTGACACACTCACCAACCACAGAAGGGGTCAGATCTACAGTGATGGGTGTTTTATATAATAACCTTCCTTATCAAATACAGAAACTTCCCATAACCGTGCATCATCTCATCACGAGGAAAACAGCTAACTCTATCATGCTACTCTCGAACTTGAATCATATAGACATTTTCCATTTCAAAACATGCCTCCAAACAAGCTTTCCTGCCATTGAAGCCGTATAAAGCAGAAATATCTTCACGTCCTGACCATATTGCTGTAATACCCAATAACATAGAGTCCTGCAAGACACGGCAGTTTGGAGAGAACCACACAAGCATTGAGTTTGCCGTCCTAACTTTTCTGCTTTTGCCATTCTCGATAACGCTGCTTGCATTGAAGACATTGCGCTGAAGCTCTGTTTGTTTTTCGTTTTCAACACGGATGTTTTTGGTGCCCGGTAGTAAACATATCCGAGGATCTTGTGACTTCAACAGTCGCGGTAGAACCGTGTGTTTCTGTCGTTTTGTTTCGCCAGGATCTTTTAACCACCAACTCCAGAGTTCCGGTCCCGCTACATTAATGGGATATTTGAGCATATTACTATAGATGAATAGTGTCATTTTGGGAAGAATACATCTACAGAACGAAATAAAATTGCTACCTACACAATCTACTACTATATCCTAATCGTGACAAGCTTCCGTCAAATAACACATCCGTATGACCGTATCCTTACCTGACACCTATGCATTAACCACCGTCTCCCCGCTTGGAAATCCAGCCTCATATTGCAATACCAACTTAACACCCGCTCCCGGTGCCAATCTTACATTCCAGATAACCTCTCCAGTCTTCTTTAATTCTGCATCGGCCGTTCCCCATGCATCAATTTTCTTACTTCTCCGTACAATCTCACCACCACTGCTAGAAAGTCTGTCCCTTTCCCTATCTCTTTCCCGTTCTCGACCTCCTTGCAACATCTCATCATCCAGATTCAGCCCGGTAGGAATTCTATCACCATCAGGTTTCAAACCTCGCGGAACTAAAACCTCGACTCGAAGTCTCTCTTCCTCGGAGACGGGAACCTGATCCATAACCAATAAACTAACACCTCGTTGAAGTCTCGTGTTGCGTAAGGACAATGAACGTAAAAATACATTGCTATCTTCCTTTGAAAAGATCCCACTTTGTGAGCGTCGCACCTCGGGCTTATTATAAACCACCTTGATAGCTGGATCTACACCTAGATTCAAGCTAAAACTCTCTCCGACAGAGCATCTTGGAAAAGTAGCTTGCCCCAGAAAACTGCCATCCAGATTTAATCCCACCGGTCCTGCCAACAACGGAATTTTGGATGAGTTACGTAATTTGGCTTTGAGAAATGCGACAGTCCGGAGCTTGGGTACAACTACATGTTCGAATCCAATATTTTTGAATTCAATCTTGGCAATCTTGTGTTTAAGAACCGAGTTTGAAGGCATAAGTGTTTTGAGTCCAGGTAGGTCATAGGTGGTAGACATGCCAGACTCTTCCCAAGCTCCTTCTTCGAATGTGAGGGTAGGTTTTGGTGAGAGGAGGCGCTGAACGAGTGGAGCTTCGAATGCCCCCGTGGAATCGCCTATATCAGACCCCGGCGCGGAAACATTTACGCTGTGTTCTTGATGTATGTGGGCTTGAGCATTCCCAAAAAGAGAATTACCTTGAGCTAGTTGTGTAGTGGAGTTTTCAGCGACAGGTTCATGATTCTGCGCCGGACTCGGGCGTGCAGGTCTGAACGGTCCGCTGCTAGAAGTGGCATTTTGAGATGTTGTGGGGGCTCCAAATGCACCACCAGTAGGGACAGAATTTTGGAACGAGGCAGTGGACCCGAATAAGCCACCACCATTTGCCCTTTGGGATGATGAAGCGGCCCCGAATGCGGCTGGTGGTGGGAACAGACTTGATTTGGTTTGGTCTGGAGCGTTTCCGAACAGATTGGTACTTGCAAATCCACCTTTATTGGCGAACAAATTATTGGTCGGCTCGAATCCAAAGAGAAGATATCGAGGTTGTTGAAGATGCTGGTTATTCTTATCAGCCCACTCTGTTCTCTTCGCTGCGATCTCACTGGTGCTGAAAAGGGCGGCTTCGGCATTTCTACTTCCTCCCTTCAACAGTCGCACGTTCCATGGCGGCAAGGTAGGTATCGATTCATTAAAACTAGTAATGGATGTTTGCGAAGTTGAGAGAAGAACTTTGGCATCGCGCCACGTTTCCGACGTCATATTCTTTAGCTCGGCCGCATATTCCAATACGCCCGTGCTACTCAGCGTATTAAGGCTGAGATCGTAGCGTGGAGACCAAGATACTTCATAGGTGATGTAGGAAATGGAGAGGCTAATGATATCCGTAGCTCGTCGACTGGAGACTTGGTAGTTGTTAACAGTCATGTCACTTGCTACCGAGCTAGGACGGGATGATCCGGATGTCATGGCAGAGCTCGTAGGCTCGATACTAATTGTAACACGGTACACCTTTTTTGGCCAGAACAAACTTCGTTCCGACTTGATTCGCATTTTCTCCTTCGCTGCCTCGGCATTCTTTCGCGTTCTGGTCGCCTGAAGCTTAATCTTTTGTTTGAACGCTCTCCGTTGTGCCTTGGTTCGTGCTTTGGTTAATTTGCTCTTCTCTTTCCTTAATCTGACAATTTCGTCCTGCGTAACTTCCAAGGCAGCAGTTGCAGCTACATGTTCAACGTAAATCTTCTCTCGTTCATCTCGATACGCTTTGATGAGTTTCTCGAACTGCTCGGGCGACGGAGGATTATCACGAACAGTAGCACCATAATCCTCACAGATTTTTAAACGACTTGCGACCGAGTTGATCTTTTCAGCCTCTTGAGCTAGCAAACGGTTCACTTGTTTGATCTTGGTATCGACAAGCTTCATAGCTTCATCCTCGGAATCGGAGGAATCATCATCGGTCTCTTCCTCAAAGTCCGAATCGGATGAATAAACTTCTTCGTAAACCTCACGGTTAGGAAGGAGATCAACGGATACTTCAGTGATAGTGGCAGAACCATTTCCTTCGACTTTGATGGAATGTTCATCGATAGTTGGAGCGAGACCATCGATGATGATTTGATTGGTTCCCGTCTAAACTCGGTCAGTATGGAGAAGTCGGAAGTTCACGATAGACAAATGGATTTTCTGACCTGTAACGTGATGTCCCTGATGTCACGAACAATTTGAGCTCTAGTGGGAAAGATTAGAACACTCCGAGTGCTCAAATCTCGAATGCGAAATTCCTGTTTGGCTGACATTTTTTTTTTGTTTTTGCCCGATTTTCTAGGTTTTTTTTGTTGAGGCGTGAGCTGGCAATCATTAACCAGTCGATCGTAGAGTGGAGATCAAAGTGGGGATTTGTCTGGGCATTCGGTTATAGAAATTTGTATGTTCTCGAAGAAAGAGAGAGAGGTATCAAAAGAAACGTGATGGGGGCAGAAGGGAGAAGAGAAGGGAAGATAAGGAAAAAGGAAATGAGAGAAGATGGAAGAAATAAGAAAAAAAGTTTGCGTCAAATCCTTATGTTTGTTTCTCTTCAAGTCATTGCCCGACACTCATTTTGCCGTCCGATGGTTCGTACTCCGTACTCTGGTAAAGATTTAGGGTATCAGTGGATGTCAGGTGTCAGGCAACTGAAAGCTGCTTTCCCTTTTTGCCCCGCATATTGAGAAACTCGCGGTATCACACAGCCAATCAAGCTGGATAGATCACGTTGGAACCGCGGTTATGTTCCACTGCAAAGCAATGCGATCAAGGAAATGATGGGAAAATGGGAAAATGTCAGACGAGATGATCTAATTTTGATATTTTTTTTGTTGTTATCTGAGTCATATTTACTTGGATGGGCATGAATGAATGGATGGAGGGTAGATGGATGATAGATGGATGATAGATGAATGAATGTATGGATGGATGATGGGTGGCTGTATGAATGTATGAATGAATGAATGTCAGCTGTCAGCTGAATCCAAGCACAAAACTGTACGCATGTATATTGTATCAAAGTCTTCTTACTCCGTACAGAGGAAAAGAAAAGCCTTGGTCCTGGTGGTCCATTTGTGGTGAGGGTTTTATCTGTGTGCAAGGGACAACCTATTTTGGAAGGCGGTGAAATATTCTATCATGGCAGAATTTGTCTCTCTCCATTCTCTTCCAATCTCTTTGTCCTTTCATCTACTCGAGTACTACGTACGTACTTTCATCTATGTATCGCATAGTCAAAGCATCCTCTCTTCTCATCATATATAACAAAATAACATCACTTACTTGCCTGGGCACTCTTTAACCACAGTATCAAGTCATGCAACCTATGTCCCATCATAACCAATTGTATCAGTCTGAACTGGTTGGATTGCATCATCATTACGATAAGACTTAATAACAATTAAGGTACGAGTACAAGCAACCCACATACTGTATCAATATTGTACCTACGTACTCGTACCCTACCCGGGGCCTGTGAATAGGCGGAGTCAATTGTGGCTCCGGTTGATCGTCTTATTCCTGGTGGCTTCCCAACTCCCGAGTAATCAATTATGTAATCATCGGCTCTCATAACCGGTCGTCTACCTTTTAAGCGGGGGAAAGGCTAAAGCAAGTGGTCTTGTGAGATCTTAGTATGTAGCGATTCTACTCCCTAGGTCTTTAGGGTATTTTACATCAAGATTACCGATACCATGACTATATCTGCTTTCCGCGTGTTTGCCTTCCTGCATTAGGAACTAGTCGCCCTCCCTTATAAAAGACGGCTACTGTATAAACTCAGTAACTTTCCTAATACACTAAGACTATTTCGAAAAATGATCGCCTGTAGGTTAGGGTTCGGAATCTTCAAGCTCTGACACTATTTTGACCTCTTTTTGATAGTATTATAATTTCAAAATTATTATATTATTTAAATCTATATTGAATAAGTTTCTAATTTAGATTAATAAATTTTAAGATATTCAAAATATCATTTCTATTTTATTTTTTATTTTAATTCATTGAAATCATATATAATATCAATGATTGTAATAATCAATTTTGATTAGTTAAGGATCAAATCGGATAAAAAGTATATTTGCTCTGTACAATTGATTGCCCTCATTTTTGAATTTGATATCAGACTAATCCTAAAATAAGTATAGCCTCATATTTATTCAAGAAACCTTATTTCGAATAGGCTTAGTGTGTTAAGAAGTTACTGAGTTTATACGGTACATATTAGGTGAAACTACGTTCCGCCCGCTCCGCCGCGTACGGCCGTTTTGGGTGCTTGATCAGGAAACAAAGACACACAATACGGATCCATTGACTACACATAGTCAAATCAGATATGTCCATCATCAAGTATGAGGAGTTATCTGTTTGTAAGCAAAATATCGTGGAGCTTAGTATTTGCTAATTAGGATGAGTATCTCGTGTATAAGTACGCCTCTCCCCTCCAACTTGAAGGTTGTTCAAAGACATCTCACAATCACCATACTTTCATACACACCAACATTTGGGTCATCAATCATCCATTATAATTGAAAACGTCTCTTGGATACATACATTCAAAAATCAAATTCTTCTCACAAGCCATCATGTCGAATATCATTCTCATTCTCGGCGGGGGTCCTAATGTTGGGCTCAGCGTTACTCGCATTTTCTCAACAAAGGGTTCATACAAGACTGTATCTGTATCGCGAACTCCCAAAGAAGAGCTCTCCAAGGCGACCGATCTATCTATCCAAGCCGATTTCAGTGATCCTAACAGCATCAAAAGGGTCTTTGATGAAGTGAAACAAAAGTTTGGAGTTCCTAATGTGGTGGTTTACAATGGTTTGTCCCTAACTTTAAGCTGGAAGTCCCGATTGTTCAGACTGCCATCCTACAATCTCAGATTCTTGATTCTTTAAAACCATGTCCGTTGATGAGTCCTTTTGAGATGAGATGAGCAGTCTAAACTCTTGGGTAACTTGTTCAACACCAATGAAAACACACTGACGAACACAATAGCGGTTTCATATACACCTAGTGCCAACCCTCTTGCAATTTCAGTCGAACAATTCAACAAAGATCTCAATGTAGTTGTTACTTCAGCATATGCTGCTGCATATGAGGCTGTAGAGGGTTTCAAAACCCTTCCAGAAGGCATCACCAAGACATTCATCTACAATGGAAACATATCGAATCGTCGACCTCAGCCAGGAATGCTTGCAAATGGCATGGGAAAGTCTGCTGTAGCTCACATGATTCACGCTGCCTCGGAATTATATAAGAAAGATGGATATAGGTGAGTGAAAAATAAATGGAATTGTGGATGTGAGTTGACATGTACCATAGATTTCACTGGGTGGATGAACGAACCCCGGAGGGAGAAATGGTTGGACTCTCAATTAATGGTGAGGCACATGGAGATTTCCTCTATGAGTTGGCGACTAGTGAGAAACCTTTCCCTTGGGATGCTACTTTTGTGGCTGGAAAGGGCTACGTTGACTTCCACGGTAACTAAGGGTGATAGTTTTGTGGAAAGCTAAGTAGTAAAAACGAAAGGGTAGAAGTTTTTTCGTTTCGAAAGGCGTAGTTAATAGAAAATGGGATTCGTGGCTAGCATTCAATGCCTCTTAAGTCCTGAGAGGACCATGAGACAAGTTCATAAAAGTTCCACCTTAGAGATATTATTGATCTTTTCGAGTCCAAAGAAACGATCCAACGAGGTGTTATGTATCTATTCCAATATAGAGTTTTATACAATTATAAAATATATCAAAATCGAGCTCTGAGTAGATCTTTGTTGTGTGTAACTGCGAAAAAATCTTGCAAGCAACCATCTACATATACAACGTGATGCACAGTGAACTTGGAAGAGAAATGCATTCAAACCAACCAAATATCTCATGGTACTCGAAAATCGAAAAGAAGCAAATGGATACCTACTTGTCTGCAGCTCATGTGCCTAAATACGATAGGGACGGGATTCACGTTATACTCTGACAGACCTAGAGTGTCACGTGCAAGTTACTAAGCATTCAAAACAACACAACACAATCGACGTCGATGAGAAGTTGTTGAATACCTAGCTATGGTCTATTGGCAAGCGGAAGGACAATTAGCATTTGCGCTGCTCATGTAGCAAACACTGAACCATTCCGAAACAATCTCAGTTGTATTTGGGAAGATTTTGTATTCAGTCTTGTGTTTCTGGCTGTTCCACGTCTTGAGAGAGTGTGATTTGCAAATGGTTAAAGCTGGATAATGCTAGAAGTACAAAGTCCTTTTGGTGGCTAGCTATATGATCAAGGTTAGAGGTATCCATGATGTCCATCAGCATATTTTCATTGAGATTTATTTCTCTCTTTTTCTACTTTTGAAGATAATTATTTTCAGCTTTTAACTTACGCTTTAAATCTACTTTGTGGCTAGTTCGCCGTCCTGAAGAATTAGATTGCGGGATGCCAATAAGCATGTCAGCGGATACACTCATTATCAGCTAGATTTCAAGGATAAGACGATTGAGTTATGTCTTTTTTTCTTTTTTGCTCTATTATAATTAGACCCATTTGCAAGATGCAACAAGATTATCCCAAAGATATTGATTATACTGCACCATTGATATAACATTTTAGTCTTGGCTAAATAAATTAGCTGTAGGATGGTAGAAATATTCACTGCATCTGTTGCGCTTTCCTAGTTGGATCTGTTCATAGTGAAAACAGCGAAGTGCAACTAATCCCACGTTGACATCTCTTGACATCCTACCAAGTTGGAATTTTGAGAGCCTCTTGAACCAAATATTCTTTATTGCACAGTCATCAACTGTCTTTGAATGCCAACGATCTACAATGAAAATAAGTTCTCTTTTGTGTTAATAGCGTAGTCTTCTTTTCATTGATGAAATGTACAATTGCCATGTCATCACTTTCTCCGAAATTTGGCCATCTTCACCACATGTTAAAACCTTCTTTCTACACTCTCCTATCCTCAAACATAATTACCGTCCGTTGCAAAGCTTTTATGTAATCCCGGTAAGAACATTATCTATTTTTCTCAGCGCAGCCAATTTCGACCGTCTTCCCGGGACTCACTTTACCCTAAACCGTTAGAATGTTCCAGTTCATCATAAAACTGATTTTCTTCCCCGTTTGAAAGGGCTCATATGCGGCGATGACAACTTTTTGAAAGAGCCCATCTAGGAGTCTGTCATCCTCTCGCGCGAAGCTGGCCCAAAGAGACTTGGTAGATCAGTTTAGGACAGGCATTATTGATTTTTACCAAGATGGCCCGCAATGGATAGTATTCCATAATTGTAGCCCAATTCACTTGCAGATATTATATAAGTCATCTTTGTTCTTCAATTTTGGTCGTATATATCTTTGAATTGTATATAATTTCCGCATGCCGACACACGATCTGCCAGTGCAGCACTCTGTTTCCACCAGCTCGCATTGTGAGACGACTTCCCTCCTTTGCCTGCGGCAAAAGTCTTGAAATTCACTCTGGTTGCTTGGATACTAAATACCATCATTACCTTCCCCAGAATATTTGAGCTGCACAAATTCCTAACGCTGTCATTGAGTTCTTTCCACAATTTTCCGCAGGTTTTATTCCGCACTTTGCCAACTTGAGCTGCGCGATGATGTACTGTGCCCTTACCTTTCCATCATACATGAACATGACAGACCATTACAAGTAGTGCCCGAGTGTGATGGGTACTATTCTTAGCTACATCCATTCATGCTTAGATTGATACCTCTAAGCACAAATATCAAAGATTTCTCAAGGGAAATATCCAAACATAGTGAAAAGGTCAATTGCGGCGAGTGTATGCAACTGTAATGCCATATTTTCTCTGATTTTTCCTCTCTCAAGTATCGAAAAGATACATCCAATCTCTTTAGAAATCTTCATCTATACCCTCATATTTCCAAATTCCATTTTGTAATTTCGAGCACATAGCGATATGCGTCTTACGCTACAGTAATCCGTACACAATAGTCATCCGACTATTATTCTTTGCAGAACCACATCATTCCAAGAATAGAATAAGATTTAACACAGATCATAGCCTCAGACCATAAATGATACGCTGGGTTGGCTATTTTCCATACCATAACCGCTTTGTATCCTACAAATCCCTAAACTCCAGCAACATCCATAAACAGAATTAAGCGACCTCGTGTCAAGATTAATTGCACGCTACGTTCGTCCGTCTCCAAACTCCAACCATAGAAGGATTTCATTATACCCATAAAAGCGGATGGCCAGTAATCCAGGGGTGTTGAAGACACTGCTCGGCTGTCCACCTTTTGTTAAAGTCGAAATTCAACATCTCCAGGACTAAATCTTCTGCCTCTGGGCTCACCTCCTGTACATATACTGGAGGTGGGTCCATGAATCTCAACTCTGTGATCCTCCGCTCTATTGTATCAATTCCTTCCTGGCCATCCTCGTCATTACCACTGAAGGGCGAGTACCCTTCCAAGCACTCGAACAGCACCACCCCTGCCGCCCAGATATCGTCTTCAAGGCCTGTATCAATGATCTTGGACTCCTTTGAGAAGCACTCTGGTGCACGATCTAATCAATTCAGCAAGTTTCCTGACAGTAAAATTGGACTCCTGATCAGAGATCAAGAATACGTAAAGTACGGGATAGGATGAACGACGGACTTCTCGTTGTGTCGCGCTTTATTTCAGTAAATATTGAATCAACTCGAAAAAATTGGGTCTATCAGTATCACCAATATATTCTTAGATATCTGCATCCTCCGAATATCACGAAATTTCAAATGTGGACTGTGGTACAAACTGTTGAAAACTATGGGACGGAGAGGGAACCTACAAGGAAGGGATCCTGTTTACAATACTATTAGCAAAATTCAATTGATGCGATTGGAGTATTAGTTATGCAAGCTGACACACTTTGGGCTTCTAAATACCTTACATGTCATCTCATAGCACCTAGGATCCTTGTGAATCCTTTGGCGCAGTTTCAACTTTTGCGAAAGACCGAAACCCGTGAGCTTCATACGCCTTTCAGGTTTGCAGCCGAGGATTATGTTTTAGAGTTTTATGTCGCCGTTCAATTGGTTGTTGAAAAACGATAGCCGAAAATGACGATTTTTGATATAAAAGGTGATTCAAAAAAGGGATGGTCCGAAAGTGTTACGACTGGTAACAATTAGGTCACGGGACCACCATACACGTGATGCTAAGGAGCGAAGAGATCGAAGCTCGATCCTCTCGCTCCCTTCGCGCCTCTAAGCATGAAGGTCTATATAAGGAGGATGGATTCCCTTTGTAGAGCTTCGTGCTCAAGATCAATCATTTAGTATACCATACTATTAGTTACGAATTGCATCATATTATTGTCATTACTTTAAGTCCCTGCTTGACGCCTAGTTATAAACCACCTCGAGAGCCTAGAGCACTTCCACGTGATCTAGACGGCAAACCTCGTAACAATATGATGCAATTCGTAACTAATAGTATGTAGAAATCCATCTTGATTATATAGACCTTCATGCTAATCGTCCCTTTGGTTCCTTCGGTCCCTTCGGTCAAGAGACCGAAGGGATGGAAGGTACCACGTGACTTCGTAAGTGGTCACATGATACGAGGCCCGAAGCCGTCGTAACACTAAGCTCTATACAAAGGAAATCCGTCTTGATTATATAGACCTTCATGCTTCTATGATCACTGGTGATCCTTCATGATCATCCGTGATCACCTATACCGTGATCCTTAGTGATCCTTAATGATCACTACTGATCTCTTATAATCACGTGTCTTGGTCATGTGATGGTAGTTGTGTAGCCCGTCGTAACATAGATCTTGATTTAGAATCTTTTTAAAAAAAATTATATAAATTTTATATAAATAAAAAATTGTAATTTCAATTATTTTCAATTAATAAAATTACACAAAATCTGAAATGAAGTTTTAATTAAAATTTAATCCATTGGTTGAAATATTAATAGGTGAAAATCGTCATTTTTGGTGTAAAAAGATGGTCCGAAAAGGGGGTACTAGACTTAACTGGAGCTACTTACTGGGGTTGAATACTAAATGATTTCCCATGACTGTTGAAGATCAAAGGGATGTCGCATTATAATCCCTCGTTGAAATACTCCATGAAGCATCAACTCTTGGTATGCAAAGATCATAGGGGAATACGAGATGAGAGGGATGACGACTCGCTTACATTCCATGATTTGACAACCAGCGCAAGAGTTAGTTACTGGAGGTTGGCAACAGGAATGCGTCAGATTTTCAACACAATTTCAACCAAACAACTTTATGAGTCGTAAATCATGGCTCATGATGAATGTAACTTGATCTTCTCCGCCATCTCTTGGCTCATATCGAGGTAATTTCGCCAGCGTTGCGTTACAATTGTGAATAATTTTGGTTAAAATTCAACACTGTGAACCATTGTTAGGCTTGTAACTTTATGAACGTGATTGAATTATTATTAAATGGCAATATTTTCTTGCAGCTTTGACCTGAGTTCAATGTTGTAGCGAGATTTATGTAGAAATAGTCAAAATCATGGAGCCTCCTACATGTGGAACCGTAGTCATGGTCATCTCAGGAAAAGCGAGGAAAGAATGTGCAATGTCACGAGCCGAGAGCCAAAAATGCACAGGTCTCAGAGTACGAGAGAAGAATGTGTTAATTTGCGAGCTGATATCAAAGGGTTAAATCTGATGATGGGAAATTTGACCAAGGCTTTTCCCTATATATACAGCAATCTTCTAGCCTTGCTTTCTATCAAAACATTAATCATACAAGTTTCAACATCGAAAGCTTTTACAAACGCAGACCAAAAACTCAAAATGCAGTTCTATATCCCAGCTATTGTTGCTCTTCTCGCCGGCAGTGCCGCTGCGCAAACTCCTCTTACCACCTGCCCCTTCAACGGAGGACGCATTCCGTTCGGTCAGTACGTTTGTACAGGCAGGGCAATTGTGAGTTTTATATGACAACACGATTTTACTCATCGAAATGACACGAAATACTAACGGAAATAAGTCACAATGCGCAGTAACCGGGCAGCTTGTACTGATTGGTGCTTGCCCCAACTCTTGCCAATACATCGCAGGAATTCCTTACTGCTTTTAAGGTACGAGATTATGCTCTTCCTACTATTGTAGTTTCTTTGCTAATTATTCTGCAGGTTCCAATTGGTTGGGCCTGATCAGTGGTATGCTTCGTGGTTTGGAAGTGACGCAGCTCACTGGGACGGTGGAGACGAGCTTGATTCTTTCTCTCTTTCTTTTTTTCTCGACTTGGCGGTACATTTCATTCGGTATTATGACACGAACAGAAAAGCACTACCAATGAATGGGTTACTTTGGTGGATTTGCATTGATTCGTTTTAGGAAGATCTTTAAGGGGGGTTAAATTCTTATCATTTGCTTTTATTCGAATGCTCTCCATCCACAATTTGTGATCCATGAGTGAGGTTCGACTAGTAGTAATTCATATTTGGTCCTGCATAAGATTTTCCATACTCTGCGAGAATGGATTGTAAACAAATTTTTGAATAACTTAATGCTACGAGCTAATTATGTGTTAAATGTGATATCATGATTGAATATCTAAGGGATCAAGCACCGAAGACTATTAGCAGTGCCAGACATCCGTATATATTCATACGCTGACGCATATTTTCAGCAAGGTAGTTATCAGAGTGATAGGTTTTGAATGCGCAACTCTTCTCTATCTCTCTCACTTCATTCAATACCTTTCAGCTGTATAAATCAACGTCATGGCAAAAGATTTCATAAACTGTTCATTCAATCCTCCCTTATATGGACTAGGTATATAGATATATTCTTGCTAGCTTGAAATGGAAACTTGAAAAACCCACCAAGATACACTGTTTGCCAAACTTGTAATATGTTCAATAAAGCATCCAGTGTAGTTTTGTGTAATTTTTGGCCGTACTTTCAGCAAAGAGAGCAAACATTGTGGGAGAGGTAACATTATGTGCTACTTGTACAGATATGATAAAGTAGGCTACTAACTTTCCATAATTCCCTCCGTTATCATGCCCCACCATAAAACAGCTCATGTAATAATGTTCAAACAGAACGATCCGGCATGCAAGAGCTTCTTTGATACCCAACACTAATACCTTGTGGAGGACACAAAACGTCTCACAAACATTGAGAATAGTAGGAACTTGTATACTTGCAAGTTCCAGATGCACAACAAGTAGAGCCCGTATACCCTGTGCCGCCACATTGACCGTACAAAGCAGCGCACTAAATCATATCAAGCATCAGCTGAGTTTTTATGAACTGATTCAAGGACAAGAGAAGATAAAACTTACGGTGCCACCAGGTGATGATGTAGGTGAAGAACCAGGAACTGACGTGGTTGGTACAGTGCTACCACCTCCATTTGAACTTCCAACCGTTATATCGGATGACCCACTAGAATAGTATCCTTCGGTCGCGACTATCATGTAATTAAAGGTACCCATATTCATTCCAAGAGCTTTCCATGCATTGAAATGATTTCCAGTTGTTACCGTACCACCAGTTCGTTTGGATTGTCGAACGGACCAATATTGATAAAAGGTGGCAGTACCGACGATGGATGGTTCATTCACGCGTTGGGTTTGGTAAATGTTATCTGGAGCAGGTCCTGTCAGTCATTGTGCAGGAAAGAGGTCGACTGGATGTACCAGTACGTCACGAGCACAAGAGCTGAATTTGCTTATTTCGAAAAGAATGTCATAGAAGCTCCGTGAATGTAGATACTACTTACATGTGGCTCCATCACTGACGACAGTACCCTTCAAAGTAGCCCCAGTGCTTGGGTTATATGTACCGAAATCCTCGACAATGTAATATTCAATCAGAGGTGACGTGGTCCAGCCATAGAGGGACAGATAACTGTTTCCATTTGGACTGTATGTGCCACTATAAGTGACAGTCCTACGAATGAATTTAAACAATGGTCAGCATGAACTGTACTGATGATTGTGGGTGAGGAGCGATTTGAATTTTTAAACCAACATGGCACTTCCAGGGTTCCAACCCTTTCCACCAACAAAGTTCCCACTTCCCGACCATTGAACATTATATTCGCCACCAGCACCGTTCGTATAAGTGACGGCTGCACCTCCGTCGGTCCAAAAAGAGTAGTAGTATCCACCTGATCAGTAAGGTTAACATAAAGTATAGCGCTAAATGTTGTAGAGATACCAACCACTGGTTCCAGTAGAGCTAGGTGTCCCACTCCGATCGACAAGTTCAAAGGTCGAGTTGGCTGGGTATGCCAAGACTCCCGCAAAAGCACTAAGGGTAGACAGAAGAGTTTTGTATGATACCATGGTGACTATGAAAATGATGGTGATTATGTGGATGGGATGGATGATGTTTAACTACAGATTTGCAGCGGAACTGTCTTGCTTTATATATGGCAGAAGCCAAGGGACGGTGGCAATATATCAACCCAGTCTATACTGAAATATCAGTCAATGAATGAACTGAGGTAATACCTAGCCCGTCCATTTATCCGAGCGTAATTAAATATGGTTGAGATTGCATGTTCCCCGCAGGTAAAATCACACACGGCAACCTTTTAGAAGCTTGATAGTCACAAGATATGAGGATTCTGGGGTACAGCACCAATCATGCACCCCGCGATGTAGTGGAATGATCGAGTCTTCCTTATTGAAGCAGATAGACGCTATATCATAAGTCTAGTATAAGCTAGGTGGAGATGAAGGCAATATCATGGCTCTTTGGATAAATTGGCGGGTAAATGCGACTCTCTCATCGCCCGCAAATCCGACTATTATTATGCACATTGAGCAAAGTAAACAATCTTTCATATATTATGGCCCAACTGAGTGAGACTGGCCGGCACAAGAAAGCTATCAAACTCCTAAAGGAATGAATAAAATGGGATAATTCTAAAAGTGGGACCAGCGGGGCAAAGCCTAGAGGGCGACAATAACAAGAGGTGCAAATTGATTATCTGTACGTGACGTATTTTCTTTATAAGCAAAACACCATTTGAGTATACGGATACTCATACTTTCTTAATAAGGTTGAAGTGGAGCATCCATGACGGCAGGGCGTCCTTTTCATTTAGCCCAGCTTTGTTGGATAGATCCATAATTGACACCAATTCATTGAGCCTGATGTTGCTAATGAGCCGCACAATCATAAGTGCATTTCCATTCACCGTAGCCATGGTGATATTGCTCAGAAAGAGATGAGAATCCCGAATGGATAGACCTCCTAGAATAGCCGAACGAAGCCAAAATTGAACCAAAAAGGAAACTTTCCCAGACGACTTTATAGAACTATCCTCGAAAAAGCTCATCAAGTACCCGACGAAACACTGCATTTCAGTAAGCTTGATATAAACTCCGACCTCGGCAAAAAGGCACTTTTTTCTCCAGGGAGAAATCAAAACAGATTAAACGGGAGTTTTCCATAGATGTTCCAAAGCGCTCGCTGGCTTTCTGATTCGGCACGACGCTCGCAGCTTAGAAGGATTTCCGCATCTAAGATTTATTAGCAGGGAACGTTTCAATTAACCTAGTGGGCAAAGTCAAAATGATTTTGTCGTGTACTCAAACTTCTCCCTATTCGTCCAAGTCGTCTTGCTTCTCTTGGCTCTAAAAATATCTGCCGTGGTGATTTTCATTATACACTTGTAAGCTTTCGATGGGCTCGACTTCCTATTGCTAAGAACAATGTAACGACGTAGCTAGATATGAGAGGTGTTGGGAGGCGGAAATATTACATTGCCGCAACGTACTCTCAGCACAGCTTTTTGAGATAATTCCGCTCAGAAAGTGCCAGAAGTGCCCGGAAATATGAGTAAGATTGGTTTCGTTTACCAACATTGAACATTCTAAAAAGCCACGGTGAGAATCGAAACGCTTGTTTGGAAACTGGTTTGGAGACTGGCGACCATGCCCAATACAATGCAAAGGGGCATACTATCAATCACTTAGAGCTCAATGTGCATCTAAATTTGTTGAGACTAATTGACTCCGCCCCGTAGCTCCATATATTCTTGAAGTGCGAGAAACATGATGTCGCTTCCGGACATTGCACTCAGTCGTTGAATTCTTGAAGCAGTTACTCCATCCAGATTTGGCCTACAGCTTACCATATCATGCGAGCGAGGTATGCCATTCATTGGCCACAAAGTTACTCGCACCGGAAAAACACAATACTCCAGTATAATATAAATCGAAAAGGTGAAGGGTTGTGCTTGATTCTTTAGGTATCTTCTCCAAGGAACTCCTCGATGCAACTTTTTTCCAGCCATAAACCAACAACATCAAACCATCATAACAATCATTACTGCCAATCCAATAACTGTGCCTCGTTTTGCCATTTCCTTCTATAACGACCATTCAAAACGCCATACCAGCCATGTTTGTAAAAGTCGGCATCATCATACAATGATCTCTTCTTCGCTCGTTTCGGTTGTACTGTCGTCACTAGTCTCCATTACTTCGTTATCTCGACCAACAAATTCTGCCCTTCCCAATCTACCATTTTCTACTTCACATATGCCGTCAAGCCCATTCATGGATTTCGCGGATGTTGATTCGGCTTCTATAAGAGCACTTCGTTCCCTGCGTACTCGTTCCCTCTCTATTCTCACAGCTCTTGCATCTTTCATCGATATTCTATTACCGCTAACTCGACCAAATACCCACATCTGTATAATCACCATGACAGCAGTATATCTCCAGCATAGCGCATCATCCTCATGCATATCAAATGCCCACTGTGATCCTGGTAATGGTCCGAGACTTTCAAAAATTGGATGTGGAGATGTTGACATTGTTGGAGGAGGTGGTAAGAGGTGTGACATGAAGGTATTCATGAGATGTAAGATGAAGGCGGGGTTAAGTAATATGCCGGGCAAGAGATAGGTCGTCGAAAGGAACGTCATCCTGAACTTGAAAATTGAGAGAACAGGCTCTAATTTGGAGAAGTTAGCACATCATCCATTCATTCCACCAAAAGAAAAAGATTTTAAATACAATTTGCGGCAAAACAGCCAATGGTGCGGCAAACTGTATCACACGTTTTGGATCCGGCGCACTCAGATAATAATTCTTGGCTTCAACCCGTTCAAATTGGAATTAACTTTAGTTTTTCAATATCGGGCTTGAATAGCTGATCAACAAATAGAGATTTTTGTGTTGTGCAGAGGCTGAGTATATTCACTCGTGTTGTGTGAGGACGTGAGAGGATGTGACAGGTCCTTTTCGATGTTTGCGATCTGTGTTACTGGAAAGTTTGTCCTACGTCGTCTGCCCCTCTATCACCAGATAAGAAGGGAAAATGACGATGTGTGATTAGGCGGCAACAAAGGTGGTGGATGGTATTCCTATTTCCTCTGATGAAATCAAAAAGAGAAAAAGATATGAGGCTGTAAGAATGGTTCTGCAATTAATACAAAATCTAGGGAATAAAAGTGGTAGAGGGGACGGGGGATAAAGTGCTGTGCAGTTGTACAGTAGGGGACGATAAGACAATAGGACTATAAGGACTATAGGACGAAAAAGATTTCTCTCTTTTTCTTAAAATCAGGGAAAGCGCATACGTACACAATTTTGGAGGTTTTAACTCTTATCTCATGTAGAGTTTGTAGAGAGAGAGAAAGGGAAGAGAGATGTGTTAGATAAAAGGGCAATAGGAAGGTAGAGAGAGATGTAGGTAGATGTTCTTAGATGTATTGTGTGTAGATAGATAGATGTTTTATAGATATCAACTTGTGAGGCAAGTTATCTTAGAAATGTGATGATAATTAAAGGTAGAATTGTATAAACAATGTATTTTCATTTTCTCAATTCGTTAAAAAAATAGATTAATAAATACACAATATACCAAGTCTCTTCTTTCTGTTGTACATACTCTATTTGTCTTGTCGTTCGTAATTGAGATGAAGTAAAAATCAATCAAATGTGGATTTTTGGAACGATTTGAACCAATGAATTTGATTAGAAATAAGAATTGAACATGCAAGAAAGACCTTGAAAAATGACATGCGCGTAAGGGTGGGACCGAGGTTTGTTTGCTGGTTTGGTAAATGAATTTATTATCGAGTCGGCATTATTGCATTGATTTGGGTCTTTTTTTCGTGTGAATATAGAGTTTGTGCTGTGTAACATACAACCGGTTATACTTATCGCCAGCTGTATAAATCCGAGCCGACAAGGAAAGGATAATATATCATCCTAATAACTAGGTATTAAGGTTAACCTCCCATTAATAAACTCTTTACTCGAGTACCTTTACCCAAGTCAGGACTCATCAGAGTCGGACTCAGGGCTTCTCATCTGCGGATTCCTCCGTGCCAGTGGTGAATGAATGAATGAGGGGTATTATTAGAGCCAGTAGTAAAGCGGAGATCTACAACATGCTCATTTCTTCTTGTTGACATCTTTTTCCCATGTGATAATTATCCACCTACTGAGTCGGTAACTCGTACTCGTACACCTCGTACACCCGTGGTACGAGCTTGTCAAATCTTTCATTCAATGTTCAGCCTTGTCTTTAGCCTCATACAACCAGCCACATCTTGATTTTGTCATTCATTACAACGCCACATTAAGGAAGATTCGAGTAGCCACGTTTAGCTTTCAAACAAGGCTACGTTACATTTCAACAAATCAACAAAATATTACCCACCTACCCACCCACTTGCCTACCTCATTGTTCAATGGTAATTCAGATTTCAGAAAGGACCTTCTTGCGATCAATTAGCCTACAACTATTTCCGTCTTCTTAAATACCAGGACTTCACCATGGTTTGTACTTCTCCGATCTATCCTCTTAGGAACTTAACCTAACCTTGATAGAACACTCTTTTCAATACCGCACTCAAACAATCTACCTCCCTTCGTCGTGATCTCTCCTCTCTTTCTCCCCCCGAATCGCAACCTCTCACTCCATCTCTCCTTGGTCAAATATCCTCGTCTCTTACTTCTTTCTCCCGGACCCTTGATTCTTACGCTACCCTTCAGTCTGCCGAATTAAATCCGTCCAAGAAAGAAAAGGCCTATGAACGACTAACAACATTCCGTGCCGAACTACAAGATTATCGCTCCCAGTTTGCGACTTTGAAGTCCCAAAATGAACACAATCAAACGCAGATAGATAGGGGCGAACTACTTGGGAGAAGGCCGCATCATACATCTACACCCGAAAATCCGTATGCAAACACGACAAGTGCGATCGCGGCTCGGGATAGTCCATGGAGAAGAGAAGGTGGACCAGTTGGAAGTGGTAGTCAACTGTCTATGAATAGCGGAGATTATACAAGGGAAACACATGCTTTGAGAGAACAATCTTTCTTTCAGAATACCCATAGTGCGTTGGACGAATACCTAGCTCGTGGGCAAGCAGTTTTAGGTGATTTAGGACAACAGCGGGAAATGTTGAAAGGGACGCAAAAGAGACTGTATAGCGTGGCAAATACCTTGGGTGTGTCGGGAGATACCATCCGAATGATTGAGAGACGCGCGAAGCAGGATAAGTGGATATTTGGAATTGGCGTAGTCATATTTTTTGCTTTCTGTTGGGCCGTCTTACATTTCCTGAGATGAGGCAATCAATGCAGCTTTTACATCGTTAGTATGAGTGAAGATATCAGCAGCGGGGATTGCGGACTTGACAAGTTGTCCAACAGGGGGCGCTTATTTGTTTTTGTGTTGGTTTTTTTCAATAATAGTGTGAAGCGTGGAGTCTGGAGTATCGGCTACTGGACAAAAAGGGGGTGGGGTTTGTGCAACATCAAGCATCAGGCATTCCTATTTTGGCAAAAATAATTGAGGGATCATCAATACATCTTCGTTCGAAAATTCATACAAATTATCCTAACTACATATTGCTGCCTCCGAAAGCCTCTCGAAAGATATCTCATGTGCTTAATTGACGTTCTTGGATCGAGGTAATGTCCATCGCTCAAAAAAAGGACCTCAAAATACAGTCTCGTTCGCCTGTCTCATTTATCTTTATAAGTCATGTGCTGGTTTTTTATGTGGCTCTTCTAAATGAGAACATACCTCAATCTCAGAACTTAATAAAGGTAGTGGCCTCACTTGTAGCCTTAATCATCGCGGCTGCTTTCTTTTATACTTCTCTCAGCACCACATCGACTGATACCTTCTCCCGTTCAACTCATGAAACCTTCAATATCCGCCAAATTGCCCTCATCTAGTTCTTCATCCACCAGACTATACAGGAAATTTGCGGCCATTCCCATACTTCCACCGAATTTTTACATTGCTCGGGTTTTCATGGGCCTTTCTATCTTTTATCACACAGTATACCAAGGCAGCGTTCCCATCCATAATGGCACGACTGCATTGAAATCCCATCGGGTTGTTTCCATTATTCCAAGCAGCGCTAGTTCGAAGGTCGTGTTGACCAGATTTGCGTCAGTGTTCTACCGTTCATCAGCTCAGTGATCTCATACGGAATCGTTGTGCACACATCTTGATGGAGATGCTTCTGCTCCTTTGGTATATTCATGGGCTTTGAACTATGCGCATTCAAAACCATCTTTCATGTAATTTGCTTGATGTTGGCAATGGTGAAGGGGGAAACTGGTAGTATTGAGTGCCGAAGAGGCAAAGAATGGGCATATCTGTGGACTGGGTAGAATTTTCAGGATTGTTTGTTTATGGTTCTCACAACCGTATGTGGCTTTGAATGAATGGCAAATGATTGTTGGTCCTTCGGAAATATTGGGACTGCCAGGAACTATCAGAATCCACCAGAATATGATGGCGCTATAAGCTTGAAGTCATCGCGCTCTCGAACCGCATTTGATCGTCTAATTTTACGTGTTCTTGGGAGAAAGTATCTTCGGCTCCAGGGTGTTGGAAGGCTTTCTCATCCTATGCTCGTATCCAATCTTTTAGCGCTAACCCGAGGGAGTGGTAACAAATTACAATGCTTGTATAGTTTACATTTTTCATCGTCCCCTGCACCATGCCCTGCAAAAGGGAAAAGATAGACAAGCTAACGAATAGTACTCTAAGAACTTTGGGCACGGGACATAAAGACTAGGTCAGGGTTTTCTAGGCCCATGAAATGATAAGAATACAGCTGTTCAACAGCGGGGTCGACTTGCTTAAGCCTTGCCTCCTTAGAAATTACATTGTACCGGGCGCTTAAACTCTGCTGTCGATGTGCCATCGAGATCAATATTGATGTTCATGTAACTGCCTGTGTAACTACCTTCATGCCTATCACGTTCGATATTTCGATATCCCACACATGAAAGTGTTTATCTGCTGTACATTAAACGCATGTGGGCGTTTATTCATCCTCGATTTGGGCGCTCATCAACTCAAATTCTCGTTGTCTTTTTGCTTTTGGCTAGGTAGCTAAATTATGCTCAGTGGTCCAAGGTGCTCCACTCTGCATATAAGCATGATAAGGTGTAGAAATCAGCCTGTTGATTGTTGTTACAATATTCCAACAGTTGGATGTCTTGAAAGCAAACAAATCGGTTTACTTGAATAATTTCTCCGGTTCTAATGCTAGGACTTTTCGCCGGAGAACCGATCGTAGCATCCTACCTAACGGCATTAGTCGTTTATATATGACAGACAGGAATCCCAACTTTGTGAACCCATATTCGTCTCGACTCGAAAATTTTTTTCCGATCATTTGAGGGCTTTTAACTTCATTTCTATTGTGAAACCAAATCAGATCAAAATGAAGATTGCATGCCTCCAATTCTCACCTGTTTTGGGCGACGTCGACAATAACTTAACACGAGCCGATGCAGTCCTAGCTAAAGCGAATGTCCAGGACTTAGACTTGCTTGTGCTTCCTGAATTGGCGTTTTCGGGTAAGTCGTTCTTCTGCTTTATCGGAATAATATTCTCCTCGACCTTCGAGTCCGGATACAACATAATTGTCTGCTTGGCCGCAGTGTGCACGACCAAATTTGGCTATTCTGTGTAAATGGATTTCGCTTGCCACGGTCGCACTATTGGCTCCCCTTAATTTCTGTGCGACTCCAGACCATGAGATGGTTTCTGTCTCATGTCAAGAGTTTCAAATCAGAAACAAGCACCGGTCCCTATGATTTTACCTGGTTCATATCATAAGTTGTCCCTACAACGGAGAACTCCAAGGCTCTTTACTGCTTATCTGCTGAAGTATCATCGCTCAAGGTTAGCCTGAGTCGCTGGATGAAATTAATTTGAAAATGCACTGGGCGTGCCATCTTGTGTATCATCAAATCTTTCAGTGGAAAGCTCCATCAGAACGGGCCAGACATTTCCTTCTGTCCTGAAATTCTTCCTAGTCGAGATTGACAATTGTGTTCTTGTCATGCTAATTATATACAGGATATAATTTCAAGTCGCTCCAGCACATTTCGCCATATCTTGAGCCCACGACGTCGGGTATCTCTTCGCTGTGGGCCCGCACGACCGCCCTCAAGCAAGAATGTGTAGTCATCGTTGGATATCCTGAAAAAGTCGACATCAGTCCGAAGTGGCCAGGTATGCTACTGATACCACCGCACTCCCACCGCATTGATATTTCAACGCACTAACAATTGATAACTCCAGCTTCACCTGAATACTACAATAGCGCAATTACAGTCAATAAAGACGGAGAAACTATTTCAAACTACAGAAAGTCATTCCTGTATTACACTGATTCTAAATGGGCTTTGGAAGGTCCCGATGGCTTTTTTGATGGTGAGATTGATGGATTAGGCAATGTTGCTATAGGAATCTGTAAGTGGCCGACCAAATCATTTGAGCGTGAGTAAAATATTCAATACATCTAGCAATATACTAACAATTTCCAGGCATGGATCTAAAGTAAGTGTATTTACTCCCACTTCGGTTCGCTCCCATATACTGATACAGCCTCGACTAGCCCATACAAATTCGGAGCTCCATGGAATGCTTGGGAATTTGCTTATCATATCATACACAAGCAAGCAAATCTCGTCGTGCTTTCTATGGCTTGGCGAACTCGAGAAGATGTCCGAAGTTATAGTAGACAGCCAAAGGAACCAGATATGGACATGCTTGCCTACTGGCTCGCAAGACTTGAGCCAGTTATTCGAGCGGAGCAAAAGGGCGAAATTATTGTTGTGTTCGCTAATCGCACGGGGGTCGAGGACGATGCGGTTTACACTGGTACAAGTGCAGTACTAGGGATTTGCGCCGGAGAAGTCAAGGTTTATGGCCTTCTCGGCCGGGGTGAGAGGGAGCTTCTTGTGGTCGATACCAGTGTTAGACCGAAAGCGAAGCTCGTTGCGGATCCCAAGCCGTCTCCACGGGAGAAAACAGATTCAAAAACCTCAAAGGCTTCTCGTACTGACTCTCCTGCCTCCTCGGCATCAGATACCCTGGGCAGAAAGAAAGACAAGTCTTCCGATAAACCTCCTACCATCAAGCCTCCTGCAAAGCTCGATACCTCCGTGTCGGGATCCGGTTTCGATAGGACTCCGACACCGTTTCCTGATCCGAAAACTGTCCCAGAAGCTTCAATCAGATCTCCGACACCTATACCAGCGCCAATTATTCCTTCTAAGCCTACTGCAGCTGCCAGCGGTCGATCTTTGACCCCACCAACATCTCCATGTATACCGACTCCTTCAAAGACATCATTTCGCCCTGTGTCACCAAAGTCTAGGAATGCTAGGCGGACTCGACCTGTGAAACAGGATCCTGTAATTCTTTCTCCTGGGGACCTCGCTCAAGACTCAAATATCATGGCGTCAATTATATGTGTAATGGAAGACAAGAGGCAGAAACCTGTGGTCTTTTCAGATCAATCAAAGATACCAAACGCATTGTCTCCGAATGCCGCAAGAAGAACACTTTCCCCTCGGCCAAGAAGTACGGTTTGGTGATACATATATATGTTCGCAGAATGAGGTAACAGTGATGAACGATGATAATTTTTCACAGAAAATCTGGTCGCGGGCGTTGCGCGTTAGGGTACATCCTCATGTTTCTTTATATTTGATTCCTTCATTGAGATTGTTCAGGTGCTCCAGGAAAGTTTGGCTTTAATTTCTCATCACATTTTGGATTTCTAAAATGTATCTAAATATTTGTCTACTTATATATATAAAGAATTTAAGATGATTCTCTATTGTAACGTAACTTGACTAGAAGTGGGTCATGTCATGATATGGGTCACAAAAATCATATTTTCCTATTTGACCTTGTCCTATATGCTACAGGGTGATCTACAACTATCACTGATCCAAATGAACTATCACTATCCTCTTCTTCTTCCATCTCCTCTTCTACCTGATCAATTTGACGCTTGGATGGTCTACCACGTCGTCGTTTTAGTAAAGGTGTCTGTTCAGCCTCCTCGATAATTTTCAATACTTCCTCAGTACTAAATACAAATTCACCTTTTAATTTTATTCTCTTTCCATTTTTTCGTTTCTTTCGTGTCTCAAGTAACTCTTTATGTTCTTGAAGTTCCTTTCGAAGAATAGCATTTTCAGCATTTAAGCTTTCAATCTGATGAGTAATTCGCTTTGCATATCTCTGTACGGGAGAAGTAGGCAGATTATTAGCAGATAAAGCTGATATCATTTGGGGGAGAGCTATTAAGTAAAGAAAGATCTAGATCTTCTGGATTTGATGGTGTATTTGGAGTGGAAGGTAGTGGTAAAAGCGGGGCTGGAAGATTATTCAGAACTTGACGAGGACTAAATGGATTCAAACCTGCCCCTTTCCATCCGCTTTTGATATTTTGATAAGTAAGACCTTTTTCTCTTATCTTCTGAAAAAGCTGTACCCAATCAGATCGTTGTATTCGTTGTATTCCTGCTCGAGAGTATCGATCAACCTCTTGGGCATGATATCGCTTCATTGGCCCATACACTCCAACATCCAATGGCTGAAGTAGATGCGAGCAATGAGGTGGTAGAATAAGAAGATCAATCTCCTTTTCAATACAGAAAGCAATCAAACTTCCTGTAACATGACTGGAATGACCATCCATAATCAATAATCGAGGCTGATCACTTGATATTTTTTGAGATTCTGGCTCAAAAACCTTACGTATCCATTCCAAGCCATGACTATTAGAAGTCCATCCACTATTGCTTGTTGAGAAATACCAATTTGGAGGAGTATTAGTAGGAATCCATGCAGTATTGGTATTCTGAGCCTTGAAAATGATCATGGGAGGTAAAGAGCCTCCATCTGCATTAACACATTCCAATACAGTTATCCATTCTTGCTTTCCTGCTGTAACCTTCCAATTCGATTTGAGAGTAGAATCTACGATTATACGTGTTGATTCTGTTTCTCCAACTGCATATCCTGTCTCATCCATATTATATATATTCTTGAGTTCATATGTTGAAAACCACGCTGATATTATTTCAAATGTGGCTTCTTTATGCCTTGCAGATTCCAATTTGCGAGAATAAGTTCCTTTGAGTTTAGGATATCGATCTAAGAATCTATAGATCCATCGTTGACCTATATGATCTGATTGAAAGGATGGAGGGGTAGATGATGACGCGAAAATGACGCGTTGATTCAGAATTTCTTGGGCCATTTCTTTCAACAACCCAGGAGTTGCAGGGTATCCAGTAGCTGTCAATCATGAGATCCATCGTACTAGAGTCTTCTCTTCCGCGTTGGAAAGTTTTTGAAAGGATTCGTGAGATTGAGAGCGTGATTGTCGTCCGGCCATTCGATTTATTAAGGTTGACTTCGGAATCTTAAAATGAATAGCAGCACTTCGAATTGAAGTAAATTGTTTATCTTTTAGACTTTCTATAGCCTTTTGAATATTATCTTCCGATTCACTACGATTTAATGACTTTCGATCCATTGTGTGTTGAATAAACGCGTAAAATAAAGAAATGAGGGGGTGATTTTGACCCATATCATGACATGACCCACTTCTAGTCAAGTTACGTTATATAAACTTTTAATTTTTTTTTATAAAAATTTGAAAGAATAATAAATGATTTAGCTTCGCCTATACGTCTTTAAAAATCTCACTGAGTAAAAAAAATAACAAGTTTCATTGGCCAAATTAAAGTTGTCCTCTACAAATTCAAAACCCTTTTGGAAAAGAGCCTTAGACTTTTCGGCAGCACGAGTATTATTCAAGATATATCACACGGACCACCAACCGGTAATTTTTGGTATTCTAGGGGATAGTGACTAGATTCTAGACTCCTTACAATTTTTAATATGCTGGAATGTCATCACCAGCCGTACAAAATTTAAATCTAAATTTATGCCTGCCGGAACCGGCATTTGTGACTTGAATCTTCTCAGCTGAGACTTCCGCGTTTAGTATTCCAGATCTTCTATCTATTCCATACCATACCTGCAAGTCATCTTGTTAGTCGGAGTTGGGGTCGGATATTGACAGTGTCGAGAACAATTGGGCAGATTATTCCCTCGGACGAACGCAATATTTCCTCAAGGATAGCGGCTTGTAGAACTTGGGCCTTGGTAGTAGCCTTACCGTAGTCCCAGCCATATGCCGCGTAGCATTATATCAATCATTCCTCCACAGCTTGGTCCAGTGAGAATATTGAAGCAAAATCAATATTACTTTACTACTAGTTTTGGGTGTATTATTGACTTTTACTGTAAGATTCAGGATAAAATATAACTTTGATTTATTTGACTTTAGGGCAAGCATGTCTGAATAGAAGACAATTTTTCAATTTCTGTTGAAAGTTGTTCTTGTTTTTGGACGATGAAACTTTAGCTTTGCCGCAGTAGGTTCGCTGCAGTATGCAGATTCGTTACACTAACCTTACCGCATACACCCGAACTAACGCCAAACCCTTGAGGGAGAGGATCGACGCAGGGTTAGGGTTCGGAACCAATTTACATTCCGATGTTGTTTCAATGTCATGTACCGACATACTAATACCGACTTGGCCTTATGAAATCCCATATGTTTTCACCGGAATTGGAAAACTCCGAAGCCCGCAACGCGTTGTCGATCTTATTGTTGAAATGGTTTTCTTCTCAGCGAGGTTATCCGCGGTACGACATTCCATGATTCAATCCATACCTCGAAGGAACGGCCATTGCATTGCATCTGCATAAGACAGTATGACCGCTTATTCATAAAGGAGCCGGATGATGTCATATCCGGATTCGTTAACAGAAAAGTTGCTTCATAACTCAAATTACTCGAGTATAATTGTGTGAGCTAGCCACATAACATTCACTGATCATTAATCAATCCAATCTCTCCGCGGAGTTTGATGATTAATCAGTAGGCCGAGACAAGACCCCTGAGACGATCTCTCTACCCCACTTCACTACCGCAGAAACGAAACTCAGCTAACTTGCTATGGGTCTAACACGATTGATCCAGAGCTGGGGAAGTTGGATAACGTACGTATACGTATTTTGAATAATCAGAAAAGCGGATGCTTTGTTCAGTTTTCTCATCCACTTTCGCTGTAGAAGTGGAAAAACTACAACTGAATATAGTTAGATCCAAAGCGAGTTACTAATCTTTTACGGTACTCCGTACTACGCACTCCGTACACTCGTGCGGTCAGAAGTAAGGTTATGTCGCAGTCCACCTAGATATGGGCCACTATCCCGCTTGTAGTTATCCTTTTGCGGTATGTGCTTAAGCGTTGGCCGCACTAGCGTTCTGTCAGAAAGTATAAAAGCTTCCTATGTAGGTTTAGAAAAGGAGAGAGGAGTGAATGAGCCGATTGGTAAATCAGGTACTTTCTAGTAATTCCACCGTTTAAACAATCAATCAATACTAAAAATAGTTGGAACCCCTTGAAATCTTCGTATATATCCCTTTACCTTCTAGAATTTTGGTATCGAGTAAAGATTAACAAGCGTTATACATCTACTCAGGGCCTAGAGGATTCTCACTGCCGGTGTTTGAACCTCTATAAACGCTTTTTAGTAATAAATCTCATTAATTAGTCCTTTGCTTTAATTAGCTCTTATGATTTTGTATTCTGTAGAATATTATATAGTTTCCTAAATTTTTAAGGAAAATAGAAATATATGTATGACCTCGGTGTTGTAGAATACCAACTAGAATATATTAAATTGTCAATATTTTACTTTATGTTACAATTATATAGTTTCTAAGAAACTGACCCTGGAATGAATGTCAAAGTTGCATTGCATTGAACTGCATACATATCTATTTTACCACTCTGCATGGCCAAGCGCCATCGACAGAAGAGACGGACGACAAGTATTCTCCGTTATCACTCCACCATTGCATATCTTGTATTTTCTGTTGTCTACTACTTTTTTCCGGCTATAATCCATCTCCAATCGTTTGAAAGCCGTTTGTCGACGTAAAACAATTTTGTATTAACAACATCTAATTCGTCAATCTGCAATTCTGACTTCAAAGATGTAGCGGACGTTCGGCGGAGGTTGGACGTTCGGCGGAGGAGAGACAAATCTCAGCAGGACCGGACTTCAAACTGAGCACCGCATTGCCTGGGCTCAAAGGCCGAAACAGATATATCAGTGGAATACATAAGTCGACGATATTCCAACTCACAAAGCAATTATTATTCAAGCAACTCAAGCTCCAGTGGTTCAAAAATGTATTCCATCGGTACTACTTTAGCAGCAGCTGCTGCTGCATCCTCATTGTGTTTTCTCACTTATTGCATTTATAACGTCTTTTTTCATCCATTGAGATCATACCCAGGACCGAAACTATGGGCAGCCTGTAGAATCCCTATGAGTTACTACAGAATCATAGGGGTTCTTCCACGGAAGATTAAAGAGCTTCATGATCAATATGGCGATGTCGTTAGAATTGCTCCCCACATTCTAGAATATAACACTTCTGAAGCATTCGAAGATATTTATGGCTTTGTAAAAGGGCACCACAAGCAGAATTTTGTGAAGGATCTGAGTGAACGAGGACTTGATCCGGGTCAACCAATACATATGTGAGTCATCCTCCTCATCTAAACCCGAATTTGAAGCGCTGATATTTGCAATGAAAGAGTGACGTCCTCGGGGGAACATCATCGAAGATTACGTCGTGTTCAAACACACGCTTTTTCCGACAAAGCCCTCTCAGCTCAGGAACCGATCATCCAACAGTATGCCCGAGATTTCATTGCTGGACTCAGTAAATTCTCTTCTCTCACCTCGGATAATAGCATCGATATTGGTCGATGGTACAATTATACCTCCTTTGATTTGATCGGCGATCTCGCATTTGGAGAATCTTTCCAATGTGTCGAAACCGGAAAAATGCACCCATGGATCGAGGTAATCTTCAAAATTTCCGGCATTGACGCTATATTAAATGAGCTCTTACATTACCCTTTTTTTTCATATTTTTCGAGTCTTTTGCTTCCAAAAAGTATGACAAATGCATTTAATGAGCACAGAGAGCTCGCGGCCACCAAAGCGGAGCGGAGAATGAACACTGTACAAAATAGACCGGATTTCATGAGCTTTATCATGAAGCACAATAATACGGATAAAGGGATGACTCTTGATGAAATCCGGGAAAATGCAAGCATTTTAATTCTCGCTGGTAGTGAAACGGTATTTATTCCCTCATTCCTTGATTCAATTGTTTCAAACGGTGCTAATACGATTAAGACTGCAACTCTTCTCCATGGCGTAACATACTTTCTTCTTCAAAACCCAACAGCCCTTCAAAATTTGGCAATCGAACTAAGAAGCACCTTCAAGAGCCAAGAAGAACTTACTATTCACGCCCTCGCTGGATGCAAATACCTCCTCGCAGTCCTCGATGAAGGTCTTCGCATGTTTCCACCCGTCCCTTCCACGTTCCCTCGCCTAGTGCCTGAAGGTGGTGGTATTGTCAATGGGAAATTCGTTCCTGCCGGTTACACCGTAGGTGTTAACTATTGGGCTGCTCATTATTCTGGCAAAAATTTTCACTTGGCAGATGAATTCCATCCCGAACGCTGGCTCAGCGTCGAAGATGTCGAAGAACTCAAGACTGCATTTCCAGATATGAAGCTTACCAATCCTAAAATCTTTGAAAATGATGATAGAAAGGCAAAACAGCCTTTTAGTTTGGGTCCGGCGAATTGTATAGGCAAGAACTTGGCATATGCGGAAATGAGAGTCTTGCTTGGAAATGTGATTTATCATTTTGATTTGGAGGAAGGCGAGGGAGCCAGCACTTGGATGGAGAGGAACAAGATGTTTACAGTTTGGCTGAAGCCGGGGTTGTGGGTTAAATTAAAGAGGGTCAATGCTTAGTCATGAATGTGGTTCCGATAGAGGGATCAATGGGTATCGTGCTACGATGTATGCGGATAAGGGTTAAGGGCTAAGGGCTAAAGGCTGAGGATTGGAGGATGTGTACTGTGTACTGTGTACTGTGTATATTTTTGGACAAGTTTGAATTTTTCTTTTCTTTCTTTCGTAGGTGTTGTTTTTGGCTTTTTTCCGGGCTGTTAGGTCTCTTTTGTTTCACAGGGCTAGCTGTGTATATTTTGCTTGGGATTGATAAATACTCCTATCATATAACGTAACTTGACTAGAAGTGGGTCATGTGATGATATGGGTTAGGTACCTTTACACCAAATTTTGTATATAAAGGTACTTAGAGCGACTTTTTATATCTCTAGAAACACTAGAGGTATAATTTCAATATTTTGCAGTATGATATATTCAATATAAATATTCAATATGACTGTCAAGGTACGGGTAAAGACTTATATTGTACCATAAGGGTAGAAGAGCTATGGAAGAGAGAGGCTCTACTTATAAGAAGTAGGGCACGCTAATGACTAATGCCTGAGGCACGAAGGCAACTACAGAGCATGTAGTTGGCGCCGTGACAATGACAAAGTATTATATAGAGATGAAATTGTTTAATAAAGATATTAAAGTTTCTTTCAAATTTTCAATTTTGCCTAACAAAAATTACTATGGGAAATTTTAAAATCGTATTAATTCAAGAACAAGATTCTCAACAATTGTTTTATAGTGTAACGATGCTGTACTGGAGGCAGCGGCTGCCTGAGGTTTCGTCGGTTGGTAGTTATGGGTTAAGGCTTTATCACTGGTATTCACTTGGAAGTGAAGTCGTTACTAGATCAAGTAGAATGTAGGTAAACTAATTGATAACTAAGTTGAGCACGAAGCTCTTAAACTATGAAACTATTCTAACTATATACTAATCCGTAGAGGGAGCCTTTAGGAGCTTCCTGGCTCCTCAAGGGCTCCTGGAGCTTTAGGAGCTCTGAAGGCTCCCAGGGCTCCATCAGGTGATCCAACTATTTGCCTCAGGACACTAATCCTGGGACGATTCGTCTCCTGGGACAATATAGCTCCTAGGATAATTATTATCCTGGGGCACATTTTATCCTAGGACACTTGTCCTAGGATTCCTTATCGATAAGGACCCCCGTGTTACGATAGTAACAATTGACTAATTAGGAGAGCTTAGGCCTTGTGCAAAAGCGATCAGATTTCATCGAATTAATATGTGATCTGGGTCACCTTAAGATCGTATGTGCACGCACTGTCAGAAAACACGTGACTTGGAGCTTTTGGAGCTTGAGGATCCAAAAGGATCCAAGGGAGCCTTTGGAGCTTAGGATCCAAAAGGATCCAAGGGAGCCTTTGGAGCTTAGGATCCAGAAGGATCCAAGGGAGCATGAATATCTATATAACCAAGATGGATTCCCTTTGTATAGAGCTTCGTGCTCAAGATCAATCATTTAGTATACCATACTATTAGTTACGAATTGCATCACACTATTGTCATTACTTTAAGTCCCTGCTTGACGCCTAGTTATAAACCTACCTCGAGAGCCTAGAGCACTTCCACGTGATCTAGACGGCAAACCTCGTAACACTTTGAGCACCATTACTGCTTCAAGTACCGACTCGATAAGTAACGACACCATGTCTTCCACGACACCACAGCCTAGCAACCCCGCTACGACCAGCCAGGTCACCCCCGAAAGTACCGACAAGGACGGAGATATCGCCATGGGAGGTATCGAAGACCCCAAGGAGATTACCGTCACCGAAACTCTTAAAGTCGCCCTACCAGAACGATTCACAGGCAATCGACAAGAGCTAGAAACCTTCTTGCTCCAAATTGAGATCTATTTCCAATTCAACCAGGATAAGTTCAACCATGACGCCGACAAAAGCGTCTGGGCTGCCTCCTACCTTAGAGGAGAAGCCGCTAAGTGGATCCAACCATATCTCAAGGATTACTTTGCCAACTTGAGTGAATCTAAGAAGCGAATGTATCCAACACAGACAATCTTTGGAACATTCGAGGGATTTAAGAGAGAGATACGACGAGTATTCGGGAATGTCAATGAATTACGTGACGCTGAGTCCAAGATCTATGGCCTCAAGCAAACAGGGTCAGCAGTTAAGTACGCTGTGGAATTCAGGAGGTATATAGGTACCACTGGATGGGAAGAAAACGCAACGATGAGCCATTACCGGAAAGGGCTCAAGCCTGAAGTTAGGCTAGAATTGGATCGCAATTGCACTTGGGAAGACCTAAACGAGTTAATCGAGGAATCTATCAAGGCGGATGAGATGCTGTATGAGTATCAGAAGGAACGCCGATCTTCCAACTTTCATGGAAACCGAGATCGTGGTAAGTACCACAAGAATGAAGGAAGACCTCGAGAAAACAGACAATCCTACGGAGAACCAATGCAATTGGATGCAACCTTCAAGAACAAACTACCCAAGGAAGAGGTAGAACGCAGACGCAAGGACAAGCTATGCTTCGAATGTGGCAAACCAGGCCATCGGGCCAGGGACTGCCGAAGCAAGAAATCATCAGGAGGAGGTTATCACAAGAAGTTCGGCAAGGGTCAACTTAATGCGAACTTCACCCCTCAACTATGTGCAACAGGTTCGACCGGATCTGAGGAAGTCCGTTGTATAAGCCACGAAGAGTTCAAAAAACTATTGGATGAATTACCCAGAAACGAAGAAGGCTTGAACGCGATAGATCTATGGGAACAAGGGTATCTGCGAACCCCCTCCCCATCATTGATTGAAGAAAAGCCGGAGAAAGAATTAACGACTGAGCACGCTGCCATGAGTTGGACGGCCTGCTACGATGAATCCTGCAGAATTCACCTGTCAGATAAGGAAGCCATAGGATGGTTCCCACAAAGGAAAACAAAAAGATCCCGCAAGAAGGGAAGGTCAGAAAGATTATCGTCACATGATCATTTAAGTGGTCGGTTATACCAAATTAACCATATCAACCAAATTGACCAAATTGACCAAAACAAGGTTTTGGGCCAAGGTCAATTGAATATCGCAGGCCAGGCAGGACAGATATACTGCGCTGCGAAGATAAATGGACAAAGAATCCGGGCTATGATAGACTCAGGAGCCACCGGAAATTTTATAGCGCCAGGAACTGTGAAGTATTTGGGTTTAGAGCTTCAAACGAAACAGAAACCATATCAATTGCAGCTAGTTGATGGACAATTAGCAGGATTGGACGGAAAGATTTCGCAGGAGACTCGCCCAGTACGGATGAGTATAACTCAGCATCAAGAGGTTATCCAGTTCGATGTTGTTCCGCTAGGGAATCAACAGGTCATCTTGGGGATGCCATGGTTAAAAGCACATAACCCTAAGATTGATTGGCTTACGGAAACCGTTAGTTTCCCAGAAGAAAGCGATCAAGAAGATACGCTAGAGCCTGCGAGGCTGTACACACGCGATGGCGAGTTAAAGGCAAATGACTCGATCGACGTAGGACGCCCAGTCCAGGGTCCTCCATTAACAGCGAGGGAAGGTGAACCCCCTGTACAAATGAAGAATAAGCAAGAGAGGTTGCTTGAAGTCACCCCTGCAGAGAAGCAGGAAGAGTTGCCAATTCCGGAACAGTATAAGAAATACAAGAAGCTTTTTGAAGAGAGAAAGGGCCATGAAGCTTTACCAGAACATAAGCCATGGGACCACGAGATAGTATTGGAGGAAGGCAAGATGCCTCCATTCGGACCAATCTATCCAATGTCAGCCATAGACCTAGGGACGCTTAGGGAGTATATAGGCGACGCATTAGAAAAAGGATGGATCAGAGAATCCACCTCACAGGCAGCCAGCCCTGTGTTATTCGTACCAAAGAAAGACGGTACAAGGAGACTGTGCGTAGATTATCGCAAGCTCAATAATATGACGATCAAAGATCGGTACCCACTTCCATTAGCTACGGAACTGAGGGATCGATTGGGAAAAGCCAAGATTTTCTCCAAGTTTGATCTACGAAACGGATTCCACCTCATAAGAATGAAGGAAGGTGAGGAATGGAAAACAGCATTCAGAACTCGATACGGATTATACGAGTATCTGGTAATGCCATTTGGATTAACGAATGCACCAGCGACGTGCATGCGACTAGTCAACAATGTATTAAGGAAGTACCTAGATATATGCTGCATATGCTATCTAGACGACATTTTAGTGTTCTCAGAAACAGAAGAACAACACATCAAGGATGTTCACAAGGTTTTAAAGCATCTGGAGGAAGCAGATCTCCAATGCAAACCCAGCAAATGCGAGTTCCACGTCACGGAAACAGAGTTTCTAGGCTACACGATATTTTCAGGAGGACTCAAAATGAGCCCTAACAAGGTAAAAGCAGTTAAGGAATGGGAACCGCCAACCAGCGTAAAGGAAGTACAGTCCTTCCTAGGGTTCGCCAACTTTTACCGACGATTCATCAAGAACTACTCAAAGATAGCCGCTCCAATGACCGAGATTACCAAGAAGAGTCAGGGAGAATTCCGTTGGACAAAGGAAGCACAGAAAGCATTCGAACAACTCAAGGAAGCGTTCGCGAATGAACCAATCCTCAGAGCATTTGATCCAGAGTTACCAATAACGGTAGAGACAGACTCTTCGGATTATGCTATAGGAGCAGTATTGAGCCAGCCAGGCTCGGATAAGAAACAGCAACCAGTTGCCTACCATTCACGCAAGCTATCGCCAGCCGAATTAAATTACGAAATATATGAAAAAGAGTTACTAGCGATAGTGGATGCATTTAGGGAATGGAGAGTATACCTGGAAGGATCAAAATACACAGTACAGGTGTATACGGATCATAAGAACTTGGTTTACTTCACCACAACGAAGGAATTGAATCGACGGCAGGTCCGATGGTCGGAAACCATGGCCGCCTACAACTTCAGAATTTCATATGTCAAAGGAAACGAAAATGCTAGAGCAGATGCTCTCAGCCGAAAACCAGAATACTTACAAAACAAAACACATGAATCACACGCAATACTAAAGCAGGACGGCGACGCTTTAGTTCACAATAAACCACAACTTGCCGCCACCTCAGGAGTAAATTATGATACTATCAAGGATATCATAAAGACAGAATACTCAACGGATGCTACAGCCAAGAGGATCCTAGCTATACCAGACAATTCAGAAAGAGGATTCACCATCGAAGACGGATTCATCCATTTTCATGGCAAGCTTTACATACCCTCCAGTCTAGCTAAGGATTACGTCACGGAACAGCATGAGCTTCCAGCTCACGGGCATCAAGGTATTGCAAGAACCTTTGCCAGAATAAGGAGAGAAGTGTACTTTCCAAAGATGAGGACTATAGTTGAGAACGTAGTTAGAAACTGCGACACCTGCATAAGGAATAAAGCCGCCCGGCATGCACCTTATGGTCAGCTCAAAACCCCCGAACTACCTACTCAACCATGGAAGTCCATTGCTTGGGATTTTGTAGTAAAACTACCAATATCCAAAGACCCAGTTACCCAGAAAGAATACGACTCTATTTTGGTGGTAACAGACAGATTAACCAAGTTCGCTCACATGATACCATTCTGTGAAACTTGGACGGCAGATGACCTTGCTTATATATTCATGAGGAATATAGTTAGCATTCACGGTGTACCAGATGAGATCATCTCAGATAGGGACAAGCTATTTACATCAAAATTTTGGTCCACCCTAATGGCGCTGCTTGGAATCAAGAGGAAGCTTTCGACAGCTTTCCACCCGCAAACAGATGGCCAAACAGAACGATTGAACCAAACTATGGAAGCCTATCTTCGCTGCTATATCAACTACAAACAAGATAATTGGGTAGAATTACTACCTCTAGCCCAATTCGCATATAACACATCAGAAACAGAGACAACAAAGATATCACCTGCATATGCCAACTTTGGATTTCACCCAGTTGCATATAAATCACCATTGCCGCAAGATGCGAATGCGGACGAAGCCATAAAAGATATCACAGAAATCAAGGAGCTACAGGAGCAACTCTCCTTGGATTTACAGTTCATCGCTTTAAGAACAGCATCGTACTACAACGAATCACGTAGTATGGGACCTACGCTTAAAGAGGGGGATAAAGTTTATCTCATTCGAAGAAACATACAGACAAAACGACCAAGTGATAAACTAGATCACAAGAAACTAGGACCATTTAAAAATCGACAAGGTAGTTGGACCAGTTAACTATAGACTAAAACTACCATACACCATGAATATTCACCCAGTATTCCATATATCCTTGCTTGAACCAGCACCACCAGGAGCGCCCGACGCGCCAATAACGGAAATCGAACCAGTCAATCCAGACGCTATATACGATGTTGAAACCATACTAGACTGCAAATACGTTAAAGGCAAGATCAAATACCTGATCAAATGGTTGGATTACCCACATTCAGAAAACACCTGGGAGCTCAAGAAAGATCTCAGCTGCCCCGAGAAGCTGGAGGCATTTCACCAACGTTATCCGGATCTCCCCAAAAAGGACCCGAAGAATCCTGAAAGAGAAAGGATCCGAAGGACTCAGGAAAAGAAGGAGGCATATTGAAAAGAAAAGCTCCTTAACCACATTCTTTGGAGTAACAACCCCACCTTATAAGAGCTTGGGACAAGCACTAGGCTAGAAGGGGGATAGTGTTACGATAGTAACAATTGACTAATTAGGAGAGCTTAGGCCTTGTGCAAAAGCGATCAGATTTCATCGAATTAATATGTGATCTGGGTCACCTTAAGATCGTATGTGCACGCACTGTCAGAAAACACGTGACTTGGAGCTTTTGGAGCTTGAGGATCCAAAAGGATCCAAGGGAGCCTTTGGAGCTTAGGATCCAAAAGGATCCAAGGGAGCCTTTGGAGCTTAGGATCCAGAAGGATCCAAGGGAGCATGAATATCTATATAACCAAGATGGATTCCCTTTGTATAGAGCTTCGTGCTCAAGATCAATCATTTAGTATACCATACTATTAGTTACGAATTGCATCACACTATTGTCATTACTTTAAGTCCCTGCTTGACGCCTAGTTATAAACCTACCTCGAGAGCCTAGAGCACTTCCACGTGATCTAGACGGCAAACCTCGTAACACCCCGTACTTGTTTTTATTGTATACTATTGGTCGTGGTTTGTGACATATAACTTGAATACTATATTTCTATTAGATATTAAACCAAATTATCAAAGGTTTAAATTTTATCTTTAATATTTGTAGAGTTATAAAAGTCGCTCTAAGTACCTTTATATATAAAATTTGGTGTAAAGGTACCTGACTCATATCATGACATGACCCACTTCTAGTCAAGTTACGTTATATAATTACAATTTAATTTTGAAAATTTCAAATTTTTACTGATTTTATTGATTAAGAATCAAACAATTAAAATTATAATTTTTAATTTATATATAAATTTTAAAATCTTTAATAACTCTTAAACAAAAATAACTAAAAATAAATTATAAAATTTTTCAAAATTTCAATATTAGAGTTAATTAAATAAATCAATTTTATTAAAAAAATAGTTAATAATTATTATTTTATTATTAATTAAAGATTTATTTATATAAAATTTTATATAAAAATATTCAATTAATATTAATTTATTATTCAATTTAATTAAATATAATTTTTTTAATATTCAACAATATTTTATAAAAGATTATATATAGATAATTTCTAAGTTTATTAATAAGTATATAAAATTTGAAGAAATTTAATAAATATTTGAAAAAATAATAAATGATTTAGTATCACGGGGCAGGCAGGCAGAATAGGGCTTCTAGTAACCTTGCCCTATGTTACGGGAGCTGCCTCTAGGGTCACGTGGAAGTGTCTAGAGATCTCTCGAGGTGGTTTAGACTAGACTTCAAATAGGAATTCGATAAGGTTGATAACTGGTTGCAATTCTCGTAACTATAGTATAAAACTAATGATTGTTCTTGAGCACGAAGCTCTACATTGTAATGAAATCCCATTCCCTTATATAGATCTTCGTTCTCATTGGAATCAGTATGGCTCAGTGCTGATCTGACTGATTCCTTATGGCTCAGTGCCTACTTCGCTGAGCCAGACTGATCCATCCACGTGACTTGATGCCCAAGTCCCGTGACTATGTTGCGTCGCTCGTAACACTATCCCCTTCTTATCTTAGCGCTTGTCCCAAGCGTGCTTATAATCGTGTTTTTTCCCCACCTAGCTATATCACAATGATTCCCCGCTTCCTCTCATTATGCCTATTACTAGTGAGTCCCGCTCAACACTCAATCGCCGTCGTTTAAGTCAAAAAATCAAAGACAAAGGAAATATTATGGTGCCTTGTTCTCGTTGCGAAAGGAATGGTTTGCAATGCCGCACGCTTCCTGAATCCAAACGTTGTGGAGAGTGCGTTCGCTCTGGTTTCATGAAGTGTGATGTTGATGGTCTTTCTCCTTCCGACTGGGATGTCCTATCTCAGGAAGAAGCTCGTCTTGAGGCTGAGGAGGAAGCTGCTGCTCTTGCTGAGCAGGAAGCTTTCCGTCGTCGTATGGAGATTCGGAAGAAGCAAAAGATGCTTCGTGATCGGGGTTCCGAAATGCTCCGTCGTGGTGTTCGTTCCTTGGATGAGCTGGATGAGTTACTGGAAAGGGAAAGGTTGGAGAAAGAACGTGTAGAAAAGGAAAGGACTGATGCTGCGTCTGCATCTGCTCCTAATTCCTTCGCTTTTTTCGATTCTTCGTTGCCTCCGTTGTCTGATGCCGAGCTCGAAGCTTTACTGGCAGATGTGGGTACTTCAGGTGGAATGCCTGTAGTTTCTCAGGGCAACTGAGATCTTTCTTGAGTTCCCATGTGTTTTCCGAATGTGGGTAGTCCAACCATTTGATCAAATACTTGACCTTGCCTCTGACGTATTTACAATCTAGTATTGTTTCAACGTCGTATATGGATTCTGGGTTGACTGGTTCGATTTCTGTGAATGGCGCATTAGGCGCTCCTGGTGGTGCTGGTTCGAGCAAGGATATGTGGAATACTGGGTGGATATTCATTGTGTCTGGTAATCTTAATCGATAATTAACCGTTCCTATTACCTTATCAATCTTGAATGGTCCTAGTTTCCTGTGGTCGAGTTTATTGCTTGGTCTCTTGGTTTCGATGTTTCGTCGTAGCAGATAAACTTTATCCCCCTCTTTAAGCGTAGGTTCCATACTACGTTTCGTGTTGTAGTACGCCGCTGTTCTGGATGATATAAATCTTAAATCTAGAGCGAGTTGCTCTTGCAAATCTTTCAATTGTTCGACTTGTATTATTGCTGATTCGGCATTAATTTCTTGTGGTACCGGTGTTTGGTATGCTCTAGGATTAAACCCAAAGTTAGCGCGTGCTGGTGTTATCTTTGTGGTTTCCGTTTCCGATGTGTTATATGCGAATTGTGCCATAGGTAATAGTTCTACCCAATTGTCTTGTCGATAATTTACATAGCATCTAAGATATGCTTCCATTGTCTGGTTGGTCCTTTCTGTTTGACCATCTGTCTGTGGGTGGAAGGCTGTTGATAGCTTTCTCTTAATACCCATAAGTGCTAATAAGGTAGTCCAGAATTTCGAGGTAAAGAGCTTGTCTCTGTCCGAGATTATCTCGTCTGGTACTCCGTGTATGCTTACTATGACCCTAAGGAATACGTATGCTAGTTGCTCAGCATCCCATGTTTCCTTGAATGGTATCATATATGCAAATTTCGTTAGCCTGTCTACTATATTGAGTATCGCGTCGTACTCAATGCCTGTAGTAGGGTCTTTTGAGAGTGGTAGTTTAACCACAAAGTCCCATGTAATGGACTTCCATGGCTGAGAAGGCATGTCTGGGGTCTGGAGCTGACCATACGGGGCATGTCGTGATGACTTGTTTCGTATGCAGGTGTCGCAATTTCCAACAACTTCTTCAACTATCGTTCTCATTCGTGGGAAGTAACTGATTTCCCGTATTCTTGCAAATGTTCTTGCAATTCCTTGATGTCCGTGTGCCGGCAACCCATGTTGTTCCGTCACAAACTCCTTGGTCATTTGACTCGGAATGTATACTTTTCCGTGAAAGTATATGGTCTCGTTTTCTATCGTGAATCCTGGTTCTATTGTCTTGCGTATGCGTATAGCTGTAGCATCCTTGTCGTAGTATGATTGGATTTGGTTCCTAAGATGGTTGTCTTCCAATAGATGAGTGGCTGCAAGCTGTGGTGCATTGTAAACCAGTGATTCGCCTTCTTTTTTGAATATAGCGTATGATTCGTACGACTTATTTTCTTGATATTCTGGTTTTCGGCTGAGAGCGTCGGCTCTAGCATTTTCTGATCCTTTGACATATGAAATCTTAAAGTTGTAATTGGCCATGGTTTCCGACCATCTGACCTGTCGTCTGTTTAACTGCTTCGTTGTGGTGAAGTAAACCAAGTTCTTGTGATCTGTGTACACTTGTACTGTGTATTTTGACCCTTCCAAATACACTCTCCATTCTCTAAACGCATCGACTATCGCCAGTAATTCTTTGTCGTATATTTCGTAGTTCAATTCGGCTGGTGATAGTTTTCGAGAGTAGAATGCGATTGGTTGCTATTTCTTATTTTGACCTGGTTGGCTCAAAACTGCTCCTATAGCGAAATCAGAGGAGTCAGTCTCCACTATGATTTGCTTCTCTGGATTAAATGTCAGCAGTATTGGTTCCTCGGCCACTGCTTGTTTGAGCGTCTCGAATGACTCCTGTGCCTTGGCAGTCCATTCGAAGCTTCCTTGATCTTTTCTGGTTAACGTGGTCAAGGGTGTAGTAATCCCTGAATAACCCTTGATAAATCTTCTATAGAAGTTGACGAATCCTAGAAAGGATTGTACTTCCTTGATTGTGGTCGGCTGCTTCCATTCGAGCACTGCCTTAACCTTGTCTTTGCTCATCTTGAGCCCTTGGCTTGATACGGTGAACCCTAAGAATTCCGTTTCCTTGACGTGGAATTCGCATTTGCTTGGCTTGCATAGCAAATCTACCTTGGCTAAGCTTTCAAGGATGCTGCTGACGTCCTTGATGTGTTGGGTCTCGTTGTTCGAATATACTAGGATGTCGTCCAAGTAGCATATGCAACAAGTGTCTAAGTATGGTGACAACACATTGTTCATGAGTCTCATGAAAGTAGCTGGTGCGTTAGTTAGCCCGAACGGCATAACTTGGTACTCGTATAGCCCGTATCTTGTTTTGAAAGCGGTTTTCCATTCTTCGCCTTCCTTCATTCTAATCAAGTGGTACCCGTTTCGTAGGTCCATCTTGGTGAATATTGTTGCTCCGCCTAATCGATCTCTTAATTCCGTAGCTAATGGAAGTGGATATCGATCCCTTTTGGTAAGTGCGTTGAGCTTCCTGTAGTCCACAACTAGTCTCTTAGTACCATCCTTCTTGGGTACCCACATAGTTGGACTTGCCACTTGGGACGTGGATTCCCTGATCCATCCCTTGGCCAAGTTGTCTTCGATGTATTCTTTGAGCGTCCTTAGCTCATCGGCTGACATTGAATAAATTGGGGTGTGCACCGGCATCTTGCCTTCCTCCAATATTATCTCATGATCCCATGGCTTGTGTTCTGGTAAAGCCTCATGGATCCCTGGTTCCTTGAACACATGTTCGTATTTCTTGTACTGTTCTGGTATCATAGGCTCTTCCGCCTTGATTGCGATTTCCTGCCGTGTCGTTGGCTTCTGCATTTGTAGAGGAGGTGTACTGGCCTTCGCTCTTAATGGAGGACCCTGGACTGGGTGTCCTACGTCACCGAAGTTGTTCGCGTTCAACTCCCCTTGGCGCGTGTTACGTCTCGCGGACGCCTCTAGCGTGTCTCCGTGACCGCTCTTGCACTGATCAAATGTCACAATTCCCTGTGACCAATCTATTCTCGGGTTATGTGCCTTTAACCATGGCATCCCTAAGATGATCCGTTGTTGGCCCAATGGCACAATGTCAAGCTGTATAACCTCTGTATGCTGGGTTATGCTCATTCGTACTGGTGGTGTCTCCTGCGAAATCTTTCCGTCAGACCCTGCTAGCTGTCCGTCAACTAACTGCAATCGGTAGGGGTGTTGTTTCGTCTGAAGTGGTATTTCCAAGTACTTTGCAGCTTCTGGTGCAATAAAATTTCCTGTAGCCCCTGAATCAATCATGGCTGGCTGTGTTTGTCCGTTTATCTTGACTTTGCAGTATATCTGTCCTGCTTGTCCTGTAGCATTCAGCTGTGGTGTAATTTGCTTATCCTCGTGATCCTGGGTGATCTCGTCTGCAAATGTTACTTGTCGAGGTTCTTCCTCTTCTAGATAGACTGCGCTCGTCCCTGATCTAGTTTTATCATCGAGTAAGTCTTTCCATAGGGTGTATTGGTAGTTCCCTGTGGTGACTCTCATTACCGTACCCACAACCGGTGGTGGTAATATGGCCTGGGCTTGGACACAATATTCTTCCCCAACTTTTCTACAAAGGAACAGAGTTTGACTCTCATTTCTTTCAGATGTGTGGTAGTAGAATACCTCCCATAGCTCTCCTTGCTCTGGCCACTGGAGGTGCTCTCCACTGATTCTTTCTACAAACGATGTATTTGTGGTGATCCCGAACCATAAAATTCGGTGCTGGTCGATATACCTAACTTCGTAAGATTCACCTTTCTCAGCGCTTGTCACACTGAGATCCTCGTTGATAGTTCCCTCGTCTGTATCTCCAAATTTCCAGATACGACGGTTCCATTGGTCAATTTCTTGGATGGACCATGATTCTCCTAACTGTGGATCTTTGTTTACCCACGAGAGGCATTCGACCTCTTCTTCTTCTTCGAGTTCTTCTTCATAAGCTGGTGGTGGCGTGGCTAGCTTTGTCATGCTAGCGACGCACAATTGTGGCGTGAGGGTGGCATTAAGTTGGCCCTTGCCGAACTTATTCTTAAAGTTGCCCTTCTTACCCCCCTGTTTTCTTGCTTCGGCATTCCGCTGCCCGATGCCCTGCTTTTCCACATTCAAAGCATAAGTTATTTTCTCGTCTTCGTTTCTTTTCCGGATCATCATTCCCACTTTTGTGGTGCGTAGCGTCGAGTTCCATAGGGTCTCCGTATCTCTGTGGATTGTAACGGGGTCTACCCTCATTCTTGCGGTAACGCCCTTGCTTTTGTTCTCCCTGGGGTTTGTATGATCTTTGACTTTGTCGATATCGGTAAAGACGGTCATCTGATTCGATGGAGTCCTGGATTAGGTCGTTCAAGTCTACGCTCTCGGCAGATCTTTCTAACTCCAGTCTGACTTCTGGTTTGAGTCCTTTACGATAGTGACTCATGATGGCGGTTTCGTCCCACTTGGTTGTTCCCGCATATCTTCGGAATTCCGTAGCATACTTCAATGCTGATCCTGTCTGCTTGAGGTTGAAGATCTTATCTTCCGCTACCTCTAGCTCATTGGAGTTTCCGAAGATTCTACGAATCTCTGTCTTAAATCCTTCAAAACTATTGAAGATTGTTCGGGTGGGTTGCATGCGATCCTTATCGTCATGCTCGAAATAATCGCGCAAATATGGTTGGATCCATTTGGTTGCTTCGCCTCGGAGGTATGACGCAGCCCATACGCTCTAGGATTCCTTAGTAGTGAACTTGTCCTCATTGAATCGAAAATAGATCTCAAGTTGTAAGAGGAAAGTATCGAGTTCTTGTCGACTACCTTGGTACTTGTCTGGTAAGGCGATCTTAAGGGTTTCGTTGATAGTGATCTCCTTTGGGGCGTCGGTCATCTCGATGTCGTTGGTGTCTCCGGCAGACTGACCTGTGGCGGTACCTCTGGATGTCATATTAGCGGTTGGTTATCGAATCGGTACTTGAAGCAGAAATGGTGCTCAAAGTGTTACGGGAGCTGCCTCTAGGGTCACGTGGAAGTGTCTAGAGATCTCTCGAGGTGGTTTAGACTAGACTTCAAATAGGAATTCGATAAGGTTGATAACTGGTTGCAATTCTCGTAACTATAGTATAAAACTAATGATTGTTCTTGAGCACGAAGCTCTACATTGTAATGAAATCCCATTCCCTTATATAGATCTTCGTTCTCATTGGAATCAGTATGGCTCAGTGCTGATCTGACTGATTCCTTATGGCTCAGTGCCTACTTCGCTGAGCCAGACTGATCCATCCACGTGACTTGATGCCCAAGTCCCGTGACTATGTTGCGTCGCTCGTAACACCCTAATTTGGCAAAGTTATATTGATTCAGATAATAGGTTCAGATTAAGGATTAAGACGTAGCTCGAAGAGCTACGATACAGGATTGTAACGATACTGTGCTGGAGGCAGCGGCTGCCTGAGGTTTCGTCGGTTGGTAGTTATGGGTTAAGGCTCTATCACTGGTATTCACTTGGAAGTGAAGTCGTTACTAGATCAAGTAGAATGTAGGTAAACTAATTGATAACTAAGTTGAGCACGAAGCTCTTAAACTATGAAACTATTCTAACTATATACTAATTCGTAGAGGGAGCCTCTAGGAGCTTCCTGGCTCCTCAAGGCTCCTGGAGCTTTAGGAGCTCTGAAGGCTCCCAGGGCTCCATCACGTGATCCAACTATTTGCCTCAGGACACTAATCCTGGGACGATTCGTCTCCTGGGACAATATAGCTCCTAGGATAATTATTATCCTGGGGCACATTTTATCCTAGGACACTTGTCCTAGGATTCCTTATCGATAAGGACCCCCGTACTTGTTTTTATTGTATACTATGGTCGTGGTTTGTGACACTATCCCCTTCTTGATTAAGCGTCGTCCTCGATCGCTTATAAGATTGCTTGTCATTCCCCACCCGATAATCATAATCCGTCCAGGTCTTAATTGTTTTCTTCTCCTCACTATGAGCAATCCTGATTCTTCTGCTATCCTATCTCGAAGAAAGAAAAAGGAGCGAATTCGTTTAGCCACTATTATTGATTCCATTGGTGTTGAAATGATTCCTTGTTCCCATTGTCGACAAGAAAATCGTCGTTGCGTTAAAGATCTTTTCCGATAAGCATCACACGCGTTGTTCGGAATGTGTTCGGAATTCCGTTTCTTGTGATGCGCAGTTTCGTTTGGAAGATGATTGGGATCGTGAGGTTCCTAGGGAACATGATTGGGAGAGTCTTGATCGGCAGGTTGATAAGCTAGATGCTGAAATCGCTGAGTCCTCTGCTAAGACCGCTCGTCTTGTTAAACAGAAGTCCCAGCTCAAAAAACGTCGTGATGAAATGTTACGTCGTGGGCTCAAATATCTTGATGAGCTTGATGCTCTTGAAGAGAAAGAAAGAAAGAAAAAAGAAAAAGAAGCCTCCACAACCATCCCTCCGGTTTCTGGTCAATTTGGTCAATTATCGCCTGGTCAATTTGGTCAATTATCGCCTGGTCAATTTGGTCAATTAGAGCAAACCGGTCCGACCGATCCTCCTACGACTGGTTTCGACCCTTTCGACCCTTCTTTGATGAATTCCCCTTCTTTACAGGTTGCGATGAATTCTCCTTCTTTCTGGGTAAATCCGGATTCTGTCGGCGAAACTCCTCAAACTTCTCAAGGTGCTTGAGGTCCTTTTCCAGTTCCCACGTGTTCTCGGAGTCCGGGTAATCTTCCCATTTCACCAAATATTTGACCTTGCCTCTAATGTATTTGCAATCTAGTATATTCTCCACCTCGTACTCGGCGTTTTGGTCTGTGGATATGATTTCTGTTTCAGGGGCTTTAGGTGCCCCTGGTGGTGCTAGTTCGAGCAAGGAAATGTGGAATACTGGATGGATGTTCATATTCTTTGGTAGTGCCAATTTATAATTCAAGGGTCCTTTAACTTTCTTGATTTTGAATGGTCCTAGTTTTTTATGGTCCAGTTTCGCACTTGGTCTCTTAGTTTCGATGTTCTTTCGAAGCAAATAGACTTTATCCCCCTCTTTTAGCGTTGGCTCCTGACTACGCTTTTTGTTGTAGTAATGAGCGTTCCTCTCAGCAACGAACTTAAGTTCGGCTGCGAGTTCCTTGTGAACTTCCTTGAGTTTTTCTGTTTGTACCATGGCGGATTGGTTCTCTATTTCTGAATGCCTGGTTCCCGATACGCGACTAGTTCGTATCCAAAGTTGGCGTAGTTCGGGGAGACTTGTGTTGTTTCTGAAGCGGAGCTGTTGTATGCGAACTGTGCTAAGGGTAGTAGTCCTACCCAATTGTTCTGTTGGTAGTTCACATAGCAGCGAAGGTAAGCTTCAACAACCTGGTTTACTCTTTCATTCCCTCCATTCGTTTGTGGGTGGAATGCTGTAGACATTTTCCTTTTTACGCCTAGTAGTGCTACTAAGGCGGTCCAGAATTTTGATGTGAAGAGTTTATCCCTATCCGAGAGTATCTCCTCTGGTAATCCATGTACTGCAATGACCTCTTTAAGAAATATAGCTGCTAGGGTTTCTGCAGTTAAAGTGGTTTTGCATGGTACTAATATCATGTATTTGGTTAATCGGTCCATGATAACTAGGAGGTAGTCGTATTCTACTCCTGTCGTTGGATCTTTGGATTTAGGTAATGGTCCTATAAAATCCCATGATATTGACTTCCATGGTGATGGTGGTATTTCGGTTGTGTGCATCTGTCCGTAGGGGGCATGGCGGGGAGCCTTGTTCCTGATACAGGTATCACACTCTGTGACCACTTTATTGACCATGGTTCGGAGTCCCGGACTCCAATTTTTTCTCTTTAATCTTAAGTACGTCCTTCGTACTCCTTGATGTCCATGAGCTGGCAACGCATGCTGCTCTTTTGATGAATTCGGGAGCAATGCTACTTGGTAGCCATATTTTCCCTACTACTCGTACCAATCCGTCAACGGTTACTGGCGGCTCGGGCCATTTGACACCTTCCTTGTTCTGTTGTGCCTCTATGAGTTTGTTCTTCCAGACTTCCGTTGGTTTATTTTCTAAAACGGCGATTTCCGTTAGATTTGGAACGAGATCCCCATTTGGCAATGTTTTTAGGATTGCAGTTTCTTGGTAGGTCTTGTCATCTTCGTACCCTGGTGGCCTACTAAGTGCATCTGCTCTTGCATTGTCCTTGCCTTTCACATGCTTGATTATCAAATCGAAGCTGGCTAATTCCTCAGCCCATCGAGCTAATCTGCGATTATCCAGGACCTTAGTGGTAGTAAAGGTTCGTAGGTTCATGTGATCAGTATGGATGATTACTGGGAATTTAGCCCCTTGGAGGTAGATCCTCCAATGTTTTAGTGACTTGACTATAGCCATGAGTTCCTTCTCATAAATATTGTAATTTTGTTCTGTTTTATCCATCTTACTGGAATAATAAGCGACTGGGTGCAGTTTCCCGTTGTCGTCTCTCTGGAGATGGACCCCTGCTACACAGGTATCGGAAGCGTCCGTCTCGATGATGCTTTCCCGATCGTCATGATAGTTGTACAGTATGGGTTCCCTGGTGAATCTATCCTTAATTTCCTGAAAGGCTTGCTCTGCCTTCTCATTCCAGGCGAATCCCACACCTTTCTTTGTCATCTCCGTAAGTGGTTCTACCATTTTGGAAAAGTCCTTGATGAACACTCGACAAAAGTTGGCGAACCCTAGTATGGTTTGCACATCTTTGACGTTTCTAGGTCGTTCCCAATTCTTTACTTTCTCAGTTTTCTCCGGATCTATGCTCATTTGCCCTGGTTCTATGACATATCCTAGGAAGGTTACTCGTTTGACCCCAAACTCGCACTTCGATAGTTTGAGTCGTGAATCGACTTTCCTAAAAGCCTCGAGTACCTTAATAACGTGTCCCTCATGATCCTCCACCCTCTGGGAGAAGACTAGGATATCATCCAAGTAGCAGATTACGAATGAACTAAACTCTTTGAGTATTTCGTTGTTCTGTCGTTGGCATGTGGCCGGTGCATTCGTTAGTCCAAATGGCATAACAGTGTACTCCCATAGTCCGGAAGGTAATATGAAGGCGGTCTTCCACTCATGTCCTTCCTTGATTCGTATCAAATTGAAAGCATTTCTCTGATCCAATTTTGTGTAAATCACTGCCTTGCTTAATTTATCCCTTAGCTCCTGAGCTTTGGGTATTGGGTACACATCCCTGATGGTCCCGTCGTTTACTCGGCGGTAGTCTCCGCAAGGTCGACCATTCGGGTCTCCTTTCTTGTATGCTAACAATACGTTGGCTGCACAAGGGGACTTGGATTTCCTAATCCATCCTTTCTTTTCAGCTTTAGCTCGGTACTCTTCCCATATTCTTAGAGTACTGGGGTTATGTGGTCTCAACTTCTCGGCAGGGGGTACGAATCCCTCCTTGAAGTTAATCTCATGATCCCAAGGCTTATGTTCTGGCAGGGCTCTCAAGTCCTGCGGATCTTCGAACAGCTTGGCGAACTTTCTGTACTGCACTGGAATTTCTTTTGCATCGGTCTTGCCGACCAGTGGAGGATCCGTGGCTGCCATAGCACGGTATCCGGCCTCCCCAGAAGTCTGTTCCTTCGGGCTATATAGTCATTCGTTCTTGCATTTGCAACGATCGAATGTAAGAGTATCCTTTACCCAATCAATGTTTGGATTGTGCTTCTTGATCCAAGGGGTTCCTAGGACAACTGCATGTCTGCCCAACGGTACTAAGTCCATTTTGACTTGCTCGGTGTGTCCTCCTGGCATGATCATTTTGATGGCGCTAGTTTGTCTGCGTACCCAACCATCAACTCCGGACTTCTTGCCTCCCAACAGCGTCAGTTGGTAGGGGTGTTCCTTTGGTTCGGTAGGAATTTCATTTTCTATAGCAAAGTCGGGATCCATGAATATTCCCATCGCTCCTGAATCGATCAGGGCCTTGACTTCCTGGTTCTCTAGGTTGACCTCTATGATTAACTGCCCAATCCCTATTGTACCATTGAGTTCTAGCGATAAAGGTTCGGTGATTTGTTCTCCGGTGAGGAGGTTTAACCACTCACGTTGATATTCGCTTATACTCAATAATCGGTAGGGTGTAGTAGGTAATAGTTCTACTGGTCCTGTTTGAAAGTCTCGACAGTAATCCTCAACCCATCGGAGTTCGTCGTGGAAATTGATTCTATGCCAGACCCTACGATCTCCATTCTGTAGTAGGATTTCCCATACATCTCCGATCACTAGGTCACAATCGCTGTGTGCCCATCCCTCGTTAGTGTGAGGAGAGCTTAAGTCCGCGACAAATCTTCTAGCGTTATCCGTGCTCGTATTCTCCTTGAATACCATGCGGTATGGGTCGCTGTAGGTTACAGCGTGCAGGATCAACAGGGTTGGATGGTCATGAGTTCGATGTTCTTCAACAAAATCTGGTTTCTCTTCTCCGTGGTGGCGCCAGGTGCGCCTCCCGTCGAGGTAACTCGTCATGTACCATAATTCATTCACTTGGGGTCTTAGAAGCTCTTCAGTTATTTGAGGGCTGCCCTCGGATCCTACAGTGGATCCTTCCTCCATGGGTTCCTCGACTGATTCGGAGTTTCCTACAGACTCGACTTCCTCGTCGATGTTTTCCGGTGGCTCTACTCTTGTGCTTAGGGTGGCTACGTCTAACTCTTCGAGTTGTTCTTGATATGGTTGAGGTAGCTCTTTTCCAATAGTCCCATTTCTCGGAAGCTCCTTCTAGGGCACCCGCTTCTCGGGATCCCTGTCTCTTGTTTCCAAATCCTACTTGTTTCTTGCCTTTCGCAGCGAATGGCTTTTTCTGGGAACAATCCCTGGACATGTGTCCACTTTTACCACAGGTGAAGCATAGATTATTCTCCCTGCGTCTCTTCTTTTCCTCAGCGCTGAGTCCGTTTGGTTTATGGCGGCGCTCAGCTCCGTCCAATTCCATTGGGTCGCCGGCGTCATGGTGTCTGTTCTGGCGCTGATGTTTTGGAAACTTTCTACTTTCCTGAGTTACTCCCTTCTTCTCCATTCGTCGTTCATAGAAACGATTGTCGATTAGGATGGAGGTCTCGATTAGTTCGGAAAGTTTTGGTGGTTTCGGAGCTCTAGCTAGCTCGTCCTTGATGATATCCTTGAGTCCCTCATAGAACTGGGATCTAAGGTAGTCATCATCCCATGTAATACGCCCGGCGTATTGTTGGAACTTGGCAGTGTAGGCTGTAACTGACCCTGTCTGCTTAAGTTGTCGTAATGCTCTCTCAGCCATGTGATCGGGGTCAACTTCCCGAAAGCCCTGTCGAATCCTTGTCGGAATGACTCGTACGTACTGAAGAGGCGGCGTGTCTCAGATTTCATGTTCTCTTTAAGCTGGCCATCGGTTGTCTTGGTCATTAGGTCATTGAAGAAAGGTTCGATCCAATTGAACGCGGTCCCTCGGAAGAACGAGATCAACCACAAGATTCTTTGCATTTGTGTTAAGAAGAGGTGTCCATTGAAGGCGTAGTAGAGATCAGCTTGTGCGACAAAAGCTCGATGCTTACTACGATCCCCGTGGAACAGGTCAGGGGTGGATACTTGGATTGCTCGCTTCAGCTCCATGGTAGCGGCGGCCTGTCCTGGGGCCCCGACGGAGGAGAAGGAAACTGGTTCAGTGGGTTGCTGGCTGGGATCCATCGTAATTGATATAGCTTAACCGTAACGGTGCTCAAAGTGTAACGATACTGTGCTGGAGGCAGCGGCTGCCTGAGGTTTCGTCGGTTGGTAGTTATGGGTTAAGGCTCTATCACTGGTATTCACTTGGAAGTGAAGTCGTTACTAGATCAAGTAGAATGTAGGTAAACTAATTGATAACTAAGTTGAGCACGAAGCTCTTAAACTATGAAACTATTCTAACTATATACTAATTCGTAGAGGGAGCCTCTAGGAGCTTCCTGGCTCCTCAAGGCTCCTGGAGCTTTAGGAGCTCTGAAGGCTCCCAGGGCTCCATCACGTGATCCAACTATTTGCCTCAGGACACTAATCCTGGGACGATTCGTCTCCTGGGACAATATAGCTCCTAGGATAATTATTATCCTGGGGCACATTTTATCCTAGGACACTTGTCCTAGGATTCCTTATCGATAAGGACCCCCGTACTTGTTTTTATTGTATACTATGGTCGTGGTTTGTGACAAGGATCTTCCTGGTTGAAGATATACAGACTTTTCGCAAGTAAGCTAGCCCGATCGGGCACTAGCTCACTTGCGCACCGGCGCGAGCGCCTATCTTGGTCCTATCGGATAGGATCAACTGCTCACGTGACTGGCACCGTGACATTTAGTTTGGTTTATATATTTTTAAAAATCTCATCAAGGAAAAAGTAATATTATATTAATAAATAATATTTATATATATCAAAATAGTAAAATTGTTATTTAATATAAATCAAATAAAATATTCAAATTTTTAATAAACTTATATAATATATTAAAAGTAACTAGTATTATATAAACTTAAATTCTTTATTATTTTATTTCCCGGTGAAAGAATTTATTAAGTGAAAGGGAAATTTCTATTGATCGATCTACTTTTCAATTCACTTGATTCATCCATCTAATCATGTATGCAGAACCTTCTCCTCAAAAGAGTTTAGACTTGACCTGATCACTTGAGTTTATACATTATAATTTATAACCGGTTTTGCGGTATAAAAATGTCTGGTTTGGAAATGTCCGTTATGACGGAGTCCCTCTGTAGCTCTATCTATATTTGCATTCCTTCTTAAATACATTATACCACCCTTCATAACCTCTTCAGGACCAAAATCATTAACTACTTATCAGAATGGCCACATTCACCCAAATTTTCTCGACCACCGAGTTGGAGTCTCCTGCCCGGCTGCTGCACTTCGCGGTTGCTCTATTATCCGTCTATGTCTTGTTCTGGATTTTTCGTGCCTTTTACCGTTTGACGTTTCACCCACTCGCCTCGTTTCCTGGTCCTAAATTCGCTGCCATCTCGTCCTGGTGGCTCTGCCAAAAGGAATTAAATGCCAGAGATATCGAGACGCATCTGAAAGCCCTGCACAAAAAATATGGTGAAACACACATCTTCCCTTCCATGCGCCCAACGCTTGAACTGATAATTGCTGTATATAGATACTCATATTCTCCGCATCGGACCAAACGAGCTGCACATCGATGATGTTTCTGTCTACGATCAGATATACTCCAAAAAGTACCGTTTCTTGAAGGAGACTGATTTCTATGCCGGCTTCAATATACCGAATACTGTTTTTACGGAAGTCGTGCCAGCTGCTCACCGTGAACTACGGAAGATGATAAGCCCTTTTTTCTCGAAACAACGTGTTCTCGCAGTTGAACCCACCATCTACTCCAAGGTCAACTTGATGGTCAACAAGATACGTGAGTTCCAAGACCATGGAGCTATTCACATCTACAGCGCTATTCGGTGAGTTCAAATTCCTCGGAGTCTTTCTTTGGCTTATTGAACGCCCCGGTATACAGATGCTTGACCGTGGACTTCATATCCTACTACTCGCTTGGACAGTCTTTTGGCCTCTTGGAAGATGCCAAGGACTTGACGTTTCGGTCCGGCTTTCTCCATGCTTTGGACATGGGCTTAGAATTAGAAGCCACCTTCCGTTATTTTCCAATTACGCGACAACTTTCCAATTTGGTGCCTCCATCATTGATGGCTGTTGTCAGTCACCAAATGTCAAAATTCAAGGAGCTGAAAATGGTAAGCTGTGCGAATAACCTGATGCTCGGCCGATACTAAGTAGATGATACAGGCCTTGGCAGACGCCATGTCATCGTTCGATAAGGCGCGCGCAGATGGCCAGAAATTTGAACATTTGCCTATTTTCGACCCACTTTCAAAAATGTCTAAGAAGTACATAGAGGCCGAGTGCCTTGATATCATAGCTGCTGGTTCAGACACGACTGCGACAACCTTAGCATACCTAGTCAACGCTGTTCTCGGGAATCCTGATATCCTGCAAAAATTGAGAGCTGAGCTAGATGCTGGACTTCCAGATAAGGATGCTGACTGGCCTTTATTAGAGCTGGAAAAATTCGAGTATTTGGTAGGTAATCCTTTCAAGATATTGAAATGTGCTCACAAATATCAGAATGTTTGTATCAAGGAGGCACTTCGATGTGGAAACCCGGTTCAAGGACGCCTTCCGCGGGTCGTTCCCACCCCAGAGCCAGGTACTCCACCGTTTACAATCGATGGAAAAGTTATCGCACCCGGGGTAAGTTGGATATAAACAACCTTCCTTCTTGCACTAACATCATACAGTCAACTGTCGGAATTTCCGCTAGAACGATGCATCATAGCGAATCTATCTGGGGCCCGGACAGCCAAGTGTTTAAGCCGGAAAGATGGTTGGGACCTGAATCAAACCAGCTCGAAAAGTTTATGGTCACATTCGGTAGGGGTGGAAGGCAATGTCTAGGAATGAAGTATGTTGAAATTTTTGCGCTGTGACCCGAACACATCTCTTTGGCTAACAATTTCTTCCAGTTTAGCCTATGCTGAGCTGTATATCGCAACGGCGAAATTGTTTAGATGTCTGGATATGTCTATCGACAGAAGGATGACGGAGAAAGATCTAAATCAATTCGAATATTTTACAACAGCATTTGAGGGAACCGGTCTACGAGTTTTCGTCCATGGAGACCGCTCATGATTTGTAAATCGACAATTCCAAAAAAGACGAGTGGATTTCTCGTTAGCAAGAATCATCTTTGAAGAAGGAATAGAGGTGATTGGTTTCTATATTGTGTTTCGGAATCCCTAAATTAGATTGTTATAGGATGGTTGTTGCGAGTAAGGTGCTCTTTGAGAGGAGGAATTTGATAGTATAAAATGCGATCTTGTAAATAAGTCTAGTGCCCCCCACTTTCCAGCCACCTCTAATTCCGACCATCTTTTCATAACGTGGTTTATCAGTGGGTCGGCCATACCAGTGGGTCGGCCACTTTTACCTCGAATTATTAATCTACACTTAATACACGTTTTCTTCATTGTCAACCATGGAAATTCATTCTAAAGAAGCGCGTATAATCTTAGCTATTCAGGCTATTGAATCAAATAAAAAATTAACAATTCGAAAGGCAGCTCAGTCCTATTGCGTACCTCGATCTACATTGGGTGATAGAATTCGAGCTAAACCTAGTATGGCTGAAATTCGACCAAAAAGTCATAATTTGACTGAATTAGAAGAGGAGGTACTTATTCAATACATACTTGATATGGATCATAGAGGATTTTCACCTAAATTAAGTGGTGTTGAAGATATGGCGAATTATATCCTCGAAACGCGGGGTGCGAAGAAGGTTGGAAAGCTCTGGGCTCATCGCTTTGTACAACGACGTACAAAATTAAAGACGCGTTTTAGTCGTGTTTATGACTTCCAAAGAGCTCTCTGCGAGGATCCCAAGCTTATTGGACAGTGGTTTCAATTGGTATTGAATATGCGGGCGAAATATGGTATCTTGGATTGCGATTTCTACAACTTCGACGAAACTGGCTTTATGATGGGTATAATATGTCCCGGAATGAACACACACAACAAATTTTGAAGAAAAATTATTTTTGGAAATACACCCTTTTTATATCTCATTTGCACTAAACAAATCAGCATCAATCGAATGCAATTGTCCCCAAAGAAATTGAACCAGTAGTTGTTGTGATACTGTCGTCGACCTCCAAAACACGTGAAACCACGCTAAAACGCGTGAAATTTTCACCCCCTTCATCCCTCCATTACGAGGGAAGAGAACTCAATGACGGGGACCACCCAATCGAACTTCCCAGAAGTGATCTTAGGCACTCCATGCCAAGAGAACCACACTGAACAAACCCATGAAAGAGGCAATAGCCCGCCATTCATCCTTTCCAGTCCTACCCCCTCCCAACCCTTCAACTTTCAAACCCAACGCAATTGTGTGAACGAAGTGAATGATTTCAATTCAATTACCACTGTAATATAGCTACTGTAATAAAGCCCTAAGCGAATGCGAAAGAGACTAGCTCTTTCAGTAAGTCTATATAAGACTTACTACTTTCAATATGTAGCTAGCTCTTTAGACAGAATACAATTAGACATACAGGACCTACGCAATCCGTGGGTGCTACGTCTTCCGTATCCTTCTCGTACCAACAGCAATACCTTGAGCTCTGATGATCCATTCAAATCACCAATCAATCGCCCAACGTTCCAATTCAATAAAAAACGAAGACGACAACCCAGCCACTCAGAACCCCATATCAACTCACCAAAAGAAGCTATCCAAAAAGCTAGAAGTCTACTAATTCTAGCTGCCTCCCTGGAAGAGGATACCGAAGAACAATCGAAAGTCCTAGACTTAATCGAAATATTTCGCGAATATCTTGAAAAAGGAAAACTCACAAAAGCCTCAAATATCATCACATCACAAATCTCCCATCTAGAAAATGCTACCAAACGGATCGAAAAGCAAGCCAACCACCTTTCAAACCTCCCCAATCATATAACCCCCCCTACAATAAACACCCCTGGAACCAAAGCCAGCTATGCCACTATCACCAAAACCTCAGGAGAATGGAACCTAGTTACGAAGGGAAAACCCACAAAACAGAAAACTACAGAACAAAAGGAAGAAGCCCCAAGCAAACGACTAATCCTCATCAAACCCCTTATTTATCAGCCACCCTCTTTTACACGATTAAATACAAGGAATAAAGTCAACGAAGCCTTCAAGAAAGCAGGAATCAATGGACCAGTCATCTCAGCTATCACTGCTACAAGGAGCGGCAATTTTATACTAACCACTAACAGCCCTTTCAATGCACAATTCCTGATGGAAAAGAAGGAAATCTGGGACAAAATCCTTGATGCCGAAAGAATACAAATCGATAAACCCTGGCATAAAGTCATCATTCACAAAATCCCAATTCAGGAATTCTCAGGTCTGAAAGGTATGGACCTAATCAAAGAGGAAGTCAATACCTTCAACCCAGGGCTCAGTATTATGGGTACTCCTTATTGGCTTACTAATGCCTCCAAGAGAGCCAAACAACAAGATGGAGCAATAGTCATTGCATTTGCTACACAAAAAGAAGCAGATATAGCTATCCAGAAAAGGCTATATATTGCAGGCATTAGTGTTAGAGTAGCCGGTCAACTACCGATTGGCACGTAGCGGGGTTAACCCGATCACTAAAAGAGCCACCTGGATCATTGGCTTCAATACCGCAGTACCGCGGTTCCGACTATTCAATAGCAGCTCCTACTCGGTTCTCCTAGACAAACCCCGGGTAATTCAACTGCACAGTACCGGCTGCCAAGGGTACTGCAACCCCTTCACCTGCAACAGAGCCTCACGATGCTCGACATGCGGTAAACTAAACACTGAGCATGAGGGTGCACTCGTACATCAACAATGTACTAGAGCAGCTCAATGCGCCAATTGCCACGGACCCTTCCGCGCTGGCCACTCCAACTGCCCAGCTGCGCCTAGGGTCTATGCTAAACGACGGATCATTCTGACCGCAAAGGAACTGGCTGCAGTAAGAGCTGTTGGCAGAAGAGACCATAAGACGCTGCACAGAGCAGATGCAGACGAGGCAGAACATACCCCTGAATCACCTCTGCCTCCTATAGTAACACTCGCAGAAACCCCGATCACTCCGGGGGCGAGGATCACAGCATATGAGAATGAGCGCCTCAGCAAGCGCCCACGCAGGCTCAGTACAAGTCTGCCGATCGCACCAACCGTATTACGCACACGCTCAGCTCGCATCCAGAGCCAACGGAATCTCAATATAGAAGCGCTAGCAGAGAAAGCCTTCACTCCAATAGACCTGGATATGATCGATACAGAAAACTCTATAACAGTTGACACTGCACTTAGACCTTCTCTATGAATAATACAACTTATGAATACTCTCAAAGGAACAAAGGCCTCACTATTGCTTGGGCGAATGTAGGACGAGGGCATGCGAACCATATTACACTACTACAACTAGCTGCTGACGCTCGACTGGATGTGATCTGCATACAGGAGCCAAGGCTATACTGCAACTCAAAAACACAAAACCACACTGCATACGATCGATATCAACCGATCGACAACTGGAATCTTCGAGGAGGCCTGGAGGAGACCGATCTAGGCCCAAGAGTTATAACCTATATACGAAAAGGCGCGAATCTAAGAGTAGAGCAAATGAAGCAACTCGAAAACAGGGATCTTCTCTGGATACGAGTCAATGAGTACTCGATCCTGAATGCTTACAGAGCCCCGCGCACTCTGGATATTATTAACTACATCACACATTTAGCTCCGAATGAGCGCACGATCGTAGGAGGGGACTTTAATGCAAAGCACGATCTGTGGGAACCGGGCGTGATCACAGCAAATCAAGGGGCGCAGCTCGCGGCGTGGGCAAACGAGCAGGGCATGGAGTTTATAGGCACCCCAGGCGTACCTACTCATTCAAGAGGGCATGTACTAGATCTGACATTTTCAAACGTACCATTCGCATACACGGAAGTCCTGGAAGAACTCCATTGCGGATCCGATCATGCCACACAGGTTACCACCTTAGCGAACCGCGGAACAACAGAATGGGATCAACATCACTATCGCATAAGGGAATCGGATCTGCCCAGACTAGATGGACTAATGGCTAATCAAGTAGCTCACCTTAAAAATGTGAATATCCAGACTACAACTGAGATCGAGACCTGTGTAAGCGAGCTGGCGAATGCATTAGACAAAGCTATCCGAACGATCGGCAAGATTGATCGGAAGGCAGGAAAGCTTCGCCATGGTGGACGGATGAGTGCAGAGAGGCCCATCGAGCACACATAGAAGCACAGAGAGGACCAGACCCCGAAAGGAAGACCAATGCTACTCACCTCCTACGGAAGGTAGTGCGGCAAGCTAAGAGATCATACTGGGCAATGCGCCTAGATGGAGTTAAAGACGACAAAGAACTCTATCGGGTCATGGGGTGGCATAAACTAACTCCTGAAAGTACTGTGAAATCCCCCCCTCTAAAGATCAACGGGCAGGAGATCATTGATACAAAGCAGAAGGCAGATGCCTTGTTCACAGCAGTCCTGGATCGGTTCAGAGCGGACGACGATCTACCAAACGATCCGCTACGCAACCATACGCACAGAGGAACACTCCCCCTGGAAAAGAGCGATCTCAGCAGAGGAAGTGGAAAAACATGTCATAGGAGCTACATGCACTTCACCAGGAGTAGACCGAGCCACTGTTCGCCTCCTCAAGGCATGCTGGCCGAGCGTCAAAACACTGATCCGGGAGATCTTTGCATCGTGCCTAGCTTTAAACTACTATCCAGAAGGATGGAAGCTAGCGGAAGTGGTGATGCTCCCCAAGGTAGGCAAGAAAGATAAAACGTCACCGCGCTCATGGCGGCCGATAGCCCTGATCTCTTGCATTGGAAAGGGACTCGAACGATACATAGCCAGTCAAATATCCTGGACAGCTCTAAGACACAACGTGATCAGCCCACAGCACTGCGGGGGCACTCCCAAGGAGATCAGGAACGGATCTGACTGCTGCTTTCACTCACGATGCAGAGCTTGCACTAGCAACTGGTAACGTAGTCTCGATTGTCACGATGGATGTACAAGGAGCCTTTGACGCTCTTCTAAAGCGCCGACTCCTAGACCGAATGATCAAGCAAGGATGGCCAATCTCGCTGCTCAGGCTTATAGACTCGTTCCTTACAAACAGAAAAGTCAGGGTGAGACTCGAAGGCACTACAACAAAGGAATATCCAGTAGCATGCGGTACTCCCCAAGGGTCCCCATTATCACCTATACTTTATATGCTATATCTTGCCGAGCTCCTCAACCGAGATACAAAATACCGCTTCGGCTATGCGGACGACATCGCGATCTATCATTCCTCCAAACATCTATCTACGAATGCCAGGATCCTCCAACGACGTGTTCGGCAGATCATCCGATGGGGCAAGGACAATAAAATCCTATTCGCCCCAGAGAAATTCGAGCTACTCCATATAACCAGGCGGCACGACACAACCAATCCACCATTAGTCGTAAGCCCGGATCTGATAATCACTCCAGTACCCATCGCAACCAGTGAAAGCATCCAGCCTACTCTAAGATGGCTTGGAATCTTCTTCGATCGCCGGCTCTCATTTCTACAGCATGTCAAAACACGTACAGCGAAAGCCATGAAAGTAGCCTCGCATATCAGATCAATAGCCCGGACTCTGCATGGGCCACCAGCCTCCTTTCTGAGAAAAGCAGTGATCACCTGCGTTCTTCCAGTGGCGCTATTCGGCACTGAAGTATGGTACGCCGGTAGATCGAAACCCAATCTAGGCCAACACGAGTCAAGTATAAGCACAGGCACCAAAGGTCACCTCCGCTATATCAACAAAGTGATCAATACGGCTGCAAGAGGAACAATCCCAGTATACAAAACTACACCGACTGCAGCACTTATAAAAGAAGCTGGCCTGCCATCAGGGATAGTTGCATTGGAACACGCCAAGCTGAGATTCGCTCTCCGCTTACAAACGATCGACAGCAGGCACCTGCTAGTGAGCCGCTTGAAGCCCACTATACGGAAAAGGGGGCGAGGGGCTGGCACAGCTAGAGGGCCTCTCACAAGGATCCAGCGGCTCGGCCTGATCATCCCAGAAACCCAACGGCCGAAACTGCTCCGCCCACACGTCTCGCCGGGATGCAGAACCGATCCTACAGAAGGGCGAACCAAGGAAGAGGCAGCACAGGCCTTCAAGGAGTGGTGGCCAAAGCTCCCGCCCGAAGACTACTCGATCTTCTCAGACGGATCCGAGCAGACTATAGATCGCAAGCACCACGTTGGCTACGGTTACGCGATCTATCGCAACGGTACTCAAATAGCAACCGGATACAAACAGATCCGCAGTGACTCACACGTGTTCGATGCAGAAGCGATAGGAGCATGGCGCGGACTGGAGCACCTGATCAGCACACTCGCAGGTCCCCCAAACGGTAGGATCTGGATGTGTATCGACAGCACATCAGTCATCTGGGGTATGCGAGGAGATGCGCCGCCTACATCGCAATGGGCTTTCCACAAGTGCCACAAGGCAATCAGACAACTCAATATCAGAGTAAAGTGGTCCCCTGGACATATGGAGATCGAAGGCAATGAGGAGGCGGATCGCCTAGCGAATGCAGGAGCAGTTGGACCCATGGATCAAGCGGCCGACAAGTTACCCACGATCAGTGGTGTGCGAACGATCTTTCGTAAAAAGTGCCTGCGCGCAGAGACTGACTGGTGGAAAGAGGTAATTGCCTCCCTCTCGTCTAGCTATAAAAAGTGGTCCCCCAACTACAATACAAAGGAGCCGAAAGAACTAGCTCTACCCAGAGGAGTTCTTCATCGACTACTAGCTATGAAAACAGGTCACGGCGATTACGCTGCATATCACCAACGCTTCAAGCATCAAAACAGCAAACAAGACTGCTCATGCGGTATGGAAAAAGAACCATATCACTTCTTCAGATGCGCAATAAACAATCTAAAGCGCTCAAACTGGCCCCTCTCTCCAACAGAGATACGCTCCGACAAACAGGCGATCACATATATTAAAAAACTCTTATATACACCCAGTAAGCTCACTCAACTGATTGTAGACTCAGAATTCTATACTCAGATCTGCCCCAATTACTAAAGGGCCTCGGAAAAAGGTTTACCTTTTCAACAAAGCGCCTGTTCCCCTCATTAACTCTTCACTCAACTGATCACTCTAATACATATTACCTCTCAAAACCGCAAAACACAAACCCAACATACAGTGCAAGAGCGCTGACGCTCAGTTAACCAAACAGCAATCCACCCCCCCCCCCCCCCCCATTCCAGTCAAGGGATCAAAGCCTTCATCGAGCCTACTCACCCGGGAACCAAGCCCCACCCTAACAACAACCCAGATCAGACATGCCCTTTTACTATAAGAGGAGGATCATACACGCAAAGGAGCGAACAGCCCCTGGCATTGAAGTTAAACTGTTAAATTTGGCTGCGACGATCACGCCGCTTAAAAGCTCCTTATCTTAGCACGTCTCAATACCCCAAGGGAGGTTCGAAGTAGACGTTAATCAATATAAATAAATAAATAAATAAATTAGTGTTAGAGTAGAAAGATTCTATCCATCCACTCCTTTATCTCAATGCAACAGATGCCAGGGATTCGGCCATAATGAATCATACTGCAAAAAACCTCCAGCTTGCGGACTTTGCGGTAATAATCATGCTACAGCCGGTCATTTCTGTATAATCTGCCAAGCAAAAGGCAAACCATGCCAACATCTAAGTGTCAAATGTGTTAATTGCAAAGGAGAACACAAAGCTAACTCGAAAGTATGTGAAGTATATCTATCAACCATCAAGAAATCCAACTAATGCTGTACAACAATACTCGCATTCTTCAAATCAATCTAAACAAGAGCCCTCAAGCAACCGAAAGTGCTCTCCAACTTGCTTTAGAACTCAAAATTGATCTCATAGTTATTCAAGAACCCTGGATCCTCACGAATCCTGAGAAAGACTTCTCCTCAACCAGATCTATCGCCCACTCCAGCTTCTCTCAACTCCTCCCAAATAATCCTTCGAACCTGCGTCCCCGAACTATGATCTACATTTCAAAAGGATTCAAACCGCTAGTAGCCCTAGCTCCCAACTCCCCTAATGATCCAGATATTCAAATTATTGATATCACTCAAGGAAACCATACAATACAACTCATCAATATCTACAATGAAGCGGACCAAGCCAAAGAAAAAGGCCACACCATCGAAAGATGCCTTTTCAATACCCCTCTTACTCATCACACCATCCTCGTAGGAGATTTCAACTCCCATCACCCTTGGTGGGACCCCTTCTCTAACAAAAGCTCAAATGCCGACCTACTCAACGAATGGTTTGAGGATCACAATCTCATTCTATTTAACGAACCAGGCACGAGCACCTTTTATCGAACAAATATGACAAATCCAAGTGTCTTAGACCTTACTTTAGCCACAGATTCAGTATCTCCCTATATCACTGATTGGCAAGTCCTCCCTGATCTTGGATCAGATCACTTAAGCATTCTCTTTGAAGTAAAGGGCACTTCATCCCGTACAACGAACATAGCTCAGCCAGCAAGATTCAACACAAAACTTGCGAATTGGGAAAAATTCGCGAATACCCTCAAATCGAAAATATCGATATCAACCATCTTAAATTCGAGTGAATACCTTAATATCGCTACCTCAGAATCCAACTCTCTGGATTCCCTTCTCGACAAGAGCCAATACATACAATTATTGGATGATGCTGCAAAAGAATTCACCCGAATAATCACTTATTCGGCTGAAACCAGTATACCGAGAATCAGGTCCACAAAAAGAGCTAAACCCTGGTGGTCTCCAGAGCTGAAAGCCCTTCGAAAACGACTCTCTAATGCATATGAGAACGCCAAGCTTTACCCGGAAGACGATATGTTCAAGAAAATCTACCAGTCAGCCAGGAATCATTACTTCCAAGCTATTAAAACAGCAAAGAAAAACCATTGGAATGAGTTCCTTGAAAAAGAGGATACCCAATCCATATTCAAGGCAATGTCATACACAAAAGACATGCAAACCGAACGAATCCCGAATATTCGATCTAATCCCTCCAAACTAGAAAATTCTTTCGAGGGAAAATGCTCTGCATTTAGATCGACCCTATTTCCTCCTCCTCCATTCACCCCACCGCCCAATTGGGAAAGCTATGAACAATCTAAGAAATGGGAATGGCCTGATCTTACAGAGAGCGAACTCCTAAACGCGTGCTCTGCAAAAATCAAAGGGAAGACCCCTGGCCCCGATGGGATTACTCAAGATATCATTATTCAAGCGTACAAAGCAATACCAAAAGCATTCTTCACCCTCTTCAGTCATCTTATCAACCTCGGTTACCATCCTTCTTGCTGGAAACAAGCCACTGGAGCGATACTCAAGAAACCTTCGAAACCAGACTACTCGGCCCCAAAAGCTTATAGAGTTATCGCTCTACTAAATTGCCTTGGCAAGATAAGTGAAAGAATTCTGGCTCAAAGGCTTAGCTACTTAGCGGAGACTACGCAATTACTTCATTACTCTCAAATGGGTGGAAGACAAAAGAAATCAGCCATCGATACAGCAATCTTACTCACTACCGAAATCGAAAGAAATTCAAGATCCAAGAAGAAAACCTCAACTCTCTTCCTGGATGTTAAAGGCGCCTTTTAATCTTTAATATCAGAACAGTTCTAGACCTCAGAAATTCTCATTCCAAATCCAGCTCGTTCTCATATCATGTTAATGACCTTGTACGCAGCCAGGGTCCGTCTAGTATCATGAGCCAATTAGTAGCGCACAAGCAGCATTGCACCAAGTACCATATCTACTGTGCTGACAATATAATTTGGAGAAAGTTGGTTTTTAGAAAAGATGTTTCCAAAAAAGCGTTTCCCGAAAGTCTAGAGCGATGCGGGCATCGGGCGTTGTACGAATTTTGATTAGGACCATGCTAGGTACTTGATGACCCATCCACTGTGACGGGAATCTAAGCCGCGATATTTCATGCGAGTTTGGAGAGAAAAAGTGGATGCGGATCTACGTTCTATCAGATCAATGAAGATGACAATAATGATGCCCCTTTAATTAAAATGTGTGACCATTAGAATGTCCTCAGCATTGGTATCTTCGATACCATGGATGTTGAAAGTGCCAAAGCTGAACTTCAGAGGGAACGAAGGGCGCACTGGACGAGTATTGCGAACAAAGAGGAGAAACGACGTGTTCAGAATCAAGTCAACAAATGCGTATCACGCTGGAGAAAAGAACAAAGATTTCATCCTGTTACAGCCGAGGACTACCATCTATTGATATCCCAACTTCGAAATATGCGTGAAGGTAAAACAAAGACAAGAGAAGGGAGGCCAAGGAGATATGGGGTTTCTGGGTCAAAGAGGCGTACAAGCCAGCGTTTGACTCATAAACGTCGGAAGTCCGGTACAGAGAGTTCAGATGATGAAGACACCTCACCTGTTGACTTTCCCGAAGAGACTATCATTGTTGAAAATCATACTACCCAATCCCCAGTCACCTCACAGAGTAGCAACTCTGAGCACGGTGTCTCGAATAAAATCAGTGCAGATTCTGATAGCATTCCGATTAATCCTTTCGACTCCTACGATCCACACACGTACTCAAACATACCACTATTGTTTGGCGAAAATTGGCATTGCCCAGATGATTATGACAATCTCACACCTCTCTCGGGCATGTTTTATTCCAACGAAAATCACACTGGTGATGGTGGGATTGAATCTTTTCAGCAGGATATGATATGTGATAGAACTCGTACGCATTCACAAATGGAAAGCAACCACACAATTACAAACAGACCACATACCTCACCGGAGAATGAGAAAAGTTCGCATGGGTCAAATAATTTCCTCTCCGAATCTCATCAGACAACCGTAGAGGCCAGCATACACAATTCAGTACAGCCTGTGAGTGGTGGTCATAATGAGGAGGTTGAAATACGGCCGTCTAAATCACTACCACTTCCACCAGAGGAAGGTGACGATAGAATACAACAAGAGAAGAGATTTGATGGGACTCACTTATGTGTTTTGATGGAAGTGATAAAGAATCAATTAAAAAATGAGAGAGAAGAGAATGGAATTCAAGAAAAGTTCGTCTCAGACATACAACCTCCACTTGCAAGACGGGATAATTTGGCTCATGTGGTTAAACGCTTGATTTGTGTATTGGAGAAGAAAGGTTCAACGGAGTTGGTGGATAGATGAACTGTTAAGCAAAAAGAGGAGAGAGAGAAGAAAGAAAGGAGGGAGAGGGAGAGGGAGAGGAAGAGGCACACGCAAACACTATGAATCTTTGACATATGCAACCAACGAGAGTTGTACTTTGTTTTCATACCCATATATCAAAATGAGATTAATAATTAATTCACCTGTGATTCAATAACTTTCCTTTCGATCAACTATACTATCAAGATGAAATTAGTTGAAGAGAGGGGGAATCTGAAGTAATATTAAAATCATGTAATCGAAAATGATTACACACTTGGAGTATACAAATAATATCTCTCTGTCTTAGAATCGCGTAAATATTGTTGTCAATGCTTCTAAAACCTGTTTTAATTAATCTACGGAAGAATATAACATTTTTACATATGAGATTTACATAAAGGGAAGGTGAAGCAAAATACATGCTAATATAAGTTAGCAATCTTTCTCTACTCTGCCTCACTCTAACTAAAGTTGAGATGTGTGTGTATATACGATACTAATCTAATTAACGACTCAGAAGAATCGTAATTAGATTCTTAATCATGTGACTTGGCTGCCTTTTCCACAAATCGAACAATCACTCGCACGAAATTATAGAAAGATGTCTAATTAACTTTGTAATATTCTCTGCAATTGTTTTGGTGAAGTTTTTCTTTGAAAACATAATACAAATAAATTGCTCCGCTCAATGTCTTGCTGGGAGCTTGTTATCGAATTTCTTTACCATTATTCTCCAAGGGGAGAATCAATCAACATTTTATTTGTGAAAGAGGGACAATCCCAAGCCGATGAAAAATAGAAGGTAGATAATGTTACTGTACAGACGGATGTTGAAGTTTCGATTCGCAATCATCATTCTCCGTACACCCAGACTATCCGAAGGAAAAGATTTGAATACTGAATCGATAAATCAAACGGGCCTACGCGTACTTGGAAAAGCACTGACATTTTACTTGTGTGGATTTTACAATAATTAACTAGAAAGATGATCAAAAGGTTGAAACTGGAATACGTTATCGGGCCGTAAGTCGAATTACAATTAGAAACCTGACTGTTACGAGACAACCCCTAAGAAACCATCTGGGGAACGTATGATGCACGAGCCATGATGATAATCATAACTTTAAAAGTCCGAAGACTATACCGGGGAAGTTCGCTCTTAAACGGGCATGCATCGGTGATGCGGAAGCCTAGGATCACTTCTCATCCACATTTCCAAATTCATTCGTGATTTAGAGCCGATTGAACGATAAGGTACATGGGTTTAGATCGGGTGGAGTCAAGGATGAACGGATGAATTCCTCCGCTCAACTCGGCAATGAGTAGTGGTAGGTGAGACCCTGTTATATTTTGTGATATAAACTGCAGGATCAACTTTGGAGCTAATTAATTACCCACCCTACTGCGTCTGCTTGTTCCCCGGATATTAATGAACACACAAGAAAACAAGATAACGCAGCAAAGTGTAATATAAAGTGGAGACTTTAAACTCGGACCTTTGTATTTGATCCAAACTGTCGGGATTTGATGTGGGGAAGATTCTTATCTTCCTTTCAACCCTGTTGTATTGTGTGACATGAGCTGCAGAATGAACTTTGGAATTTACTCATTGAAACATTTCATTGGGTTGAGATACCTTTTTCATCTCGAATATTGAATTACCCCTAGCGATGTGAAGTGAAGGCTTTCAAGCTCTTAATCGTTGTGTCTGATCCAAACTGTCGGAACCTGATGTGGGAGATAATTCGTATTTTACCTTGATTGTGTCTATTATCTTTTTGAAAGACGTGTGCTGACATGATACCATGAGTAAAGCAAGGTTGATGGAAACACGATATACTTCTACACACACAACAAGGATGGAACTTTCCTCGTGAAGTCACACATTAACGAAGCAGTCGCAAGTCTATTTTTAATCATGCATTAGGCATGTCAATCCACATCTCGCTGGATAAATGAATGAAGGCTAGAATTGACAATTACAATACTGTCATTCAGAACAAGATGCGAAATGAAGCAATTTTGATTAAGTCACCATCATTAGTGATAGAATATGCCTTTCTGGCTGCATATTATATTCAAACCGAAAGGCCCAAAGTAATGCTTTGCACAATTTGGCATTTAAAAATAGGATAGCACTGCCATTCCATAATTAGGTCCCAATGTCATTCGCTTGGCTGACCGACCTTCAGATATGAAGTAGGAATTTGAGATCATTCGACGTAAAATAGAAACTATTTTCTATCTTGGTCTAAATGAGTCTCAAGGACAGTTTTCGAGTATGTTGGATCTGCCATCTCAAAGTCGCTCGCACATTTCGTACGGAGAGATCCCTGTAGTTGCTCACCGAGTTTTCAGATGTCTTGCGTGCGAACAATACATTGTCTTTCCTTCAAACTTAGCAAACGTAGCTTCAGTTCACAGCAGCATTCCAAAATTGAATACACCATGCCTCGAGACCCCCAATGGGTTGGATCTCTTACAATCAATCTGTTATGATCCCAACTCCTATCCACTCTCTTATCCGGATCTTTCGGGCCTAGTACAATCAGTATCCTCGTCATCATCTAGTCTTCCAAACCCTCTTTCCTTTTGCTCACCAGACCTCCCCCAGATTCCATTTCCTCATGCCACAGATATATCAGTGGATCCAGTTTTTGATGCATATGATGCACCTAGCTACGGATCCATAATAGAGAATGAGCAGGTGGGATTGCTGCGCTCAGAGGTTGAGCGTCTCAAAGATGTGCTCCAAACATTTGAACAAAGGTAAAATGAACTTCACTCTCTTCTCATCGCATTGATTAAACTATTGAAAAAGTAGCCAAATGAATAATAACATCTCGATCTCGAATTCTCACGAGAACACGATTGGCACTAGCGCTCTTCGAGACGAGATTCTTGATATGTCTGCTCAGCTTGAGAAAGCTATATGTGAGCGAGACAACCTAGAGAATAGAATACATATAATCGAGAACTATCTTCCCTCGTTGGTTGCATGGGCGATGGAAATGACGCAGACGGTAGATCGGTTAAAGGATTCTCGCAAGACTAAGAAGCAAAACAAGACAAGATAATAATTAAAAATAAAAATAATATTTTTTTTCTAGTAGTTCAATGATCACAGTATTTTTTCTTCTTTTTTTCTTTCTCAAGGCATTTGAAGTTAAAAGCTATTGAATGTGATATTGTCATTGGAAGGTGAGAAGCAGTACATGAAACTCTAAGCACTGTTGAAAAGATCTGTAGAAAGCAATTTATATAGTATCTCATCATCACGATCAACATATTCAATGAGGTCATTTAGTGACAATTTGAGTTTAAAAATCGTAACCTTCCCCGCGTCACCAGTCAGTTATTACCCTGCTTGTATATCTGGAGAGAGTAATGGCAATATTATAGCTACCATTTACAAGGATGGATGGGAGAAATATTTTTACTTTACAATTACCTAGAAAGCATCTCAAAAGAAACCCTCTGGAGCCCCTGTATATTCCGCAGGTTCATCTAAAGCCATTAGGATCTTCATCCTCTGTTGTTGCATTTGCTGTTGCATTTGCCCTTGCAACTCAATGAGCTTTTGTCGGAGATTTTGATTCTGTCTCTCCAAACAAATAATCTTTTGTTTCAGCTGGAAGATATTACCCCTCTTAAAACGTCTATCTACGATCGGTGTTCTAACTTGAATTTCAGTTTGATTTGATGCCGGTGTATAACCTCCTTCAAGATTGGGGGCCATAATCATTCAAGGTATAGTATGTATGTATTGTGTACTACGGGTATTTAAGCAAGCACCTAAAAGTGGCATTTGAATTTCTATTTATGGATCTTTCTTCTAATTGTGATTGTATATGTCATCAAATAGATGCCTTCCATTCCATTGGAATGTCGTCGTCCAGAGCTAAAAACATACCATCCCTATCACCATCAAAGATAGAGCTCGTAGGTATATAAGTCACTCCCATTCCTTTGGCGAGAAGATAAATTACGGTACTGAGATGATAAAAATGAGAAGTCAACAGCATACCTTGTGGCTAGAGCCCTATCTCAGGCAAAAAGAAGTAGCTTTGCAGAAAACCTCTCGCTTGGATGACATAATAAGTCAGACACATGACGAACCAAGCTTATTACTATTCATTGGCAAGTCGTCTAAGAGTAAAGCCCTGCGTTACCTGGCGACCCCTTTGAGATCCAAGCGAAATGGTCGGGATTGTGGAGAGATTCACCTCTTATTAGATAAAGGAACCCAAAGTATACAAAGTAGACCTCTGTTATTCGCCGATGGGCCAATTCCCGATATTGAAAACAACGTAAAGGACATTGAAGAATGCTTAGATGTTGAACCCATCAGTCAAAACCTTCAGTGGGCTGGTGGTGATCTCAACGTTGCTCTATCGAACATCTACATCAATCTATTAAGTCCCTTTACCGATGTTGTCTGTCTCTTCCTATCGGATTTTGGTAATTTGAGCAATGTGGCAGATTTCATAGCACAATGGCTCAACAACTTTGGTAGTCGCACTATTTCACCAGTTTGTTATCCGAGATTACTTATAGTGGTTGATAATTCCACAATTGCTAACCCTGATAACTCTTGGGAAAGTTGCTGGAAGATAAAATTCTTTCGATTACTAAAGAAGAAGACAACAAGGCAGCTCAGGGAAGCATTCTCTTATGTCGGAATGCATCATCTCTTCACAAATGATCAGACCCACGAGTTTCAGTATTCAGCACTTAAGGATCGACTGCTAAATGAATCAGATATCATTCGATCGATCAAAATTGAACACCGAATACACTTTGTAGGAAAACATTTCAATGCACTTTTCGATTATGCTCATGACCATTTCATTCTTGATATGGGAGCATGCTTTAATTTCATCAAGGCTTCCCGATTGTCAAATCCAGTATCCCCTAATTTAAAACAGCATCTTCTCAAGTTTCTCAAACACTTCCAGGATGTAGAAGAGGTTAACAGGTTTGCATTGCCCGTCATTGCTTCTTGTATACTGCTCGACAGCTTTCCTCCCGAGATGCATGGTAAGCTTGTGTAATATGCTTGACAAGGCGTCAATTAACAATCGCGATAGATTTTGATCCCATCGAGATTTTCCAAACTCTCTATCAAACCACTTGGAGAAAAGTGACGGAGGAACACCCCCTGGTGATGAGAAAAGAAATTTTCTCGATCGAAGAGGTAATTAACAAGCTTTATCTAACAAAGTTTGCAAACAGTCAAGATTTTAAACCATCGCACACGCATACCATATCGTCATTTCGAGACACTTGGAAGAGCATTCACAGTGACGCTACCTGTCTAATGTGTCTTTGCCGAAGGCCCGAGTATAGTCTACCTTGTGGACACGCCTTTTGTGGAGTTGACATTCAACGTTTTGGTACCGCCTTGAATACAAGCTCACATAAGTTCACTGTTTCGTCCTGTTTCCTCTGCTCCCAAGATACTTCAGGAGCACAATTTAGATTCAAGCCAAAGACCAAAGGCGTAAATGTGCTCGGAATTGATGGTGGTGGTGTTCGCGGAGTCATCCCGCTGCAGGTTCTGTTGCTCCTAGAGCAAAAGCTTAAGCCATACCTGCCTCAATTCCCGATTCAAGACCTGTTTGACATTCGATTTGGAACTAGCTCTGGTAAGTTGTTATTCGTAACTACTATCCCTTACTCACTAGATGCTTTAGGTGGAATCATTGTCATGAGCTTGTCGTTCAAAAATCGATCAGTAACGCAATGCCTAAAGGACTTTGAGATCTTTTCTCGCGAAGCCTTCGATCGTGGATTTGTTCCTTCAAATTTTATCCTCTCTCGTCTGAGGGAACTTTTCATACCCCGCTTTGCAGATTCCATCTTTTCTCGTTTGAGGGAACTACTCATATCATACTTTGCAGATTCTCTATATTCGGCTCACAACCTCGAAGAGAGTCTTCGTACTCACTTTGGAGATGAGATGTCACTAATGGAATACACTAGCGCAACATCCAAGGGAGTAAAAGTTGGCGTCACAGTAACGGGAGTTCCTCATGCAGAATTAGTCCTTACCAATTACAATGGGGTTGGTTCACGATCGTCCAAGTCTGGTATGTATAATCATCCAATGTCTTGACGACGTAAGTTGACTAATCTCTCAAAAGGATACCAACACGTGCTCTCGGATCAAACTTCCAATCGAATTCGTGCATGGGAAGCGTAAGCGGTTCAAAGACTTTCCACATTTGAGAAAGAAGAGAAAGAAAAACTGACAAAGTTTCCAGGGCTAGATGTACCTCTGCTGCACCATGGTAATTTTTTGATGCATATACTCCCTATACAAAAAGCATATACTGAGAGATTGCTAGGTACTTCACACCATACTACGTCGACGGTGCTGGTGAATTGAACGATGGTGGGTTGTGGAGGAATAATCCAACTGATATCGCCATTGCCGAGGCGCGAGCCCTGTATCCTACGATCGCCGAGCCAGACGTTGTTCTTTCTTTAGGAACGGGACACCAGATCGATGAAGATGCTAATGTATCTAGTTCATTCCCCACCGAGGCTTCACCCTTACTTAGTTCTCCGGTTGTCTCGACGGCTACAACCCTCCACGGTGTACAGCCTCGAGGACTCTGGCGCAGCGGCTTCGTCACGAGATGCTTAGAATCTTTCTTGGGCACCATGGATGGTCAGAAATTTTACGATCTCCCTAACCAATGGAATCGTACCGCCGGTGGGTCGGAGGAGCGATACTTTCGTTTCAATACACAACTTCGAGGAAAGGCACCTGATCTAGATGATGTCAGCACTATGCCATTACTCAAATTCGAGACGAGAAAGCAACACCTAGAAAATGGATCTTTAGATGAGCTTGCAGATTCTCTGATCTCTACACTATTTTACTTTGAGTTGACCTCAAGACCAATAAAGGACAGAAGCTCGATTAGTTGTCAAGGCTATATCTTATGTATCATAGATCCAGATGAAGAAGAAGACAACAAACTTTATACGTTACTCGATGGGTTAGCGAAGGAAGGATCTAAGTTCTATGTTGCACATTGTCCTTTGTTAGGCCCTATCAATAGCCCAACAAATATTGATCCCATCACCAAGCAATTCCGAGTCAAGGTAGAGTTGAAAGTGCGAGATCTCAATAGCCCAATACCAATATCTCTTCAGATTGGCAAAAGCAAACAGTCCATAAGAGAAGGTAAAAATATTAGTGCATCCCCATTTACCATCAATGGACTTTTAAAAACACAAGGGTGGAAAAATCCCTTTGGCCATGCGGATCACGGACCTACTGACCCAGATAATCTCAATAGATCTTCACACAAATACACAAGAGCTTCAAAAAGGTATTCGGAAGTAAAAGAGAGAGATGGTTCTAAAAGACAAAGGCGTTGACCTGTTCAACAATTTAAATAATAATCTAGATCTTATCTCACAACAAACTTTGCGTTACTTTATGCTCTCTCTTCCATCAAGAGTCATTTTCGGGGGGGGGGGGGGGGGGGGGGGGGGCTTTATAGAAAGGAAAACATTGGCGATTTCGAATTGCTCTTTAAGTCGCACACCCCACTTTTGGGCCACCTTTTACACCAAAACTAGCTGTTTTGATACACTAACGTCTCTCCCTGCGTAGCGAGACACCCTGTGTGCAGAGACTGACCAATGAAATCGCAAAGATTCTGATTTTGTCTTCGTAATATCTCTTTGAAACCAACAACAGTAAAAAATGTTCCTATCCAGACTTCGTAGTATGTTCTTTACACTATTTCTCTTGATGTAGTAATATATTTATCTCGAGATTCATCCAATTTCATTGGTCTGTCTCGGCACACAGGGTGTCTCGCTACGTAGGGAGGGACGTTATAGATCTTTTGATAGATTTTGTTCTGGTGCTTTAGCATTTTCTTGTGGGAGATGGCAACTTATATGCTGTTTTGCGTTGTACACAATTAATTGTCATCTCAATGTAGCAGTTGTTTCAAGCTGCAAATGTGGGGTTGACGATTGAATCACTGTCACTTTTGTATCTGACTACTAATGATATAAAAGAAAAGCCTGTGTGGTATAGATTTATTTAGCTAAGCTATACCAACGGTACGAGTTTCACGCTGATGATGACATAAAAGCTTGCGTCTTTGCCCATCCACCCTCTTGTAAGCTACACCCTCAACCACACGCTGATAAATATGTATGAAAAACTCCCAACCAAGGTAAATCGACAATTTCAGAATCAAAAGATGTCAAGAAATAATGATCTTCCTCCCCCATACAAGGCCAAAGATTATGAACGGAGCTCCGAAGAATGGGAATCCACTCTAATACCCACTATGCGACAATTAAGTCCCTGGGAACAGAAGAATGCCATCGTATTTAATGTACCAGAGCTCTGTACGTATATCGTTGATCGTTCTGCTTTGACTGGTAATTATGTTCTCCTCTCCAACTATTCCCAATCAGCCTATGAAAAAACACCTAACCCTCCCCAGCAGGTCACACACGCATTGCCCTCGCCCCTCTCCGTCTCTATGGTAAAGATGAGGTCTACTTCGGCAGTTTCAAATTAGGTGAGCTCAAGTGTTGTCTCGAGCACGGCTTCAAGAACGGTCTCGAGAGAGGTGCTAAGCATGGCTTTAAGACAGATTTCATGACTACCTTCAAGAATCACCTCAAGCGCAACAAAAATACCGATGCCGTTTATTATGGGTACGTAGCAAATCATTCTATTGATTTTCTCGATATGAGAGAGAAAAGATTGAGGGGAGAAATCATGGAGGCTTGGGTTCTCGATGGAATGAATTTCAGCTCAGTCGATCGGATCAGCAAATCGAAGTTTTGGGCTGTGGTGTATATGATAAAGATGCGTATTATCAAAGGCGCGTCCTGGGAGTACAAACCCTAGGTTGTGTTCTTACATATGAGTCTGTCTCTTGGTATTGTTTTGCATCTGGAAAATAATCAGGTTGGCGCTGGGAAATAGTGGTGCATGGATATCCTTGATTTTTTGGTTTTCATTGATCATAGATCTCGTAGGCCTTATAGTTAAACAAAATATGCGCACTGATAGTAGCGATTCAATTGTTTAGTTGGTTGTTAATGCCAGGATAATTTCAATCGTGAGATAGGCTCAACTGAAGCTGACCTACTTGTGTCAATTACGAAACTATAATTACCCTTCTAACATGAATCGAAATTCATCATCAGATTTATGATATCAATCCAATCATGGTTGTACTTGCACAGTTTTGCTCCCGAAAGTAACTTTCATCGCTCATGAAGATTCTCATTGGCATATAACGTAACGTATGGGGAGCTCGTGCATATGGGGAGTTCGTGCATTTTGCCCCACCACCCTACCAAAAACTACTTGAAATCGACTACAATACAGCTTCCAGTAGAATCTGAATCAGTAGAATCACTTAGTACCTCTTCCTCTTCCTCATCCTCTTCTACCTCTTCAATAGGCCTTTTACGTGGCCGTCCCCGTAGCTTTTTTGCGACCGGTCTCTTTTCAGCCTCCCGAGCGATTTTCAATACTTCAGTAGTACTGAAGACAAATTGGCCCTGCAATCTAACCCTCTTGCCCTTTTTATGAGTCTTTCGTTGATTGAGTATCGCTCTCTGTTCTTCAAGTTCCTTTCGAATCACTACAAGTTCGGCATTCTGCTTTTCGAGTAGCTGGGTTACCCGTCTCGCATATCGACGGGTTGGACTTGCAGCAGGCTCGTTACTTGCTAGAGCTGAATTAAATACTGAGTTTGCTTCCCGGAGTTCTGTTCCATCAGGAGGAGAGCTTTTCAACACCGAGAGGTCTAGCTGAGGGGTTTTTCTTGGTCGCTGGGGGGTAATAGGTTGAGGCTGGAAGGGTACGGGTAGCTGATTAAGCACTCTACCACTACAAAACGGGACTAAACCAGCGCCTCTCCATCCGCTACGTATATTCTCGATAGATAAGGCCTTTTTACGGATAGTTTGGTATAGTGTCACCCATTCTGCCCGCTGGAATCGCGTGATGCCAGTGCGGACAAGCCGATCGATCTCAAGCGCGTGGTATTTCTTCATTGGGCCAAACACCCCTACATCTAGCGGTTGGAGCAAGTGGGAGCAGTGGGAAGGTAGAATAAGGAGGTCGATGTTGTTGTCGATACAGAAACTGATCATATTGCCAGTTATATGGCTGGAATGGCCATCTGCAATGAGTAGTCGTGGTTTGTCTCCAGACTTTTGTCGAGATTCAGGCTCAAATACAGTCCGCAACCACTCAAATCCATGACTGTCTGAAGTCCAACCGCTGTTACTTGTTGAGAATCTCCAATCCGCTGGCACTTCTTGTGGTATCCAGCTTGAATTGGTGTTTTTGGCTTTGAATATAACCATGGGTGGGAGAGCCCCACCAGCAGCATCGACACACTCAATTGCAGTTATCCATTCTTGCCGTCCAGGTGTAGCCTTCCAGCTAGATTTCTGAGTAGAATCGACTATTATACGCGTAGATTGGGTGCTTCCTACCGCGAATCCCATCTCGTCCATGTTATAGACGTTCTGGAGTTCGTACTTCTGTTCAGCAAAACGCGACCGGAACGCACTAAACCACTGGGAGATCTTATCGTATGTAGCCCCTTGTTGTCTTGCCGACTCTAATTGTCTAGAGTACGTTCCCTTTAGTATAGGGTATCGATTTAAGAACCGGTAGAGCCATTCGTGGCCAATTGGAGGTAGTTGAGTACGCTGAGGATGTAAGGAGGGGCTAAGCTTGACGCGTCCCTGGCGAATTTGTTCAGCTGTTTCTATGACCAACGCAGGAGTTGCTGGATATCCAGTACTGGTAAGACGTGTAATCCATCGTTCTAGGGTCTTTTCTTCCGCGTTTGATAGTATTTGGGCCTCCTCATGGGCTGTTGCGTTAGTTTTCCGTCCAGCCATTCAATCACGTAGTGTTTGAACTGGAACTTGAAAATGGAGTGCTGTAGCCCGAATCGACTTAAACTCTTTCTTTTTCCAGCTAGTTATTGCCTTCTGCATATCCTCTTCGGTATACACTTTAGCAGTTGCTTTTTTATAGCCCATTGTGGGTGGTTGTAGGGATTAGTAGGTAGGGTGGTAGGGCAAAATGCACGAGCTCCCCATACGTTACGTTATCCAAATTCTCCCAAATTATTGTTCCTATCCCTATCCCCATCTCCCTAGGATCGTCAGGTTGGATAGAAAAGCTTATAACCATCACAAACTCTATGCATGCATCCACAATATCGGTGTCTCCTTCCATGGATAAGAAGCTAAGCCCGGACACGAAATCTTCAGTTTAGATTGTGGGGGGTTGATGGCAAAAATTCCACGACTGATTTTGGCAAAAGAGAATTTATTCTTTCCATTTGAAACTCTACAAGAGCTGAATTTGGGGTGGGTAGATTCGAGTTGTTCGATTAGGGTTGGGGAGCCTGAGTCTGTCTTCTGATTAGAATTTTCGTCGCCGAGAAAATACAGAGAGAAACAACTTCAGAATACACACCAAAATTAAATCTTAGCTCGGAATTTGCAATTACCTTCTCCGTGCGAAAAAGTTGACTTCCATCTTTCTCCCTACCAATGAAATTGACCAAGGTATGAGGAGTGATTTCGCAAGCAATGTTTGTGATTTTTTGCTCGGGTATCAAAGTCCAGGTAAAGTGACCTATTTGAACAAATTCTCGGAGGGGGATGCCAGAACTTTGGATATCGCAATGAGCGGATAGATCAAATGTTGGAAAGCCATAGTAGCTGTACCAGTCTGATTTGGAGGTACTGCGAATGCTAATATGGCTATATGTGATGCCTTGGGCTAGATAACGGTTAACAGAAAGGATGAAAAGCAAGGCGTTGGCGGCGATAACGAACTGTGGACGGTGGTATTAGGAGCTGTATATATTTGTGTGAAAATGATGGATTAAGATAAGGTTATGGATGAGCCATTGAGACTAACCACATGATGACCCACCAAACGTAAAGAGAGCGATTGGGTGATTGATAACAGCTCTTCCATCAGAAGCTGTACCTAGCCCGAATATCGTGATATTTGTATCGCAAGCACCATAAGTTAAGCCGAGGTAAGTTATAAACATATAAAATTTATCAAGATACATTGTATTTCGTAAAGTCTCGATGACAGGTCGCATGCAGTTTGAAAAATATAAATGAAGGAGACGAAATTGATTTTGTGAGAAGATGAATACTTTTCAAATCGAGAAGAGGCGTAATATAAGAATCCATAAAGACTACCTACCTTATATTTATGTATTTCATCTCCATTGATCTAAGCCCAATAATTATACTGACTTTCGGCAACAGTTGGTAATGACAAGTCAGATAAGAACCAAACTACTGGGCCCTTACATTCATGTATGGACTTTGAAATATTACTACAAATATTAGATATATTATGTACAATATATTAACCATTAATACATCAATGGCGGTTAAAAATTTCAATGCTACAACTATACTTATTAGACTGTTTGTATAATGTGCTTCACACATACTAGCCTCCTTGAAGAAATGCTATTAGCTCTCATCGGAAAGCTGGATCATGGAACATAGTGATGATTGTAAACATTCATAACAAATTTGTTACAATCAATAAAAATGTCTGCTTCCACGGAATGGCAATGCTAGAACTTGAAACGATTATATGTTGGGCTTGAATATCCTATAGGTGCTCAATCGAAATTTATTTTAGCGACCCTTATATTTTGACTTTGAAGATCAAATCACGTCTCGAGAGATTCAAACAGTATATTTCACTACTGTAATTCTTATGGTTAAATTTGTTTTCGATTCCTCAAGAAGCTGAATCGTATTATGAAGAGACGAATCAAAAAATAACGATCCGTTCCCAGATTGTGTGTGATAGTAACTACCTTAGATTGAATGTCATCAAAACGTATGTTACTTAAGATGAAATCTATGTTGGCGAGTATTGTTCGATAGACTCATCATCAGAATGTATTCCTACGTTGGCTGGGAAATTTATCAAGCATCCAGAATAAATCTTCTATCTGATCAACAAGTATTCGAAGAATTGAAAGATGTGATGACAGGCCATAGGTATTCTTGGTACGCTATCGCTCATACGCTTCAATTACGATATTGTTGCAAGTCTCTAAGATTGGACCATTTTCAACCAGGAAATATCCTTTATGAATGGAATGTACTTTGTGATGAGAAGCTTTCCTGGAAATATATTGGATATCCGTCATTTATGAGTTTCAAATTTAATCGTGCATGCTTGCTTAACTTAAAGATCATCCCAATTCGAGTGGGGCTAGGATTCGAAGGTAAGGCAGCAGCATCCATCTCAACTTTTGGGGCTCCCTAAATAACACTTTTTTTTTAGCAATACGGATGGTGGAAGATAATATTGATGAAAGCTTTGATCTTCCCATCAATATGAATCTTACTATAACGTGGTTTATCAGCATGTGCACCATATCAGCATGTGCACCACTTTTACCTCAATTACCCACATTATATTAATATAAAATAACAACAACGCTATAAAATAGAATCAAATTATATACAATCTAAAGATCAATTAATGCTGGATCCAATTGACAAGTTCGTGCATTATGTGAAACACTACCGCATTTACTACATCGTCGTATAGCAGATTGCCTCCTTGTTGAAGAACTACCATTTGTGTACTCATCGCGTCGTATTTGATCATCTACATTCTCTTGCTCCAATATATCATGTCCATTTCCTACTGAAAGGGCTCCTCCTTTTCGTATAAAAGCCTTTTGAGCTCTGCGACGTTTACTAAGTGCTTCATTCGCTTTACGAAGATTATGAATCTCAGCAGTTAAAAGCGTATTCGTGTGAGCTAGGAGCTCTGTACCCTTAGCCAAAGCTGCAACTGTCTCAAATATAGGTGTAGGGGACTGCTTAGATGTTGTGCAATACGACTTTTGACTAAAGTAGATTGAGAAAGAGCTTCGGTAGGATTATGAGGTGTTTGAGATTGCCATATTCCAGGATCGGTTGAGGTTGACCTATTTGATGGAGTCCTTATTCGAATATCCAGCTTTGAAAGTACAGCTTCCGGATCAAATGGGATGAGCCCAGCTCCACGGAACCCAGCTTTCCCATTTGATATGGATATTGCTTCAGTATATGCAGTTTTGAAAGCTTGAAAGAACTCGATTTTGGTAATATGGGTGATATGTGCCTTGATAAAATTCTCGATCTGTCGACTGTACGAACGCTTTAAAGAACTAAAACAACCGATATCGAGTGGTTGAGTTAAATGCGAAGAATGAGGCGGTAAACCAAGTAGTATAATATTGTTTTCCTTGCAGTATTCCCGAAAAGCTACAGATTGATGACTTTCATGTCCATCAAGCACTAGCATACGATATCCACCTACTTTCTTACCTATAGTATGCTTATCAAAATGCTTAATCCATTCAAGACCGGTTTCATTATCTGTCCATCCATTGGGAGTAGGTTTTATAACCCAATCGTGTGGTAAACCGCTTTCAGTATACCAGTTTGAGAGGTGATATTCGCCTTTAACTAGCAGAAACGGAGGTATATTGTGACCCTCTCCATTTATACAAATAATCGCTGTAGCCCATTCTCGATTGCCAGGTTGTATAGCTTTACTTCTGCCGCATCGATCGGCTCTAGTGACTACTATATGTGATGATATTTGTCCCATCATAAAACCGGTTTCATCAAAGTTGTAGAAATCGCAATCGAGAATGCCATATTTCGCTCGCATATTCGCTAACAATCGAAACCACTTTCCAATAAGCTCTGAATCTTCTCAGAGAGCTCTTTGGAAGTCATAAACACGAGTAAAACGCGTCTTTAAATCTGGATGTCAGCGAAACACTTCAAAATACACCAAAATTCAGGCTCTTTTGTTATTAAAGGTTCTTTTCTTTTTAAGAAATAATAATTAACTATTAAAATATGAATAACAAGAAAAGACTAATTTTGGTGTATTTTCAAATGATCCACTCGGTGATAAAACACGTTAGTTGTTATTGTAGAAATAGTCTTTTGTAACGAAAATCGTGACAATTTCTACTTTTTTTAAAACATGATGGAAATATTCATATAAAAACTAGATTTCTAAAGAATCTAGATTTTAGCTATGATTTGATACCTTTTATCTAAGAAAAATAATGATTGGTTATTAAAACACGAATATTTTAAGAGGCTTGGTTTAGGTGGTTTTCAAAATGACCCGTACACTGATATGACCCACTCACTGATAAAACACGTTATCCAAAAGACCAGATTTCTATTATTATTTGATATTCTTTTTAATTAAGAAAATATTGATTGGCTATTAAAATACCATTACTAAAAAAGCTCAATTTTGGTGCATTTTTGAAGTGGGCCACATGCTGATGTGGGCCATGCACTGATAAATCACGTTAATCTTTATTATTAAATACATATTAACGTCTCTCTCTGCGTAGCGAGACGCCCTGTGTGCCGAGACAGACCAATGAAATTGGATGAATTTCGAGATAAATATATTGCTACATTAAGAGAAATAGTGTGAAGAACATACTACGAAGTCTGAATATGAACATTTTTTACTGTTGTTGGTTTCAAAGAGATATTACGAAGACAAAATCAGAATCTTTGCGATTTCATTGGTCGGTCTCTGCACACAGGGTGTCTCGCTGCGCAGGGAGGGACGTTATTTCGAGCGAGCACCTGAATATTCAACGGGCACGTTGGTTGCACAGAGGCAGCGCACAGTTTGTAAATAGCTAGTCTTGAGAACTTGAGTATGCCTGAGCCACCGTTCCCAAGACTCGGCAGATTGAGCGAGATACTTAGCATGACGGCTTCACTTCTACCACACTTTCTCACTTTCTATGACTATAGCGACGATGCTTATTCTAATGGCATGTCTCAAATAGCTCTTGAAAGAGGACTAGGAGAAAATTCTGCTTTCGTTCCAGCACCAGATGTTAAGAAGAACAAGAAAACATACCTCAAGATATTGTAGATGAATTGTGGATCCACGTGGTGTAACTATCCAGTGAAAATGAGAACCCACTGATAAAATATGTTGGAGAGGTCATCGAAACCAAAGCGATAGCAACATCCGCCATAGTGCGTCTCACATAAAGGTTATAATGTCATCAGAACATATCTTGTACGGCATTTTTTGACTGCATGACCTGATCGATATAGCAATTACTAGTTGAATCATATATAAGAACGAGTCTATACTTCTATATTAACTTGAATATTTATAACAACTTTTCTTTTCATTTCATTTATGGCAGAAATTTACCATTTTTATAGGGATCAGGTCATTCTGTTGACTGGCGGAACAGGTGGTTTGGGGGGGGTGCCTTCTTTATAAATTCGGGATAGTACTTGATGTACAACGACTTTATCTCTTAATTCGTGGCCCAGTGAGTAGGGCCATGGAACGATGGAGACACAATATGCCTAGTCAATTTTCTCAGATTCAACGGCGGATCAGTTCTGGAAAGATCATCTTAGTTCCTGGTGATATAAATGAGGAAAATTTCGGGATTGACAACGAGATACTACGGGAGATTGAAACCAAGGTCACGATTATCGTCAACGCTGCTGCGAACATCAGCTTTCGAGCACCTCTAGCTAAGGTAATTGAGGACAACTGCCTCCCTGCATTAAGACTAGCGGAAATGTCTAAAAGCTTTATAAAACTAAAGCATTTTACTCAAGTATCGAGTGCATTTGCAAACGCATTTCTCCCTGATGGTCCAATTGAAGAGAAAATCTATTACCTAGCCAGCCCAGATACTGCAGAGGAGGAGCTTGAAGAAATTCAGCATACTGGCACCACTAAACATTTCGAAAGCTTTCCTTGGCCCTATGCCTACTCAAAACAGCTCATGGAGCGGTTGATAACGACTAGATATCCGAATCTTCCACTTTTAATCCTTAGACCTACTAGCATTGGTCCAGCTATTGCTCAGCCTTATGAGATGTATGGTCCGCAAGGGTCATGTCCCATATCAACACTTTACTCTCGATTGATGAGGCCAATTGGAGGACAAAACATCTGGCATACATCAGCAGACCACCCGGATGGCGACAATATCCTTGACGAGATACCAGTCGATTTAGTATCGAATATCCTGATTCAACACATTCATCATCGCACAATTGGCGTGATTCATGCTTCTTCTTCTAGATACATTTCTAAGACTTTAAAGTGGTTATTGGAACAGCCATATAAATATGTCCCGGCGGAATGGGCAGCAAAGATGGCCACAGTTAAATTTGTTCAAGACCATAAGATAGAGGAAAGCAAAGAAGCACGATTCTATCAAGTTGGATCTCGCGCATGGGATTTTTGCACCACTCTATCGGAAAAATTAAAACCATTAGAAGGGCCACTGGTCTTTGACATTGACAAACATGACATCGTTTGCTTTGCAAAACGGAGGGTAGAGCTCATTTTCCAGGAGATGGCAGAAAAAGAACTTCAAGTCAAAGCAATACTCTAATAGTCTTCAATTATTTATTTTCTAGTAGAGAATCTAGTTTTCTTTCCATATCAGTATGCACGTCATGCGTGAGATGATCTAATTTATGTTGTCATTTTGTCTACAACGATAGGATACAGTCATTAACGAAATCAGCTTCTCCTCAAACGCACTTTGAAGCTTCCACCTCTCCTCCTCGCTAGACAGGGATACCTATGAGCGCTTTGCCAAAAAGATCCTAGGCTTTGCATAATTTTTATCAGCAAGTTATGTTCATTACTATATGTTTTACATGACTTAGCTGATAAATACGTATGATTACTTTCTAACGGTACGATTGTCAAAGATAGTGCTTAACGTCTCTCCCTGCATGGAGAAACACCCTATGTGCCGAGAAAGACCAATGAAGTTACAAAGATTCTGATTTTGTCTTCTTAATATCTCTTTTGAACTAATAGTAGTAAAAATAATTCGTATTGAGACTCACCAATATGTTCGTCACATTATTCCTCTTAATACAGCCACCTATTAGTCTCGAAGCTCATCCAATTTCATTGGTCTGTCTCTGCACATAAGGTATTTCGCTACGCAGGGAGAGACGCTAGTATATTTCCAGGAGATAGAAGGTCGTAAATCAAATCAATCAATCAATCAATGGACCTTTTATTGGCAAATACAAAGCTTTTTAATCGAAGTGACTGTTGGGAATTTTTGAAAACACTTGTAGTTGTGAACATTAACTGACGGTATCGTTTGATGACAACCAATAAAAAATCCAAACCAACATTCCTTTCATTGTGATAAGCCACTTAAACTCGAAGTGTCTACGACTTGTCTTGTTACGGATTGCGACTCGGGACACGGGGACAGACATTAGATCATTAGATTGAATAGCCTTCATTTACTTTATAAAATTCCATAACAGGCTCAACAACTACAGTTCCCTCTTGATTTAGAGATCATCATGGCCCTTTGTTATCTTCTCGGCAATATCAAAAACACTTTTCAACTCAGCATCATCTGCTCTACCCAAACCACACTCTGTTCCAATACCAAAGTCTGCTATGAATTCTCTCGCAGTATTGATTCTGGCTTTCGTTCCTTCAAGATCTTCTTTGTGTAAAAGACCCAAGTAAAATTCGGTGTTCTCAATCTTGAGGTCCTTCAGTGGTTGAAAATACGCTCGATCTGTACGATCTTTGGGTACAGGCATATGAAGCCAATTTACTGGTCTTTTCTTCCTTGTACCATCCAATATCTTATTCGCAATATCAACCAATAAGCCCATATCCTTTGGTTGCACAAAATGTTGATGTCCGAGATCACCATAGCAAAAATGAAATCCCATTTCTACTTCTTTATCTATCAAATTTGCTAACCCTAAGATACGTTCGATAATAGTTTCCTTGAGAGCCATAATCCAATGTGGTGGAGGTAAAACTACACCCTCAAGAAAAGCAAATTCGACAGCGATATCCCATTGAATTGCGAGGTCCTTGGCAGGGATTTTGTCTTGGATATTGCGAACGCAAGTGAGGAAGGATTCAGTGTAGACTGGCTCAAGAGCTTCTTGGTATGCTGGTTCAATCGAAACGTGAAGGACGTTGATAGGCGTAGGAAGAGAAACCTGAAATCTTACACCTTTGGGGATCACACCATCATCACGTAACTGACGAAAAGTAGAATAAGAGTCAATCGCGTATTTATCGTAGTCATTAGGCTTGAGTTCAATCTGCTCTGGAGCAATTGGAATAGGACCTGGATCTTTCGCTAAAGAGAAGTAGAGGGATCGAATGAGGTAAGGATATTTATCGAAAACACTGCGTTGCCAAAGAACGAAATTTCTTCGATTACCAGTCTCACCGTCAGGGATGCGCTTCAATTGGGTAGGGAAAGATTCGGCTAATTCCCGAAAGACAGTACGTGAATCGGAGAGACAGATACTACCAACGAAGTGTATATTTTTAGTAACTAGAGGTGTCGATTCCATTTCGAACTACTTTAATGTCTAATAAAGGAATAGTTCGGGTATTTGAGAATTATAAAGATAAAATCGAGAAAGTCGAGGTATTTTCAAATTTATATTTAGCACACACGCAAATGAAATTGTTAGAGTTGTTCTGTAAATCCCTAAACTTCAAACCTAAGGAGAAAAAAGAGAAGATGTAAATAAACTCGTGCCTAGAGACAGTGAAACAGGTTATATATAGTACTTGGCCTATACTATAGTGGTCATCATTGTCACACTTGATAGGTATGGTAAGTAATGAAAGATTGCTGACATCGAACATAATATAGGCGGTCAACTGTGTGTACGATTAATTAGTAAAAATACCCATCATTAACTCAATGCCCATTTCACAATATACCCATTGGAAAGATGGTGAGAAAAGAATTTCCACAGATATCCTATCCAAAACCTGTATTCATCAATGGATCAGATTATGTTGAACGAGTAGAACCGGCACTAAAGGAAATTTCGACATTTGAAGAGCCATCCAACCACTATAGCTGGTTCCAATGCCTTTGGAATAATATAATTTCAGCAAAATGGCCTGGGGCACTGCTGCCTGCAGTGAGGGAATCATTGCAATCAATCCCAATATCAGAAACGTTGAGCTTGCCTCTTGGATGGTCAAAGATAAGTCTTGGAGTTACTAGTAAGGAAGATATATCTCCTCTTCAACCTATTTCGCCACCTGTTATTGGAACACAATCAACTTATGATGATGTAATTGAAGGTATTGTTAAATACATTCTGTACAGTGCGAGTGATCTTGATGAACTTAATTCTTGGTTAGAGTTAGAAGAATACTTCGCTGTTAGTGATCCTTTGAGACGTGCAGCAATAGATTATGTCTTATTTAAATCCAACCCGCCTGCCTGGGAGACAATCGCATACCTCTCAGGCGAAGATTGCAAAATCGAAGATTGTCAAAAAGCTTATCTTGAAGGACAAAAAGACATTGAGGAGCTTAGGTCATTCATCGATGTTGAGATCGAGAGACATCGAGTCCTTCTGGCTCTGTGGAGAATATGGGCCTATTGTATTATATCGGTTGATGCCATGTGGTCGGGAGAATGTATCGCCATTCAAGTGCAATGGCTACGTGGGCCAACCGTAGATCGCGCTTTTTTAGGCAAGCCTCTCCATGGCACACATGAGAATTGGAAATTACGCCAAACAAACGGCATTTTTGCGCAGGGCAATTACAATCTTGAGAAGAATGATAGAAATGACATGGCAAAGATTTGGGATATTATCAAGGAAAAATGGTTTGACATTACTGAAAAACAACATGGTAATGAAGGTAGTTCACACAACAAATTTCGAAGGAAACTTTTTCTTCGAAATACGACCCTTTCGCGATCGATCTAGATCATAGCTATTAAACCAAATTGATTGCAACTGCCCCCAAGTGATTCTGACCAGTAGTTGTTGTGATACTGTCGTCGGCGCTCCAAACACGAAACTCGCACGAAAATTCGCGTAAAATTTTCACCTCAAACTATCAGAATAAGATCCTCAATATGAATAACTTCAACAATCCATCAATACTCAAGGATACAGCTATGATGGAGGCTTCTCCCGAAGCCTCCATCATACCAAACACGTATCCTACTGTTATTCTAGGTACCCCAATACCCTCAAGCCCTCCCCCGCCTTCTGAAAACCCTCAATTCGAAATCTCTAGCCCTAGTCTACCAACCAATCAGCCAACCAGTTCTGGAAGAAGAGTTGAAGACTTCAATCTACTTAGTGACCCCTTTATTACTCAAGATACAACCAATACTACCTATATATTCAATCAGAATAAGAAACGTGGCCCTACAATGCCCCTTAGCAATCAGAATAAACAACCCAGAATAAAAAACAATCCAACTACACCTAAGGAAGCTATCTTAAAAGCAAGAGATCTTATAGTATTAGCGTCAACTCTTTCTCAATCATGTGATGAGCAATCGAAGCTATTAGATCTCCTAGAGATCTTTAGAGAATATACCGAAAAGGAAAGCTCACCACCGCCTCCAATATCATCACCTCCCAAATCACTCATCTAGAATCCGCTACACGGAAAATCGAAACTCAAGCTAAAGCCCTAACCAAAGCTCCCTTGCCAATCAATACACCAACCACTAAATCGACATATGCAGCAATAACAAAAGAAGGAGAATGGAACCTAGTAGGCAAGGGAAAAACTATTAGATCTTCCCCAATAGATAAGAAGATCGAAATCACACAAAGACGCTTAATCCTGATCAACCCAGAGATCACGAACATTACCTCCTTTTCACCTATATCAATTCGAAACCAAATAAACGAAGCATTCCAGAAAACTGGAATTAAAGGCCCGGTTATAGCAGGAGTAACTCTATCGCTGAATAGAAATATAATAATTACTACAAATGCACCTTTCACATCACAACTTCTATTAGAAAAAAAGGCAATCTGGAGTAATCTCATCAAATTCGAAAGAATTCAAAAGGATCAAGAATGGCATAAGGTCATTATTCATAAAATCCCTATAAAAGAATTTTCTGGAACAAGAGGAATGGACCTCATTCTTGAGGAAATCAAAACCTTCAATCCAGAATTCAAGCCCATAGGAACCCCTTTTGGCTTACACCATCATCAAAAAGAGCTCATCAACGGGAAGGAGCAATAGTGATTGCTTTTGCAACAAAATCAGAAGCAGAGCTAGCCATTCGGAAACGACTATATATCGCTGGCACTAGTACAAGAGTAGAAAAGTTCTACGAATCCAAACCAACTACACAATGCCAAAAATGCCAAGGATTCGGACATCAGGATACACATTGCAGAAGGGATCCCTCTTGTGGACTATGTGGAGGCAAACATATCACATCAGTACATCTATGTGTAGTCTGCAATATCAGAGGAAAGTTCTGCCAACATCTCGCTGCTAAATGCTCGAACTGCCAAGGAAAGCATACAGCAAATTCAAGAACCTGCGAAATCTATCAAGCAATCCAACAAAAAGCAAATAACACCAACTTATGAGTTACACTAATATTCGAATTCTTCAAATAAATCTTAATAAGAGCTCACAAGCTACAGAGAACGTTCTACAGCTTGCAATAGAACTCAATATCGATCTTATTATGATTCAAGAACCTTGGATTATCAAAAATGGAATCGATTACTCAAATTCAAGATCTATTATACACTCTAATTTCATACAAACACTACCAAGATTCGATTCTAACTTTCGACCTCGTACATTACTATACACTTCAAAAACTCTTCAAGCTACAATCAACCTAGCTCCCGATTCCCCAATAGATCCTGATATACAAATCTTTAATTGTCAAAATGGAGATAAAACCTTTCAAATTATCAATATATACAACGAGGCTGATCAAGCTAAAGAGAAAGGTTTCACAATTGAAAGATGTTTATATGATATATCTATCACACAAGAAACTATCCTCCTTGGCGACTTCAATGCCCACCACCCATGGTGGGATCCTTTTCAAAGAAAAGCGGAAACGCTGATCAATTAGCAGAATGGTTTGAAGATCAGAATCTCATTCTTCTAAACGAGCCCGGAATCAGCACTTTCTATCGAACTAATCTCCTTAATCCAAGTGTCCTTGATCTAACACTAGCGTCCGAAGGAATCTCTCCCCAAATTCACAACTGGCAAACTCTTTCAGATACAGGATCCGACCATGCAGGAATACTATTCGAACTGAAAGGAAAAGAAGACTTAAACGCCCTCAATTCAGAATCAACAACTAGATTCAATACAAAGCTAGCCAACTGGGAAAATTTTGAATCAATACTAAAATTGGAATCCCTGTATTCCCCTATTTTTTCTATTTTAGACTCAATAACTTCTACGGAAGAGGACTCACTAAACTTCTTGGAAAGAAAGAGACAATTCCCATTCAATTCTAGATCAAGCAGCAAGCGAACTTACAAGGATTATCCAAAAAGCAACAGAAAGGTGTATACCCAAAGTTGTTTCAATCAAAAGAGCTAAACCATGGTGGTCACCCGAGTTGAAAGATCTTCGAAAAGAGCTAGGAAAAGCAAAGCAATCAATCGAATCAAATCGAGAGAACCCTAATCTTAAGGAAGAATATCGAATTGCTAGAAACAAATACTTTCAAGCTATTAAAACAGCAAAAAAGGATCATTGGAATGATTTCCTAGAAAAGGAGGATACACAGACAGTTTTCAAAGCAATGACCTATACCAAAGACTTCCAAGATCAAAGGATACCGGATATTTCATCAGAAAGCTCTTTTGAAGGAAAATGCTCTGCTTTCAGATCGACTTTATTCCCTCCCCTCCTACTACTCTAAAACCACAATGGGTAGGGTATAAACAATCCAAGAAATGGGAATGGCCCAATCTCTCTCAAATCGAATTAAGCAATGCCTGCTCAGCTAAGATACAAGGAAAGACCCCTGGTCCAGATGGGATCACTCAAGAAATCATTACAAAGGCCTACAAAGCAATCCCACAGATCTTTTTTACTCTTTTCAGCAAACTCCTCAATCTCGGATATCACCCTAAATGCTGGAAACAAGCTACTGGAGCTATTCTAAAGAAAGCCTCAAAACCTGATTACTCACTTCCAAAAGCATATAGAGTGATTGCACTCTTAAACTGTCTGGGAAAAATTAGTGAAAGGATTCTAGCTCAACGATTAGGATATTTAGCGGAAACTACCCACCTTCTACACAAGAGTCAAATAGGAGGCCGCCAAAGAAATCAGCAATCGATGCTGCACTTCTATTAACAACAGAAATCGAAAGAAACAAGCAAGATAACAAGAAGACCTCAATATTATTTATGGATATAAAGGGAGCATTCGATCACGTTTCAAAAAATCGACTACTGGATATCTGCAAGAAGTTAAGACTACCGACGAATCTCATCTCCTGGATAGCTTCATTTCTTCAACAAAGACAACTAAAACTATCCTTTAATAACCAAATCGAATCTTTCAAGCCAATTTCGACCGGAATACCACAAGGCAGTCCAATTTCTCCAATTCTCTTCCTTATATACATTAGGGACCTCTTTTTATCCAATTCGATCAAATTTCTTTCCTATATTGATGATATTGCCCTAATCACCAATTCATCTACATGGAAAAAGAATATCAAATCTCTAGAGAGAGCTACAAAACAAATCTACGAACTCAGCTCAAAGAATGCTATTCAATTCGACCTAGCAAAAACAGAGCTAATGCACTTTTCATCATCCAAATTGACGAAAAACTACCCAATCAAACTACCCAATTCGGAAATAATTATACCTCAATCTCTAATTAGATGGTTGGGAATATGGTTCGACCCGAGCCTCAAATTCAATCAACATGTTAATATTCGAATCACACAAGCAAAAGGAGCCTTCCATCGAATGGCCCGATTAGCTAATATCGAAAAGGGCCTCAGTCCGAAAGCTCTTAGACAGTTATATATAGCATGTGTGACCAGTATAGCCGATTACGCATCAGTGATCTGGTGGAGAGGCCAAGCCCATTTCAAGGATATGATGCAATCACTTCAAAATCTAGCTCTTCGAAAGATATTAGGAGTATTCAAAACTGCTCCAATTCTTCCAATGGAAGTAGAAGCAGGCTTAAAACCCTCAAAAATTCGATTAGACTCGAATATTAGGCAATACGCATTCCGTTTAGCTAAACTTTCACCAAATCATCCAATCAATATCGAAAAGCATCACTAATCCAATATCAAGCCAATTTGGATGCGATCTCTACCCCTCGAAGAAAACGATATAAACCTACTCAACTGGATAAAATCAAAGAATCGATAAACCAGGACTTCAACCCTTCCTCACTCGAAAAGATCATTCATTTTAACTTCCCCCCATGGAAAGAGAAACCCCCTTCCGAGTTAACATTAGCAATTCGTCAAAAGAAGATGCTGCCATTCTTCATAATATTGTTTTCAAACATAGGGATAAAGATACCACCTATATTTACACTGATGCCTCCTCCACCGAAAAGGGAATAGGTATTGGAGTAGGCATAGTAGCTATACAATCAAATAATCGAATTCTATATCAAGAGCGAAGCAATATTGGTACTAATCAATTGGTATATAATGGAGAGCTTTTTGGAGTTACAAGAGCTATTGAATACGCTAGCTCAATCGCTTATACTGGTCAAAAGTTCAAAATCTACTCGGATAATCAAGCTGGTTTATACCGCTTAAAAACTCCTTCAGATCACCCAGGACAAGCCAATCAGATAAGAGCGATCAAAGCAGCAGAAGTTATCAGAGCAAAAGGAGCCGAAATCTCCTTAAATTGGGTTCCTGGTCATACCTCAGTTGAAGGAAATGAGCTAGCAGATAAGCTAGCCAAGGAAGCAACCACAATACAACCTACCTCGAACGAAACAAGCTTTGGACTACTAGGTATGACTGTCAAAGAATATGCCTCAGATCAATGGCTTGATACTCTCAAACAATACGAACTCAGATCAAACCAATCCCCATCAACTTACTCGAAGCTATTTCCATGGAAAATAGGTTCCAAAATCAAGCTACCAAGCGGAACTACTCGAAATACTGCTAGCGCATTCTTTCAACTCAAATTAGGTCACGGATATATCAAATCCTACTTACATCGTTTCAAACTCACCAATAACAAATGTATATGCAGTAATATTGAGGCACCACAACACCTCCTTATTAGCTGTCCTATATATAAAACAAAAGAAAAGAGATCTTTAAGAAGATACCATTATCCAAAAACACTATACAATTCCTATTGCATACAAAAATAGGTATCGAATTAGCTATCAAATTTATCAATATCACTAAAATCGCTACAAGGGCATGGCATCTAGCAAGGACTCTTGAACAAGAAGTAGTAGAGGAAGGAGTAGTAGTGGAAGAGGAGAGAGGAGAAGAGAATGAAGAAGAAGCAGTTGAGGGAAATAAGAGAGGGGTTTGACCTCCTCACAATTTCTTGATTTTCAAAATCTTTTTATTATATGCAATGCGTATAATGAGCGGGCACTGTTCCCCAGCATTTGTTTTCACTTCCCCAATTAGATCATATCCAATATTGTAAATTAAAAAGTTACCCGTTAGGCCCTTAGGGCCTAGCCGTCCTATATAGTCTTGGACTGAAGATGGACGTTAATAAAATCAATCAATCAATCAATCAATCAATCAATGAAGGTAGTTGATGTTCTCTAAGTATATATACATGTACATTGTGAACTAACTCAAAAACTACAGACGAAAACATCATGTATGTTTTTTCCCGTGTTTCTGGACCTAGAGATATTTTAAAGATCTTGAAAAACCGTCAATCTGCCTATTTCGACTTTCATCGAGCTTTACGTATAATTGGTTAGAGAAACAAGGCAGGTGAATGATTATGTCAGAGCTATTCGATATAATAGCGAGATAAACTCTTGTTCGGAGACATTAAAGCTGCAGTATCTACAAAATGTGGTAGTTTTGTAACAAGGTGGAGTCAGAAAAGGTAAGATATGGTGGTTACCTATGATGGATGTGGTCCTACCTGCGCATGCTACGAGCCAAGGTGTTTTTTAATTAGCTCTATCTTCAACATAATAACCCCATCTATCTCCCTCAAAGTAAAAAACACAAATTATCATTGAAACTTCTATACCAATACGCTGGATTATGAAACGTATAAATTAAATTTGAGGCTATCTGGGACAGTTAACAGCGAAATTGAACTATAAATGAATGGTTAGAAGTAATTGATGCTAGCTTACTATTATACAAACTTGATATCTTTCTAATCAGGAAACAAGATCTAATCTTTGTGAATGAATGAAGTCGCCTATCAACGATGAGTAGCTTTCAATAAAAATAAATAATCAATGCGGAAGAAAAGAAATTACTGGATTGTTCGGATTGACAAGGTCGATCAAATAAACCAACTTGAGCACTTGGACCGAAATGATTACAAATGATGAGGAGGCCCTTCCTCTTCTTGGCACTCACTTCTCGTTCCTAAATATCTCTTTCATTCTTGTTTTCTGGAGAAACGACAAATACGAAGGAATTAACGAACTCGGATTTCTGCTTTAGTGTGGGGCAAGAATTTACATAATGAATCCGTTCTAGCTGCTGTACATAAGGAGAGGCAATTGACATTTGATTTGAAGTGTTCGTGTTCAATTTTGAATTGAATAACAATGCTCAAGATATTTCATATAATAAAGCTTGAAATTCCGACCCTTGAGCTGACTTCATATGAACAATTTTTCAAATAAGTTGAAAGTCGAACATGGTGAGTGATCCAATCGTCGAACCTTGCTTGCTTGATTCAACCTTTTGGTTGTGTTGATTCTTCAATTAAATGAGTGCGCTAAATTACACAGCCAATCCGTCTGGAGAGCACTATATTAGTAGTGTCTAATCATGTTCGAGTATGGCTCTAGATGCGCTTATATAGCTTGCTACGAAAATCAAAGCTGTTTTTGACAAAACTGCTCTAATAGAAACTTCCAGCGCCATGCTAATCTATGTTTTAAAATAGTGTCTCGGGGTTCTACCAACTGAAGGTTAACCGCAAGTTCATTCCACAAGGTTTTGAAAGCTCGTATGCTAGGTAAGTAAGAGTTAAGGTTAGTGAATGCTCAATTATTGAAACATGAAGGAAGAACATTGTTACAGGTGTTTGAGTATATACATATGTTGTCGTGAGTGACTGCGTTTAACTGTAAAGTTGATATGAGCACGAAAAATTAATATCAAATATCAGTGAAAGAGCAATCAATGAAATCGAATCGGAGAAGTGGAGGAAGAAGAAGAAGAGGAGAGTAGAGCAACGGAGAAGGAAAGAGAAGGAGAGGAAGAAAATATAGGAACTTAAGGCTCTTATATTATAATACCTTTTCTATATTTTATTCGTTGTTGTTGTTATACCAGGGCTAGCCCCTTAACAATCACTTGATCTTTAGTGACTACCACAATAGAACCTTTGTAAATACAATATATAGACACGCTAAAGCCATAAGCTATAGCCGTCCTACATAGTCTTAGACTGATACAGGACGTTAATGGATCAATCAATCAATCAATCAATCAACTCTTGGCAGGATTCCAATACCATGTGTGTCTTGTTCACCCTTCCAATTGCAGCGATACGACATTCCTCATCTATACGTAAGAAAGTTGTTTCATTATCTCTATCCGCACTTACTGAAATCTTCTTCAATTAAGTTTCAGATGATCGCGTTATATATACTGTTGGATTAGAACACCATAGAGGATCCAATACAACTATCCTCTTGCAATCTTGACTCTTCGAAATCTGTCCAATCCCTTCTTCTAGTCCCAAATGTAAGGAATCGACTTCTTTAGAATTATAATTAGACTCAATCTGTGTATTTTCAGCGATATAGACCAAATACGATTGCTCCCACATTATGATTTGACCGAGAAATGTAACAGCTGCGACATGAAATTGAATGACAAGCTTTATTTCAAAGTGATATAGGCAATACAGAAAGTTGAAATAATAAAGAAATCAAGATTTTCATTGCTTTATTTTAGCAATTTCTCAGTGTTAGACTTTGATTGTCTACTTAAATCTTGGGGTTTGATTCACTTAATTTTTTCTTATTCTATCTTGAATATATATCCTTAATTCCTTGAAGTATGAGGGAACAAATCAAGGCAATGAAATGGATGCTAGTGGCACTCATTGATGCAAAAATTAAATGATTCTATAATGAGCTTGGGATAGACGATGTCTGCTCTCAATCCGAAGGCATCGAACTTATCGTCATCAACATAATTTCAATTTATACTGCAAAGGTTGTTGTACTAATTAAAGATGTAAAGATTGCTACATTATCATCAATAAACTTAATTCGGAGCAACCAGTTCATTAAAACTTCCTGAAAATCTAATTTGATTGATGTGATGACCATTTATCACGAATATAGATCATTGTTGTCCAGTGTTAATACCTTTGCGTTCACATTGATTGTTCTCCTCTCTCTTAAGTGTGCGATAATCTATTGACCTGTGCGATACACTTGAATAAGAAAACCTGATTGCCAATAATCTTTATTTGAGATTAGAAATCAAAATCAGGGAGTACTAATTGCTTGAAAGTTTTACACGGCGCTATGACGACGAGCAAACCTATTCCCACAAGAAATCTACGAGATAGAACCTCGGGAAAAAGGTTAAGTATGATTATCGAAGAGCAACATGTGAAGAATCACAGGAACGACTACAACAACAAAGATAGCAAAGATGATAACGACGATGATAACGATGAAGATGGCGACGAAGATGGCGATGATGACTTCGATGATAGCGATGATGACTTCGATGATAGCGATGATGACTCCGATGATAGCGATGATGACTCCGATGATGATGACTTTGTAGAGATTGATCAATCTGAGGATAGTCAAGAAGAATATCACTCATCTGTTCTTGACTCTGATAATGACTCTAATATCGAAAGTTCAGGGTCTGACGAAGTCCTTACTTTAGACGAAGAATTAGAAGGTCTTGAAATAAGTTAACACAAAATCTTATTGTCGAAACGCATTAAATTAATAACAAAAATACTCCATTTCATATTGATGTTTAACTCGATTCAATCGGTGATTGGCCTGGTTCGGAAGTACTCGCCATAACGGACATCGCGGGGGAATCTGGCTGGACGAACTCGCGTGACTCCTCTAGTCCTCGTTGTTATTCCTTTTTTTGACAGTTTAAGCAATAGCTCCTATAGTTGAAGAATATTGTGAATATTATTCTATAGTTCTCGTGCAATAAAACTACTTCGATCTTGAGTTTGCCCCATAATACTAGGTTTTATTTTCCTGTTTGAATACTTCTATGACTAAAGAGATACAAACGAACAATTGTATTCAATCTACATCAAAGAAGTCTAAGATTGTTAACGTACCTCCCTGCATAGCGAGACACCCTATGTGCCGAGATAGATCAATGAAATTGGATGAATTTCGAGATAAATATATCGCTAAATTAGGAGAAATAGTGTGAAGAACATAATACCAAGTCTGAATATAAAGTTTCTCGCTACGCAGGGAGGGCCATTATACGATTTCGAGTGCCTCGACAACTAAGAGGCTATCTATACAGAATCCTGATAAGCAACGTTACCGTTATGAACAATATGAGACCTCATAAAGAGTGAATCAGGAAACTCTTTCGATTCAATTTCACATGAGGTTGGGTGAATTGATGAAGCCTGCAAGGAATGCATGGGTCAATGGAGGGATGAGTAGTCGGTCTATCATATTCTTTGCGACACCCTTGCTTTCTCCGGACAGCTCACAGCATGCTATGCCGTATCTGGGCATTTCACTTCTGCATGTAGAAGTGGGATACCCAGATACGGCAAAGCGCGCATACGTCAGTAGCTCAACAATTATTCACTTCTAGGCTTCTGTTTTTCTTGCTAGGGGGGTAGATGCAAGAGGCTTCGGGTACGGTGATAGGATGATGTATCATGCGAATATTTGGATTGCAGGGGCGCAGCTGAAAACAAAGAAAAGCTTAGAGCGCAAGCAAGTTAGAGTAAGAACACATAAGTAAACGGGGAAAAAAGAGCATGCAGTAAGGATTCAAGTCAGGCAGGTTGGGTTGTAGCGCTGTGAAATTAAATGAAATGAGTACATACTACTTGCCTCGTTCCACAAGCCACTACCTCGTATGAAATGAAAGAAATGCCCCCCCTCCCCTCTACTACTACAAATGCAGCTAGGTCCAATATTGATAGAGCGGGCTACTTTCTTCTTTTGTGATTGGCAAGAAGGAAATTGCTGAGAATCGAGTTATCAAGATGAAAATAGTACGGAAAGTAAGCTCCCGTTGCGCGAGGAAAGTTCGTTGAAGGGTTATTCGGTGGTAGGACTGGGGTCGACTAGGAACACATTATTTGATGACGAGAACCTGAGTAAGCCCAATAGGCTGACCAGTTACTCCGTATCACAGAGGATATTGATTTGATTGAGAGATATGACTACAGTGATCCTTAATGGTGGCGAGATTGATTCTGCACGTTTTTCTAATCGCAAGATTCTATGGAACATCTGACCTCTCAAAATTAATTGTGCTTAGCATTTTCTTTCTCGTTCTTCTTCTTCTACCATACAATAATCCTCTCTCTCTCTCACTCTGTCATAACCCAGCCGGAGCTAAGCTTGTATATATCTTTGAGTTCCATTGAGAGATTTTGTTATCGTGAAAGGCGAAAGCTCCTGGGTTTAATGTGTATCTTCCCAGAAGACGAACTGCCTCTAACCAATAACAAAAGACAGGGGCATCCTGCTCACGTTGTAATTTGACAATCATCGTCAAGATATATTGAAGACATAATCTGATACCCCAACTATTATTCCGAGGAAAATTGCAATGAACAGTAGATTGGTGGTGACCAACTTTGACAGGAGGGAGGGGGGGCGGGGGATTGTGACGGATTGAGAAAGTAGTCGACTGAAGCAATTAATTAGGTTAGATTATGTTGTAGGTGGCGGTCCGAATCTTCAACTCAATTGGAACTAAAATTGATTGGTCAGTCAACCATGATATTAATGCATCGCTCTCTCGCATCAGCATATCTGTTTTTGAGTTGCCGAAGAGTGCCACTCATTCCTGGAGACACATCGGGGATGTTGGGAGGATTGAACACACATACAAATTTAATTGAAGTCATCTTTCATTCGATATTCTTGGCTCGCTTGGGAACTTGATTGAGAGAAGTTCTCGAGAGGTTATACCCCTTTCCCGAAACAGCCTTGCGCTTCTTTTCACCGATGCCCGATGTGCCAAATGCAGTCAATGTGAGAGCAATACAAACTCTCTTCTGACTATCAAAATCTTCGTTCTGCTGCATCCCGGATGCGACAGAGGAGTGAGCAGCGCGACCTAGCTTTCTAAAAGCACCCACCAGCGGCGGACTGAACTCGGCACCATAGCGAAACTCATTAACCCATCGAATCAAGCCGAAAATTTGTGAGACGGGATGTTTATCGCTTGGGCGATATAACTTGGAAGTCTCCGGGGTGTCGATGGAATCAAGTGGATCGTAGAAGAATATTGCAGGGCACCAGTGTAGTGACATCAAATCGGTGTATGGTGGTGGTAATGTGTCCTTTGAATCTGGTAATCCAAATACACTCCATTCCACTAACATAGCACCTTCTCGAATGTACATTTCTTCCACTTTAGTTTTGAGTTTGGCGGTAATTAGTTGTTTATGAAGATTTTCCAGAAGCACCTTTGCAATACCACTTGGCTTGATGTATACATCGAAGATTTTCGTTTTGGATAGAGATTCAAGGCTGCTAATTAAAGTTCTTGAGGTATAATTGGAGGGCGTAAGAGACTCCAAAGTCGTACTCTTAGTGACGGCGAACCCTGTCGCAGGCAGATTAAATTTCACAACGAAGACGCTATTTAATTCGCTTATACGGATTTCGTGAAGGGTAGCATTGTTCTCCTTAGACAAATCATCAATTTCCGATACCAGACAAGGTGTAGAGGAATCTTTGAAGGCGTCGGTGTTCGGAGAAAAAATCAACAATATCTCCCTTCTCTGTTCCGTGCGTTTAGGCTTGACAAACACATAGAGGGAAAAGTAAATATGAATATGACCGTCTGTATCATATTTTGCTGTCATATAAACATCGATATTCTGTTTGTTATCATGCGAGCAAGAACCTAACGTGAGAGGTTTGCCTGATGCATCCTTCCATTTAACAAACACTCTCTCACGGAAAAGTGATTCTTTTAGCAGAAAACCGTCGATTGGAACCGGTCTTTCTTGCCTCTGTAGTTATGATCAGCAACAGATATATAAAAGCAACGATTGCAGTGGGAAAATACTAACTTTCTGAGGCATGTCGGCTTTAAATCAGTCGTGATTTTTAGAATACAATGAGATGTAGGATTGATCAATCAAAGCTAGAATGCGAGTTGTGTTAAAGCTGTTCACAATAGTATATGCCAAAGAACTTAACCACCACCACTTTACAGATAGTATCAGTGTTGCTCTAACAACAGATAACTATGGCATACAAATCTTTTGCACAGCACATTATAGAAGCAATTTTGTTGGTTCCATCAACAGATGGTGTTGGTACTGTTGTAATTGATGGCATGCGGTAGAGGTCAAGGGAAACTGAGATGGTGATGGGCAGATGGTGTTTGTGTTATTGTAACCGATGATGTTATGATTAAAGGAGGGTGAAAGATAAAAGATGAGTACATATATTTAATATCGTATGACTCGGCGAAAGTGAACGTATAGCCCCTATAAATTTTGTACCATGTGGTTTATCAGTGGGTCGGGTACATCCATGCTAAACCACTTCAATATCTAATTTTAATCACAACAAATCAAATCAAGCTCTCAAGCTGAAAGATCCTTGCATAACACACGTGTTCTATACACTTACTACAAACTCTGAAAACTTATTGATCATCTCGAAAACAATTACGGTTTACGATGACAGGTGCTAACAAACGACAATGTATCTACTAAATTAGTACCTCATGTAGCCACCAAACTCTGAAGTATACAGATTGGGGATCAGAAAAATAACCATATATAAAAAAAGGGGTCTTAAGCCGTACTGTATAATGAGACGAGTAAATTTTGGTTGTCTTGTTTTATGAGCTTTTTCTTAAACACAATTCAATTAATTGTATTCTTTATATATAAGAAAATCCATCTCTCTCTTCCTCCGAATTAACATCAGATTTTTGATTATATTCTTATAAGAAAAAACAATGCGGATAAAAAAGAAGTCTTCATATTAGTACAGCCATCCTGAATAATTGTAAATACACAATAGGCTAGTCATGCGAGCCTGCGCTGTCACATATCAGTATGCATCAGCTGACAGAGACTAATTTGAGTTGGGTACGTTCCCCGTACATCTAAAGATCTTCCACCATCATTGTGGATCAGTAAAAACGTAAAATAACCTAGTCATGCAAGCCTATGCTGTCAGCTACAGTGCGGTTGACAGGGGCTAGTTCAAGTCAGTTGAGTAAGCCCCTTGTTGACCTACCGATTTTCACAATCTTGGTGAAGGTTGAAAGGGTAAGTATCGTAAAACACACCAAAAAGCAGCCATCCTTTCCCCACCATAGACTTAAACCAATTCGAACATTACGCTCTTAAAAATCGACTTGGTGAATTTTAACAAACCAAGGTATTGTGGAGAAATATCCGAGCGCGCTGATTTCAAACTAAAATTTTGTATGCATTCCATTTGCTGCAACCACTGTCTTGGAACACTGCCTTTTAGATCTAGGGAAAATTTACCAAAAAACCCTCTGATACCATCTCCCAACTTCTGTTTACAACTCTTCCAAATCTATTGCAGTTCACTTTGTCAAGGAAATCGTGATCGTGTGTTCATTTTTTATTCAGCTCCACATGTTTTCAATCAGATTTAGACCTTTTAGTGTGTCTCTTTCAAGAAGATATTGAATAGTAGTTTCTGTAGTATATCCTGATGCACCACCTTGCATAAACATATGAACTGGGTTAGACCTCATCCAGTCATGCATGATGAGTGCTACACATGCGTGATAAGATTCAGCATTAATGATACCCTAATATTTTCCCCAAGAGATTTTTAGCCCTTCGCCTGATCCTAGAAAAAGTATCCCTAGTACATTTATCCAGCTTTCTTATACTCCCTCTCTAACATGCATGTGGATTTCGAGAGATTTATCTTTTTGACGCATACTATGCATCCTTCTGTATGATTCTGCGGCTACCCGTTTTCAATCTGGCAATTTATTCATCAGTCCAATTCAGGCGATCTAATGTTGATTGAATCTGAATTTGCCGATGCTTTTCTGAAATAGGGGGCTTCCGAAAATCAACATAACTATGATAGCATGCTCTACACAAACCAGATCGAATAACGAATACCCCCACATCGAGCCCAACCTAATGCGATAGTAGTTTTCCAATACGATATATGTCTATTTGTCTTCCGTTCACGTATAAATCTAATGATATCATCGAACTGATTAGTGGTCAAGATAGGAGCTGGACCAACGCGTTTTTGAGGAATTGCTTGTGCTTTAATTGCATAATCGATCCGTTCGTAGGTAAAGTTCACTCCTTGTTACAGACAGCTATCTATCTTTTGAGATATTAGACAGGATGAGTAATCAAGAAAGACAACAAAACAAGGCATGATTAAACTTTCTACCATTTCCAACTTTCGGAAATGGAAATCGTCGTGGAAAAGATAATAATTATCTGTCCAGAAATTCTTTACCTTATCAACTGACTCTCCAAAACTGTCTCACTGTATACCTCAGCAAATGTTGAGTTAACCTCTGCTTCCAGGTTTTCACTTTTGCAATTGTAAATACTACATCTCGTTCTTAAAGACCTGCTTTGTTCACACAAAAAAGTACAATAGACAAGATATGAAGATAAAATATTGTTTTATGAGGCTTTTGTGGCTATAAAACTGAAACTCCAATGGTACGAGAGCGGCGGCGAAATTGGAGGCAATAGGAAAGGTGGTTGTGTCTACTATCTTTACAGAACCGCCGGGGACGTTGTAAGGCTCTTGTTGAGAGAAATGATAGGTATATGAATTGTTTTTAGGAAGGGGACCAGCGACGCTTGTCTGGCTTTGAGCAGAAATGTTGATGGAGGCGGGGGTGCCGTCGAAGATGAAGAGTTGTTCTGATGGAAGGTTGTCGAAGGAGGAAACGGGGGTTTGGAAGTTTTTGGAAAGCACGGATTTGGGGTTACGTAGAAACATTTCGGAGGCAAGGACTAGATAAAAGTTAGTTGTTATGTATTTGGAAAGAGAGGTTTGTACTAAATGATGGAATGGAAAAGGATCCAAACGATGTAATACAGAGGTTGAAACCTCTACCTAGTGTTGGACACTGAAATCCGGGAGATGAAATTAAGTGATTGTACTCACAAGTGCCATCTTCAGAGAAGTCTCCTTGGTCGAAAACCAATAAGAATTCACAGCCTTCGTCCAAGGCCTGAATAGAGTGTGGAATACCAGCTGGGAAGAACCATACATCGCCTGCACTGATATCATCAATGAAGCTCTCACCATTTTCATTGATAGCAGAAAGCCGTACGCTTCCTTTCAGCACTAACGACCACTCATTTGCTGTATGCCAATGTAGCTCTCGATATGCTCCTGGTGCTAAACGCATGTCTACACCAGCCATTTCAGCAATAGGTAACTGATTTGTGTTTTGTTGTCTTGCCCATCCTGATTTCCTACCAATGCCTAATCTGTTATGGGACATTCCCATAGGCCATTGTGCTTGTGGTACATCACCACTATCTGTACCTGGGGGAGCAAAGAGATCAGGATTCAATTTCTGATATTCGTATGTTTCTGGAGTAACGTTAGATTCGCATTGATATCATGGCTCCTCTTTCAAACTCACGTGGTCCAGGATCTGTTTCGCCAATTGACCCTCGAATAGGTTGTGGATTTGGAACGCTACTGAAATCCAGATATAATCCCAATTGTGAATCTGCTTCCTGACCATTGACCAATGGTGCATTTGAAATGACTGCAGAATTTCCTTCAATCAAAGGAGATCTACTTGCAACTTCACCTGATAATGATTCGTCGCCATAAAGTGATCCGGTGGCGATGGTGATTGTGGGTACTGGTGCTGATACACTACTCAAAGACAGTAATTGTTTGTCGTAAATCATTTGATATTCGGATGCAGGAGCTGCAAACACTCCGGGAAGAAATTCAGCAGCTGCAAATGAGCTGAGCAGGCAAGTCATGGGATGCATTGTGAACGGATACTTCATTGTCCTCTACTTTTTTTTTAAAAAAAGAAGATTTATTATTTGTACTTATATACTTCTTGTGAGCGATGATGAGACCAGACAAGGATTTCACAGGTACCTGCTATCATAGGTTATGGCTAACTTGTCAGCAATATTGTGGGTAGCTAGTTTATAAGAAGCTTGAGAACGATAGTGTTATTCGCTGGTTCGAACCCCTAATACTCAATTAACAGTATTGAGGTGCGAATACACCTATCCGTATCTGGTTCGTCACTAACCTAACGGCAAACCTGTCGAGCATCTCGACAGTCATTAAGAAAGTATAACAGTACGTAATATCATAAGTTATTATTTGAAATTCGAAAGCAAATGAGAACAATTACCAGTTTTTTATGTGCCAGCCCGCCAATAGACACCTCATACTGCCCAATGATTTATCAGCATGTGGCCCATTTCAAAAATGCACCTAAATTGAGCTTTTTTAATCATTATAATTTAATAACTGATAATTTTCTTGAATAAAAGAAGAATATTAGATAACAGTAAGAATTTAGCTTTTTATGATTTTAATTTTTCTTAAAAAATTTTTCATTATACTCTAAAAAAAGTGGAAATTATCACGATTTTCGTTGCAAAAAACTACCTCTTTAACAACTATAATAATAATTCGAATTTTCAATAAAAAATTTTTTTTTTTGTAATATTTATATGATCAAATTTTATATTTTAAATTTTCATAAAATTTTATCGATAAATAAATAAAGTGCACGGTTACGCATAGACGAAATTTGTATGTGAAATGAGGTGGCCACATGCTGACAAACCACGTTATATATAAATTTGGGTTTTATCCAAACCCACAACTAAAAAGAACGCTTGTTTGCCGTTTCATTATGAATATTGTATGGTAAGCCTCTAGTCCTAGGCTATAGTGCTGATCAGCAAAAACCCAAAAGAGAGCGCAAAACGGTTAGGAGACCATCAAACCCTAGTTAGTACTTTTCAATTGATCGTTGACAAATAATAATGTGCATTGAAAGTCATTCAATGATCATCATTGTATTTTCAAATTGTGTAATATTTCCTTGACATTATTCTATCGGCCCTATCTACAATCGTCTACATATGTGTTGACTAAAACTTTTAATTCTTTGTTTTTTTATCTGCCAACAGAAAGGGACACCATACCGATAAGGTCATCATACCGATAAGGTCATCATGTATCCCCCCATTGATAAGAATCCAAATTCCGCCGGAGTCATCGTCAAGGTTAAATTGCTGACCTTCTTTTGGTCTTGATGACTCCTTTTCTCTGCCAAGCAATAATATTCGTAATGATGATATTTCTTTCAATATAATATGTGATGACGATTCCGAAAAGTAGTTTGGGAGTATTTGTGCTTATAGATGATTGATCACAAAACAAAGAAAGCATTTTGAGGGTCAGATTCATTCAGCCACCATGTCACAACGCACTGTAGCAAGCTTTCGGATCCGATATATTGCTCTAACTACTTAATCACTAAGCTTATTGTCCCTTGATCACACAATTTACTTCTTCCATCGCGAGTCTATCCATACATTCTTCTCCCTCTTCTCCACTATAACTCTTCAAACTCGCTAATGTTCTTGATCGGTTGTGGTCCCGCTGTGGTTTGCAACATACCCTTGAATTGCCGTAAATCCGTGATAACATATGATGTAGTACCATTGCCTTCAGCTTTGACGGCAATAGCTTCTCCATCTTCAGCATCCTTATGACCCTCATTGCTTATAGAAATGGTTCTTTCGTCTAGATTTTCTTTTGGAGAAGAGATTCCTTGAGCAATGAGGTGAATCGAAAGTTTAGAACGAAGTGGAGAGGATGGTAGAATGAATTGATTGTAAAATTGGATCATATCTTCTTTGGTGAGTGCTTCGATGTGTGTAGCATCATGATGGACTTTGGGAGGGGTCAGTACTTTTAAGTCAATAGTGTATACGGAATAACTCACCAAGCTCAAAATCAAAGTACTCACAATCAATATGAGACCATAAACGATTTGATTCTTGATCCAAATTCTTCAAATTCTCCAATCTTTTGGTGATCAAACTTCTCTTGTGCCCTTCAAATTCGGAATCTGACATATTCTTGAGGATTTCTGAGTACCCAACCAAGAAAGAATCGATTCGCTCTTCAAGATATTGTGGAGTTTTCTCACTTTGGATGATAAATCTATAAGCGATGGTGGTAGTTGTTGTTGAACAACCACTGAATACAACATATCCCAACTGCTCCTTTGTTCTTAATTGATCAAATGCTGGTTCATGAGTCATTTGGTCGAGGAGAAGAGTCTTGGCTCGTTGTGGACGAACAGCCTTATCTCCAACAGATAGAACATATTCAATACAGTGATTGACATTGGCTGGATCTTTCAGAGTCTTATGATAAACGAAATTGGCTCCAGGTGGGAAGACCAAAGATCTACCTATTGGCCATTGAGTTTGTGGTAAGACTCTTGGCTTCAAAATACTCTCAGTTAAATCAGCCAATTTCAAAGCATCCTCCTTGTACAAGTTTCCATGTACAAGAGTCTCAATGTGCATCTGTCTTAATAGATGAGGGTAGAATTGTTGAATGTCGTCCACAGTAAGATGTGGTAATTCGGCTAGATATTGCTCATTAATGTAGCCTTTCTCGCTACTGAGCCATCTCATGTAATCACCGACTTGATTATAAGGTTGTTGAAAGTCCCAATTCTTCAAGTCTCTTGCCAGTCTCTCTTTAATGATTTCGAATCGATCTTGTTTGACTTCAAGATCTCTCATAGTAGTCAAGACCTTCTCCAAAAGAACAGGGAGCTTATCATTGTATCCGGAAACGCTAATCTCCAAACCCATTGAATGACTTGATACAGATTATTCGAGTCCTGCAAGCTCAGCATCATAGGCGTATTCCTCTAATGCATCATAGACCAAATCGGTATACATTCTTGCTTTGAGAGAATTTTCTGCAGTGGCCATTGATAAAGAATTTCTGCACTTGATAAAAATACTCCCTTTTGGAACCCAGAAAGTATCATCTAAAAATGAATTAGCTATACTTTCTCGTATATCAAGGGAAATTTCTGACCTTTCTTAAACCATACTCTTACCAAATTATCATTTTTGATCAACTTGGGGGAAATGGCGGGTGTTTTGACTTCCTTTTTTTCAACCTCGAGTCGAGTCGGAATGAATTCATTTATGTGAGGTAAATGTAATTCTGGGAAACGTTTTTCTTTCTTGCTTGTAGCAGCCTTTTTGATCTCTTCCAAGAAATCTGTTGGAATCTTCTCGTATTTGTATTCTGTACCATACCACTTCTCTTTTGAATCCCAACCACCTGGGAAAGTTTGAGAAGAGATTTGCATACGGAAGTTATCAGCTCTTAAGCAATTGAGTCCAGCAGATATTTTTTCTGCATCAAACTTTCGAAGCCTGCTATACCCACTGAGTAACCATTCTCGAGGTAATGGCGTTTGCATGACGGCACTTGTTTTGCTAGTAAATCCGCTGGCTGTAGTATTTTGCATGCATTGGAAATGAATATCGGCTAATCGCTTCCCCTCCTCAAAGATCCATTTTTGTGGCCCTGCCTCTTTCAGTAATGCGATATACTGGAAGATAACCTTGACAACTTCTTTGTAGTTCTTAAGACCATCTTCTGTCAGACGGATTTGACAATTGAATAGACCAAGTGTTCCAGGACATGTAGGAGAGAGGTCTAAATGGATTAGTATAGATTCAAGAATTACGAGGAGCCAAGATTTTCGCCCAGTCTCCTTTCTAAGAACTCAAACTTACATGCATTTGAGGCATCTGCCCACCCCTTATACTTATTATATGATATGATACTACCTACTCCTCCATGTCCAATAATGTATGCCAAATATCGACTTGGCTGAGATTCGAATATAGGTTCTTCATCAATGAAGGGAAATGAAATGGTTAAAGTCCTAGAATTCATAACTGGTTTAACAAAACATTGGGTTAAAAGTTGGTCTGGTTCATAAGGCTGTTCATCCTCCCATCGGTTTTGTGGCAAGTTCTTATTTCGTACACCGGCGAAAAGATCTGCCGCCCATGATTCCAACTTATCCAATGGCTCTCTTCCCAATATGACAAGCTTCATGCGATTTGCAGAATAATGTCTATCATAGAATTCCATAATTTTTCCTCGCACATTGACTCCCCGCGATTCTGGTTGTGTTTTTAAAACCTCCAAGTTCCCTATCGCGAAGCGGCTATAAGGATGTCTTGGGTTCGATAATGATTTATTCACTTGATGTAATCTCCACTGATCGTTCTGCAAGTTCTCCTTATGCTCCGAATCCACAGCCTTCAATTCTCTGTCCAAAGCCGATTCGAGAAACAGAGGATCTATGAAGAATTGCGCGAATCGATCGAGAGCACCATACAAAGGCGAAAGGGTCGAATCTTTTGAGTCTCCATCTTCTCCTGATTGCGCAGCAATCTCGAAGTAATAATTGGTAGATGTGGCACCGGTATTTGCATTGGAACTTCCAGAACGAGAAGCAAGGTACTGCCCATAATCATTTTCAACGGGGTACTATTCGAATTGTTAGTACTCTGATCAATTAATGTGGAAGATGTGCGAAAGTGCGTCATATCTCTAGAGGAAGGGTATATAATACCTTTCTGGTTCCCATGAAAAGTAGATGCTAGAGAGAAAGTCTATATTAGTATACTTTCTGTTATTGTTGAAAATAATCATATTGTACCTCGACAGCATGCGCCATACCAGGAAAATCTTCAGGATCACTGAAATTTCCCACGTTGACGTCCATGGCTGCCGATACTTTGTCTGTTTTCGCATCATGAACGAGTAAAATCTCTAGCTGATTGGGGAGCTTAATGACTCGATAAGAACGATTATCTAAGCTGGGTGTTTCGAGTCGATCGGTGAGCCTCTCAACAAGTCCACGATGTAATTTCTGTTCTTCCAAAGGACTGTCAGGAGCAATTGGGCTCTTTGGTTGAGTTTAATTCGACATATTTGTTGTGAGGGTCGAAGAGGACCTTGAAAAGAACGATGGAAATTTTAAGAGTTGTGAAAAAGGAGGATTAGTATGTCAAAATCTCAAGTTTCGGTGATAACTTGCAGAGTGTGATTGAGAATACTGGTGTTATTTAAGTCGGCCAAAAGTCAGTCTTGGATTGTGAGCCAGTGAATAATGGATATGGGTCTAACATCTGTGCGAAGGTTGATAGAAAGATGGGTTTCCGTGCTTGACCGTTTGTCGAGCTTCCACACCTTTTCCACTCTAAACGAGCTGAAAACCTTCTGAAATTGGCTTGATCACACTTGAGCTCCCCAATTGAAAATCAACAGGGGCCACGCTCAGCAAGCTCGAACTAGCCCCTGACAATCGGATCCATATTGCTACCACCTAGATACGAATACCTGATGGCGCAGACGTGCATGACTAGGTTGTTCTACAATTTTACTTATCTACAGTCGTGTAAGATCCATGAATGAGCAGGGGCTATATTCGACGACCTCGAACGAGCCCCTGACAACCGGATGCATATTAATACCGCATAGATACGAATACCTGATGGCGCAGTACAGGTATGCATGATTGACTAGGTTGTCATGCGTTTTGACTTATCTAAGACAGTGTAATTGATTGATTGATTGATTGATTGATCCATTTACGTCCTGTATCAGTCTAAGACTATGTAGGACGGCTAAAGCCTATGGCTTTAGCAAGTCTATATATTGTATTTACAAAAAGATTCTCTGGTGATAGTCACTAAGGATCGAGTGAATGTTAAGGGGCTGGCCCTGGTATAAAAGTAACAAGCAAGATACAGGAAGGGTATTGTAATATGGGAGCCTTAAACTCCTATATTTTCTTCCTCCCCTTCTCTTTCCTTCTCCGTTTCTCTACTCTCCTCCTCTCTTCTTCTTCTTCCTCCACTTCTCCGAATCGATTTCTTTCTTGATGCCACTTCCTTGTAGCTATCCCTGTTTCCTTTAGGAATTCTATGGTCTTTTCAATTCCAATTGTTGTATGTAGTAAGAGCTGTAGTGTGAGCCTCTTTATTCCAATTCTTTTACTCAATCGTTTTCTAGCTTCTCTATATATAGAGCAACTGAGAAGAAGATGCTGGGGGGTTTCCCTTTGGCCACACCCGCATTTTTCATTTATAGATGCATTAAAACGGTGTAGGTATTCCTTGATATATCCATGACCGAGTTTCAGCTGAAAGAAAGCGCTTGCTGTTTCTCTTTTTATCCCCTTTGGCAATCTAATCTTCGATTTGAGCTTCCAGGGGAAGGTCTTCGAGTAAGTGGAAGGTCTCTGGTTCACTCTTTGATTGTATTTGTCGAGTTTGGTTAGCCATTCTTCAACTTTAGTTTGCTTGACTAGCATTCCCATTAGGGCGTAGCTAGTTTCGTTCGATTGAGGGCGTTTTTCGGTAGCTTTCTTGGCTAGAGAGTCGGCGAGCTCGTTCCCTTCAACTTCAGTATGGCCTGGTACCCAATTTAATGATATATCAGCTCCTTTCGCTTGTAGTAATTCAGCGGCTTTTATAGCTCTAATTTGACAGGCCTGACCTGGGTTGTCTGATAGGGATTTGAGTCTATGAAGCCCTGCTTGATTATCCGAATAAATTTTGAATTTATCCCCTAGTTTGGCTATTGAGCTGGCGTATTCAATTGCCCTTGTTACTCCAACTAGCTCCCCGTTATATACCAGTTGATTTTCTCCAATATTATATTCCTCTTGATATTTTATTTCTCCATTTGGATTGATAACAGCTATGCCCACTCCTACTCCAATTCCTCTTTCTGTTGAAGACGCATCTGTGTAAATAATCGATGTTTTGGCATCTCTGTATTTATTGGCTAGATTGTGAAACAAAGCAGCTTCTTTTTTAGATAGATGACTAATATTCACTCGATATGGGGGTTCTCTTTCCCAAGGGGGGAATTTGAAATGAATAATATTTTCCAGGGATTGGGGACTATAGATATCGGATATAGATTCCTTGATCCGATCTAACTGTATTTCTTTGAAGGATTTCCTTCTAGGAGTAGGGATGGCTTCGAAGTATTGTTTCTGGATATCGAGTTTTTTGAGTTCAAGATTGATTGGGTGTTTTGGTGAGATCTTCGCCAATCGAAAGGCGTACTGTCTGATGCTAGAATTTAATCTTATTTCGGGAGGGGGTAAAGCTGCTTCCACTTCCATTGGTTCGATTGGGGATGTTTTGAATACTCCTAGAATCTTTCTGAGAGCTAAATTCTGTAGTTTCTGAAGAGAGTCCTTGAACTGGGCTTGTCCTCGCCACCAAATTACTGATCCGTAGTCAGCAATGCTAGTCACACATGCTATATAAAGTTGTCTTAGAGCGGATGGACTTAATCCTCTCTCTGAGTTAGCTAGTCTAGCCATTCTGTAGAAGGCTGATTTTGCTTGAGTTGTCCTGATTGCTACATGTTGCTTGAAACTAAGTCCTGGGTCGAACCACACTCCTAGCCATCTAACTAGCTTGCTAGGATGAATCAAATTGAGATTCGGTAATGTTATTGGAAAGGATTTGGATGTTTTAGAGGTAGTAAAATGCATTAGCTCTGTTTTGGCTAGATCAAATTGGATAGCCCCTTTGGCACTTAGATTGTATAAGTGATTTGTAGCTTTCTCAAGGATCTGAATGTTGGTTTTTAAACTGGATGTGCCTGCTATCAAGGCTATATCGTCGATATAAGAAAGAAACTTGACTGTTCTTGACTGAAATAAGTTTCTTATGTATATTAAGAATAGAATAGGTGAAATAGGGCTCCCTTGAGGAATTCCGGTATTGATGGGTTTGAATACTTCTGATTGACCATCAAAAGAGAGTTTGAGGAGTCTGTTGTTGAGGAAAGATGATACCCAGGATATAAGATTGGTTGGAAGGCTTAATTCTTTAAGGGTTGCTAGTAGTTGATTTTTCGCTATATGATCGAAAGCTCCTTTCACATCTAGAAATAAGGTGGTAGTTTTCTTATTAAGTCTTCGATTGTTTTCGATTTCCGTAGTAAGTAGTAGTGCGGCATCAAGAGCTGACTTTTTCTGCCTACCTCCAATTTGGCTAGAGTGTAGAAGGTTGGTGGTTTCAGCTAGATGGCCTAGTCTCTGTGCTAGTATCCTTTCGCTAACTTTTCCTAAGCAATTAAGGAGTGCAATAACTCTATATGCTTTAGGGATTGAATAATCTAGTTTTGAAGGCTTCTTTAGGATAACTCCAGTAGCTTGTTTCCAGCAAAGGGGGTGGTATCCCAGGTTCAGTAGTTTGCTAAAGAGATCAAAAAGCACCTCTGGGATAACTTCGTAAGTATGCTTTATAATTTCTTGAGTAATTCCGTCCGGTCCTGGTGTTTTTCCTTTAATCTTGGTAGAGCATGCATTCAATAGCTCAAACTTGGAGAGGTCAGGCCAATCCCATTTTATACTATGTTGGTATTGGGACCACTCTGGTTTTGTAGCAGTTGGTGGAGATGGGAAGAGTGTTTCGGAAAGCAGAGCATTTCCCTTCGAACGTGTTTTCTATCTTGTTGATTGATTGGATGTTAGGAACTCGTTCTATTTGTAAATTCTTTGTATACGCCATTGCTTTGAAAATGGTTTGAGTATCTTCATTTTCGAGAAACTGATTCCAATGCTCCTTTTTGGCTACTTTGATAGTTTGGAAATAGATATTCTTGGCTGAAATATATGCCTCTCTCAGTGAAGGTGCCTCTGGTTCACCATTCATTGCTCGTTGTGTATATGTTAAGGTCTTCCGGAGGGATTTCAGTTCAGGGGACCACCAAGGTTTTGATTTAGTATTGCATCTTGTTCGAGGGATACTAGCTTCCGCTGCACCGATTATGGCTTCGGTAAGCTCTTTGGCTGCTGAGTCGAGTAGGCTTGAGAGTTCCGTATGCTCTTGAAGGAGATTTAGCGAATCTGTATTTTTAGGTTTCAATTGGGAGTATTGAAGGGAGTTTAGGGTGGTTGAATTGGCTATCTTGAGCTTGAGAGCACTCCCAAATGCTTTCCAATCCGCTAATTTTGTATTGAATCTGGACATATGAAGAGGGCTTTGGCCTTCTTGTACGTTGGATCCCCTGACATCAAAACAGAAATGAATTATATTACAACTACTTTCTAGAGTATCTTATAATACAAAGTAGGTTCGCTACACCTACAAACGCTTTCCCGGCTCACTTGTGATAAAACCACTAGTACTAGGCTTCTGTAGAATCTTCTGACTACATTAAACCACCTATTGCGTGATTGCCTTCGGAAGTTCCGGCCAGGACCAAAACCATTCCTCCACGCCTTCATTCCTGTTTGCTCCTTAAGCCTATCTGATACCTCCATCATGCCCTCTGCCCTATAGTATCCGATTATAGACCGACACACGCATCCGTCCTCTCGAGCCATATAGACAGTGTCGCTGTCGCTGTCATTATATGCTACGCCTCGCGGCTAGTAGCCGTTTCGCGTTACCTTGCCGGATCTCTCCTACACAACAAGGCCGACTATGTCTCGCAGGCTTGCTATTTCAGACCCCTAGCCAGGCAGCCTTTCCATAGTGTTTCCAACCCACTAACCAAAGCTCTGCTTGTAGAATCCACTCCCCCAATGTATAGTTTGTAGTCGAAAGTAGAGCGCTAGGAGCGCGTTGCACATGTATATCGTAGGATTGGCCTCTGCCTGAGATCCTCCGCCGCCGTAATACCGATCGAGCATTGTCGAGTGTGGCTTGCTAAAAGCGTCCTTCCTGTATTGGAGCTCCTCCGCCGCCATGCCGCTCCTGCGCACTCGGAGGTAAGGTGCTAAAAACGTCCCTCCTCCTACTCCATATATGCTCCCGCCGGCCCCAGTAGACACTGTCCTAGCCTTTGTATACTTCCTACTACTCCCCTCACCATTTGTAAATATCCGATCCAGTATACCCGCAGATCGTACGTATTGTTGGGTTGTGAAAACTCTGCACGCTAGCGCCCCAGAGGTGTTCTGTCGATTTACGTTCGTCAAGTTAAGGATATCGGCCCTGCTCCCAACACAGGCTTCAGTCAGACTCAGCTAATAAGACAGTGTAAGATCAGCAGTCTAAAGCAAGTATATCACATTCTAGGATTGGGTGATGGGCTTACACGGGGCATTATTATATTTCTATCCAATATGATATGCCTGTTTGATTCATTTCCTTCTCTGGATAAAGTCGTGTTATATTGTGGCATTGCGTTCAGGGATAGACAATATTGTAAGAAATAATGGTCAGAGAGATAAAGGAAAAAGCATGATTAACTTATAAGTTCTCTCCCTTCCTTCCCTTCTTCTTCAGATGCAGAAGCAAAAACAGAAGAAACCCCTTACAACAACACAACTATAACTCGGAAAGTAGATCTTTCCTCAAACTTGAAGCGCTCCAACTCTCCAGCTTCTTCCTCTCTCAGTTCCACAAGAAAAAGAAGCGTTGCACAACTGAAGAGGTCGATTTCGTTCGATATCACAAAGAGGACTCGGAAAACTTTGACGTGAGATTCACTTCAAGTTCAGCCAGCATTTCCATTTGGAAATGGAATGGAATGAGGCCTAGTAAGCACTAGACTAGACAGAACATGATTCGCAAATAAGTTCATGAATGAATTCGGCGGTCATAAAAGCTCACGTACAGAATCAAGCTATCATCTTTCTCCCAGATCTCAGCCTCGCACCACCTTTTCACTCTTTCATTCACTTTCACCTAAGCCTCGAAGGCATCAAGAAACTATAAGTCGCACACCCTACTTTTGGGCCACCCCCCTTTTGGGCCACTTTTTCACACCAAAAACAACGAAAATCACGATTTTTAATTTCTTCATTTATTAATATTATTAATTGAAATTTGGAATATAGATTCTTTATTTAAATATAAGCTAATTTTGAGATTTTCAGATTTTTAGTAATTTTTTATAATAAGATATAAGTGATTGAAATATTGATTTTCAACTTTATATGAGAATCACATACAAATTCGAAATTTTGATAAAAACATTAATAACTTTTCAACAAAAATTGCTAAAAATAAACTATAAAATTTTATTATATTCTTTTATATATCTGTATATAGAAGTCTAAGCTTTGAAATTTTATTATCTTATATTAAGATTTTATTTGAGATTTTAAAATTTACAGGGATTAGAAATCAATGATTTCTTTATAAGTTGATATTCACTCATTTTTTTTTCATTTTTTTTTGGATTTTATTATTACGAATATTTGAAAAGTATTATAAAATTTTACAATTTATTTTTAGTAATTTTTGTTGAAAAATTATTATTGTTTTTATTAAGATTTCAAATTTGTATGTGATTCCTATACAAATTCGAAAACCAATATTTCAATCTTCTGAATTTCAATCAAAAGAATTACAAAAAATCTAAAACTTTTATAATTGATTGATATCTATATAAAGATTATATATATGAGGCTTCATTAAAATACATCTAGTTTTGAAGAAGATATTGATATATCAAAATGGCTAGTTTTGGTGTAAAAGGGTGGCCCAAAAGGGGGGTGGCCCAAAAGTAGGGTGTGCGACTTAAGTATATTGATATATTATACTTGTCTTTACATAATCTACAGGGATACGATGACTCTCACCTGTACGTGGTGTATCCTACGAACCTTCGGTCGTACGATCGGAGAGCTAAGTAGAGTCAGCTGGAGCCGGGTGGTGGTTGTACACTAATCGGAGGCCGTACTGGGAGCGAAGGTACGCGCAGCTGATCACCAGAGGGTGATCGCGAAGATGCTCGGAACAGAGGACTACCAGCAAAACGGAGATGAAAACCATTCGACGATGGAAGGGAGATGAGAGCGGGATTGATGCGGAGCCATGCCTTTACGAATCTGTGTGGGGAGCAGAGCCAGAGCATATCGCGGCAGAGCGTCTGCGAAGCGGAACTAGCCCTTGAAACAGCGGATAATGAAGCTTCTATAATATAGCTGAGTCTGACTGAAGCCTGTGTTGGGAGCAGGGCCGATATCCTTAACTTGACGAACGTAAATCGACAGAACACCTCTGGGGCGCTAGCGTGCAGAGTTTTCACAACCCAACAATACGTACGATCTGCGGGTATACTGGATCGGATATTTACAAATGGTGAGGGGAGTAGTAGGAAGTATACAAAGGCTAGGACAGTGTCTACTGGGGCCGGCGGGAGCATATATGGAGTAGGAGGAGGGACGTTTTAGCACCTTACCTCCGAGTGCGCAGGAGCGGCATGGCGGCGGAGGAGCTCCAATACAGGAAGGACGCTTTTAGCAAGCCACACTCGACAATGCTCGATCGGTATTACGGCGGCGGAGGATCTCAGGCAGAGGCCAATCCTACGATATACATGTGCAACGCGCTCCTAGCGCTCTACTTTCGACTACAAACTATACATTGGGGGAGTGGATTCTACAAGCAGAGCTTTGGTTAGTGGGTTGGAAACACTATGGAAAGGCTGCCTGGCTAGGGGTCTGAAATAGCAAGCCTGCGAGACATAGTCGGCCTTGTTGTGTAGGAGAGATCCGGCAAGGTAACGCGAAACGGCTACTAGCCGCGAGGCGTAGCATATAATGACAGCGACAGCGACACTGTCTATATGGCTCGAGAGGACGGATGCGTGTGTCGGTCTATAATCGGATACTATAGGGCAGAGGGCATGATGGTGGTATCAGATAGGCTTAAGGAGCAAACAGGAATGGAGGCGTGAAGGAATGGTTTTGGTCCTGGCCGGAACTTCCGAAGGTAATCACGCAATAGGTGGTTTAATGTAGTCAGAAGATTCTACAGAAGCCTAGTACTAGTGGCTTTATCACAAGTGAGCCGGGAAAGCGTCTGTAGGTGTAGCGAACCTACTTTGTATTATAACATATTCTAGAAAGTAGTTATAATATAATTCATTTCTGCTTAGCAAACGCAGGCGCAATTGGGCCCATGGACCAAGCAATCGACAAGCTACCAACAATCAGCGGGGTGCGAACAATCGTGCGCCAGAAGCGCCTACACGCAGAGACTATCTGGTGGGAAGAGATGAACTCCTCTCTCTCCGCTGGCTACAAGGAGTGGTCTCCTAAATACAGTACAAAGGAGCCAAAGGAACTAACTCTACCAAGAGGAGTCTTACATCGACTGATAGCTATGAGAACAGGCCACGGCGATTACGCCGCTTATCATCAGCGGTTTGGTCATCAAAACAACAAGCTGGACTGCTCATGCGGCAGCGCTAAGGAACCATATCACTTCTTTAAATGCACAATAAACAATCTAAAGCGTTCAGACTGGCCCCTTGCTCCTGTAGAGATGCAATCTAACAAGCAGGCGATCTCATACATTAAGAAACTCTTACATACACCTAGCAAGCTCACTCAGCTGATTACCGACTCAGAGTTTTACACTCAGATCTGTCCTAACTACTAAAGGACCCTTAGGAAGCGATCATCTTTTCAACAAAGCCCGCCGCCCCCCCTTATAAACTTACCACTCAACTGATCACTCGAATACACCACACCTCTAAAAACCGCAAACCCAATATACAATACAAGAGCCTTGCTACTCGGCTAAACAAATAGCAACCCACTCTCGCTTCCTCTCCCCCATCATAGGGATCGGAGCCCACAACGAGTCTACCCACCCGGGAACCAAGCTCTATTCTAACAACAACCCGGATCAGACGTACCCTTCTGGAAACAGAGGCGGATCGCACCCGCAGAGGAGCGAACAGCCCCTGGCATTGAAGTTAAATTGCTAGAATTCGGTCGCGACGATCACGCCGCTCAAATAGTTCCTTATCTTAGCACGTCTAAATACCCTTAGGGAGGTCCAAAACAGACGTTAATTAATATAAATAAATAAAAAATAAATTAAGCAATTAATCCTTAAATAACCTAGGGTTTCCCCGGCTGATTAATAATGTCCTGCACTAATAATATTATAAGATTTTCAAAATTATTAATATTAAAGCTTATAAATAAGAATTAAGATTTTATAAAAAATCTTAAAATTATATTTTTCTAAATCAAAAACGAATTAAGTCTAATTAGGATAAAAATTATATCAATCAATTCAGTTTTTTCTAAAAAGTTTAAAAAAGTTATTTTTAATAAGTTAGCTTTAATATTAAGTAAAATATTTTATGATATTAATTAAAATTCTAAAAATAGAATTTAATAAGGAATAATGCTAGCAAAAGAGTAAAAACACTATTCAACCCTAAATTTTATATAGATTATAAATATATATATATATATTGAAGCCACTAAACCCTAAATATTTTGTAATATCAGTAAAATATGTGATACCAGGTAGTAGGGTGTTAGGTTTTCTAAGTATTAGGTACCTATAGGCCTAACTCACCCCAACACAGTACTTGTATCATGCTCAAAAAGCTTCATAGCATTGCCATAGGCAAGTTTGTTTTGCATGGATTCATCCAATTGACCAAGGACCTGTCGAGTGAATGTATCATCTGTCCAAGGATAGTCTGAGCCTGTGAGTAAATGGTCAACCCCAACAATCGAAGCGGCATGGAGGATATCAGAAACTTCTGCATTGTTACAGTCGTAATAAATCATCTTCAGATAGTGGTCGATAGGATGAGGGCGTATCTGTTTGTTGCCCTCCAGATCTGTGTACCACTGATCTCCTGGGAATCGATTCGACAAGGCTTTGAACCGTCCGAGACTTGTTAGGATACCACCACCAAGATGTGTAGTAATTATAACGAGTTTTGGATACTTTTCGAGAGTCCCTGCCATGACTAAGTCGAGAAGTGTCGTTCTCTGATCATTTAAGAATCCAGAGAAGGTCGGAATGTTCTTGCGACGAATAAAGTCTCCATCGACAGGATCGACTGCGGGATGAATAATAATTGGAACTGCCAGCTCTTCAGCCAAGGCAAAGTATGGATCATATGCAGAATCTCCCAAGAACACTCCATCATAATTAGAAGCGAACATGATTGCCTTCAATCCTAACGTTGTAATAGCATAACGTAATCCGTTTATGCCTTTCTCGGCGAATGATTGCTCGTTTGGTGAGAGGCCTGCCTTGGCAAGGAAAGGAGGCGAAGGAATCGATGCAGTGCCGATCAATTGAGGATTACCTGCAGTCTTCGAAGACATCCACATGTTCAGATCATCGACAATCTTCAGCATTGCCTGAGCTGGTAAAGTCGGAAAGAATGTATTGATGGTAACAACTTGTTTGCCCTCTCGACCAAGGGCCCTGCGTCGGTCACTTCCACACAAATCATCCGCCAATTTCTTGCATATATCGTTTGTGATAGTTTCTATCGTTGAATCTGCCAAGCCAACACTGGCTCGCACGCCGAAGGTTACAGCGTCGTAAGAACTAGGCTTGATAGCATGAGCCTGCACATCGAAAATGGGCCCACTATATGGTCTACTCGTGCTGTCGACCATGATTCTCTCGTCTATAAATGCTGCAAATAAATTGAATAGAAGTAATGTTATCGAGGCTGAGGAAATCTTAATTCACGGCCATTCACAGTGCCAAGCCTAGCTTTATATAATTCACTTGGAAAGGAGACCCGAACTCCTAGCCAATCATTGACCTTAGTTGTTTCGGTAAATTTAATTGCTGCTCGCTCTCCGGATGGCGAGTGGAAAACTCGAAATCCCGAAATCCGAAACGCAATTCTCTCTGTCCAGGAAAATGCCGCATTATACTCGTACGTCCGGAGGCTGTTGAATTGTCTAGTCAGACTCAAGTGATACAATTACTTCCTTGAATTCTTCAATATGGAATCTATAAATTGAACGGAAAATGCTAGGAACGTATTATAATGTACATAAGGCAATTCATTATCGAGCGGACTTTATTACCAAGTAAGTGTTATGTTCATTTCAATTCACATTTTCAAGTATAATCATTGAATCATTGGATGTGCGCGAAAAACAGGTGTTGGTCACATGATTCATCCTGTATTCAGTACTTATGGGTCTTCTTTATATCCCCTTGATATCAACTTAGGATATCGTAAGTAGTTCGTATACTCTCACGATCATTAACAGATAAGTAAATAAAAGTAAAAATCCATATAGACGTAACATCGAAATGACTTAAGAACTATATCTCAGTGTGCACAGACCACTTCCCTAGCAGGTTAGTCCTTGCCAACGATTAGCTAATCAAGCTGCCTAGACCACCAGACGACACTTTGTCTTGGGCTCCCCACATCTTTACCATCATCACCACCGTCGCAGACCACACGCCATCAACACCACTTCTTATTCTATCCCGGCCGACCCCAAAGTAGTTCCAAGGTACCTTCCGCGACAGCAGGTAACCGTGTACCGCCTGCCTACAGTCCACGACACTCCCGACGACCAGTGTCTCGCGGCCAGCACCGACTTTTGACAGGCTTCTACCCGTCGCTCTACGGACGACGGAAGACCCTGGGTGCTGGTGCATCTTGCAGCACTGGAGCTCGTCATATAGAGTGTGTTGTGGCTAGGCTGGGCGTGCAGGAATGAAAGCGACTGAAGCCTCGATCCCATAACCGTTTGGCTAATCTCCAAACAAAGCCGATTACCATCACTTAGCCCAGCTCTATCGCGAGACGGGGCTGGCCTAGCGGGACCGTCTTGACGTGTTTACCACGCCCAGGTTTGTTGTAAGTGGCCGTTCAAACTGACAGTTGATAGTACAAGAAATCAGTCACTATGATCGCCAGTACCGCAGAATGCTCCTCTCCCACCGATCCCGCGTCCTCACCTTCCCCTCGATCAATTACGTTTGGCCCCACGATGAATCCGAATACGCCTAGGCTCAGCCCAGATCTCGAAATCGAACAGGAAATCCAGATCGCGCAAACCCCTGACGAAGCACGCCTCAATCGATCCCCAATGCGAGACAAAGACATCGAGACTGCGTCTCCCAGTACTCGTGCTTCCCCGTCTCTGTCGCCTAGAAGTAGCAGCTCTGGTGCGCCCTCTCTGGGACACATCGAACCCACATGGCCTAAGAAAATTGACGTGACTAAGATATCTGCTCTTGCGTCGTGGGGGAAAGGGCAGCGCTTGCCTGGCTTGCTCTTCGACTTTCACTGGGTGCTGTCTTCCAACAAGGCCTTCTTCACATTGCGCGCCTCTGTACAGCTCAAGCAGGCACCTGGTCCGCGTCGCGATGGCAGAACCAACATCTTCATCCATATCTATCCTGAACGCATTCAGCAGCTGTCTTTTGAAGCAGAGCCCGTAGACAAGATAATGGGAAATGATACTATAGCATTGGCATTTACGCTGTCTAGGCCGCCGGCCCTGGTGCTGCCGCCTACGCCACTCGAACCCAGGAACAAAGCGTCAGGGACTATCATCACCTCCTTTTTTCATTTGGCTAGACAGACGTCGTGGACCGTGTATGCTGCTGTACCGCCACGGACTCTCTCTGCTGCACGGATACGACAGTTCTGTGCAGCTGTTTCCGAGCCGTTAGCTGGCAGCATCGTTGCGTTTGCGAGTGCGGCTACATTGTACCAGGGCCAAGGGGGCAAGATAATTGAGGGAGATAGCCTGGAATCTAACACCGCGGGTGACGCCGATGATACTGGCAGTGAAGTGCACGATCATCCTCCAGAATACGAAGCGTCAGGCTCCGCTCCTGTCTACCTTGACCTCGACAAAGGCAAAAAGCGTCTTCGTCAAGGCAGCAGCCCCGAGATATGCCAAGAGCTGAAATCGCGACGCCCAGCCGACATAGAGGATCTTCTGCAGTCGCGCCTGTCAGCCCTTGAACAGCGTTTCGAAGATGCACTTACGGCCCACAAGAAGGAAATGGTGGAACTCGTTGGGCAGGCCGAGTCACGAATAATGGACACGCTCCGTAGAGAGATGGACGAACAGTCGGCTGATTTCGAGGAGTCGTTGGACAGGAGGGTCAAGGAGGAGATAGTAGAGCTAGAAGAAACGGTAATGCAGAATATTAGCGAGGCGCCACTACAGGCCACTCTGACCTTTCCTGCACATCCTTGGTACTGAACCATTCCCAATCTTCTGTGCCCATCCTCTCTGGGGTAGACTTGCAGCACTATTGAAAGGATCAAGTCCAGGTTAGACGAACGACCAATTTGTATGGAAGCAAATGGGTCTATACCGTTGAGCACTGAATTTCTAGAGGAACAATCAATCTTGAGAAATGAACGAGACTAATTGTTACGTCGTCTGCATGCTAGTCACGTGGGAGTGGTGGAAGGACACTAAAAAGCAGCTAAGCAGGAGATTGGATCGTTGGTTCGTACCGAGAAGTAACTATGAAATTAAATTACTATGTTGAGTTGTATATGAAACTCTATATATAAAGGAAATATATTCTTACTTATATAGACCTTCGTGTTGTAATTAATATTTTTCGTATTTTGAATACGCCTTTAGTAGTACGTATCAAATTCCCGAAATATATTTCAATAATTATCATTGAATTGAATATTACTAGCAGTATTCATTAGTATCTGAAATACTGGAATTCTCATATATTTTAAGTCGTTTTTTATCATTAAGTATCTTTTCTATAATTATACTAAAAGAAAAGATATCTCAACTTTACTTCATGATCTAATCACTATTTAAAGATTAACTACTACTAAATAGTGGCCACCTTTGAGCCTAGGGTCCCCAGACGTTCGTATGAATCATAGTTATAATAGTGAGAATGGTTAGTTATACATTATAAAAGTCACTTCACTTCGATAGAAGTTGCGTCACATTTAGTGGACTAGGGACAACCAACACACTACACGGACAACGAACACCTGCTACGGACAATGAGGTTGAAGCATATCTGAGCCAATGTGGTGGCCCCTCTGGAAGATGGCGAGGTAATCAAAACGTCGCTCTACGTCGTTGAGCTTATCATTAAAATACAGCTCGAGACACGAGCGCCGAGAGACGATTCTGATCGACTGTTTAGTGAAAGTTGTTCATCAAGTGGTGCAAGGTAACTTAATTTGACACAAGAAAATTTGATTGAAAAGCCACAAAAAAATAGGAGCTACCTCTTCATATTGTGAAATAGATGGCAATCGATCATAAGTGAAGGCATTCGGAGATCCTCAGAATCCGACGGATCTTTGTGCTCGCCGGAGGATTCGATGCATGATTCACGATTATTGGCCCACTTTAGAATCTCATTTTTTTCTCATTTATTGCCACTATTTGAAAGATACAACCCCTCTGTTTTTCACATGAAGTGTAAAGAGGTAGAAACAAATAAGGATCCAGTTATTTTTCGTCAAATTGAATACACATTGGTCCGAACATTCCATTTTTTGCATCTCATTCACTTATATCTCTCAGCTTCCAGTTCTTTGATCCAAACAGGTTACTTTCAATCTTTCAATGAATCTACCCTAGCTCAAACATTGGGAATAATACGTATTGGAAATTTGACAAGTTCCCTGTGCGCAGCAAGTTAAGCCTGTCCATCCAGAACCGCCACATTGACTATAGAGCGCTTGACAAGATCCAGAGGGACTGCTAGAGGTAGTTCTAGAAGGCGAAGAGGTTTTAGTAGTAGGCGCAGAACTAGTAGTTGAAGGATCTCCAGCTCCAGATAAATGACTATGTTTTACTATTGTCAAAGCGCCACCAGTTGAAGTTAAGCAAGAAGCCAGAACCGCTACCTGCAAAGACAAAGTACAAATCTTGGGTTCCTGTAGCCCCACTTATTGGACAAGTTACAGTCTTCCATGTCTGCCAGCCGCCAGTGCCTGATACAGTGCAAGTTCCAACAAGAGTGCCCGAAGCGCTCCCTAGGCGCACTTGAATTGTACCTCCGCTGGTGGCGGAAGAAACGCGAGCAGAGAAAGACTTAGCCCCGCTACCGAAGGCAATACCCTTAACCTTGATATAGTCGCCGTTATTAATGCTACTAACGTCCATGCCGCCTTCACTGCAGACCTCCGTCTCTACACCCTGGGACCAAGCTGCTGTCTCTGCCTCCTGCTGCACATAAGGATTCAAAGTTGCCAATTTGCGGGGGTCCAGCTGTTGTCATCTTAATTGTAGGAATAGTACCATCAGAGTTGTAGACAAATTTGTCAACGCACACTGACCTCTGGTAACCTCCCCCGCCGGGCAAGGCACCATTGTGGTAGAAAAGTATGAGTTTCCCTTGTAATCAATGATGCCTTCGTGATTTGTAAAGCTTGAACCGGCACTTGCCATGATAACTCCTCGGTATGTCCAGGGCCCTGTGGCACTAGGTGCAGTGGAATATCGGATGTCTTCGGAACAGCAATTTGCTGCGTAAGCAAGATAATAGGTGCCGTTGCGCTTGTAAAGCCTGGTAAATGAGAGATTATGATTAGTGCACCATTTTCGAAGATTTGGAAGAATCAAAAGATTGGGACGTAAAGCCGTGGGTTGCAGACACGTATTGACTAAGGATATTGATGGGAGAAGTATTGCCTTTGGAAAAATGACTTACCAAGGCGCCTCTTCAAAGGCTGTCGCTCGCGACGTACTGCTACCAGTCCTTGGCCCAAAGCCAGCAACTGTGGCGAAGTCTTCATTATACTTCCACTGTATGAGATCATATCCTGGTTCAACTTGACGTAGTACAGATCTGGATTTCCCCAGTACAAATAAGCTTGACCATCAGCATCAATGAAGACCGTCGGGTCTATCTCATTATTCTCGACCAGAGGTTTTCCCAAGGCATCTTTGTACGGGCCTGTGATGGTGGAACTCACAGCGACTCCCACGGCCATTGCACCGGTAGTGTGACGCATTGGAGCGTACATATAGAACTTCCCATTACGGGCAACAACTTGCGGAGCCCATGCATTGGCGTTGGCCCAACTGAAAGTGGCCAGGCTGGCAGGAGATCCATGATCTTGCCAGTTTGCCATGTCTGCTGTTGAGAAAAGACGCCATTCTGTCATCACGAAGGTCGTAGCGCCATCGTTGTCATGGTCGAGAAAGGCATAAACACGATTGTGAAAATCCATAATAAGCCCATTAAATCACTTATTAATATCTTACTAATTAAGAGATATCTTGATGACTAATATATATATAATATGATTTTATATTATTATATAATAGTATCTCTTATCAAATTAATTTATAATAGAATAGAATGAAATAGAACCAAATGGAAGCATATGAAAGATTGTTATTAAATTGATTAGTTGTATTTTCTTTTATAAAATGATTCCATAAGATTCGATTTAAATCGATCTTATTTATAAGCATAGAACATACTAGAATTTCATTATAAACTATATAAACCTAGGATATTCTTTAAAGAAAACCTAGAAAAAAGTAAGCAATTTCATTTTAAATCAAGCCTAGCTCTTATAAATTGACTTCAATTCAAATCTTTTTCTATATATTCGATTTATCCCTCAAGCTTAAATTGACTAGATCTTCCACTATTATTATAGTAATAATAATATTATCATTATTATTATTATTATTATTATTATAAATCGTAACCTCCAATAACGATCATCATAGACCATCGGTGCCGGATCTGCTGTGTAAATCGTCTGTACAAAGGGATTGTCAGCTTCAACAAGTCCGATTTTGCTCAAAAGAGGGCAGAGGAGTAGTGCGGCTTCACACACAATAAATTTCGAAGGAAACTTTTTCTTCGAAATACAATCCTATTATAATCGATCTAGATTATAGTTATTAAATCAAATTGATTACAATTGCTTCTAAATAATTCTAATTAATAATATTATAATATTATTATTGATATTTCAAATATAAAATGTATATGAAAATTCACATAAAAATTTTAATTTTAAAAATTATTTAAATAAGAATATAATTTTCAATATAAGTTGTTTTAATAATATAATAATTGTGACGATTCGGTCCGTTTCAGGTTCCCTTCTTAGTCACCTAGCTTCTAGGACCTTAGCCTAGCACGTGACTCATTGATGTATATAGTCCGGAGCTCTTACAGTTCTCTTCTTGTTCTTTTCTTCCTTCTTTAGTTTTAGATTCTAAGGTAGAATTGAATCCTTTTATGACAGTCCTTCACATTATCTAAAACTCACCTATACCAGCCTCTGCCGGTGACGGCATACCAAATAATATCTCGCCCTTTCCTAGGCCGCCCAAGCATCGACATTGCGTGGACTAGAAGAACCTATACCAGAAGACAAGGAAACGTCTCTGAAGGATGGTTAACCAACAACAATCCCCTAATCCTCATACCAATTCTTCAAGAAGATCGAAAAGAGTCGCAAAGAGGCGTACCCAAGCTTCTCCTCACGATTCCGAAGAATCCAGTACGATCACAGTCTTTCAAAGCAAAGGACTACCGCGTACTCCCCCTCCTCAAGCGGAAGCTGGCCCTTCCATTTCAACCTCAAATCAGTTTGCTGTCCTCGACGACAACGAAGAAGATTCGGATTCCCCACTCCTGGAACGATCATGCCACCAAAAGGCAAAGAACCAGATAAAGAAGAGCGAATTTAGTATCACTCGTACTAAATACCTTGGCTTTATAATCTCTACAGAAGGAGTTGAAGTAGATCCTGAGAAAGTTGCTGTTATACGCAATTGGGCGTATCCGACTACAGTTAAAGGAATCCAGTCCTTTTTAGGATTTTGTAATTTCTACCGCCGATTCATACGCAACTTTGGTATATTAGCCAAACCTTTGATCAATCTGACCAAAAATAACGTCCCCTTCCGATTCGATGACGACTGTATACGCGCTTTTGATGCTCTTAAGGACTCTCTTACCTCCTCTCCTGTTCTACAGCACTATCGACAAGACCTTGAATGTATGCTGGAAACAGATGCCTCAGATGGAGTAGTGGCGAGTGTTCTCTCGCAAAAGCATGGTGAAGACTGGCTACCTGTAGGATTCTATTCAAAACTATGGCTCCTGCCGAGCTTAACTACGAAGTCCACGATAAAGAGATGCTCTCTATTGTGAAGTCCTTTGGATATTGGCGTGCTGAACTCACTAGTACGCCACACCAGATTCGTGTCTATACCGACCACAAAGCACTAGTCTATTTTATGACCACAAAAGCCTTGAACTCCCGGCAAGCACGATGGGCCGAACTCCTGGCGGACTACAATTTTGTAATATGCTATCGTCCAGGAAAAGACAATCCATTAGCCGACGCTCTTACCCGCCGCACCGACGAACTCGATGACCAAAATCAAAAGAAAAAGTTGCAACGCCACCAGCAACTCCTGAAAGACGATCAAATCGATCCTCTTATCCTGACTCGCGAGCTTCGACCAGATCCTGCCGAAGAAGCTCTTATCCGAACCCTAGACCTAGCTCCGATTTTCCCAGCTCTACGGATTATCGATCGTATTCTACTCGCTAATCGCTATACTCCTTCTTTGGAAGCCTTGCGGAAACAAGCGCAGAAAGACGATAATCACTTTAGTCTCGAAAATGGATTGCTATTATATAAAGACAAACTAGTGGTTCCTGATACAGATAACCTCCGCACCCTCTTAATCCGAGAAGCTCACGATAATATCTCTACCGCACATCCAGGCATTCGAAAAACCCTGAAGTTATTAACCGATCGCTATTACTGGCGAGGAATCTCTCAAACAGTAGCTCAATACTGTCGAAATTGCAATACTTGTCGCAGAATAAATGTACCCCGAGACAAAACCCCTGGCTTGCTACACCCATTGCCAATACCAAGCCGACCCTGGGAACATATTACTATGGACTATTGTAGCTTCAACAAAGACAAATATGGATATGACAATGTATTTGTTATTATCAATCGATTTAGCAAAAAAGCTATCTCCATCCCTTGCAAAAAGGCGATCGATTCAATCACAGCAGCCAAATTATATATTTATCATATTTATCGCTATTTCGGTCCTCCTCTTTCCATAATATCCGATCGTGGATCCCAATTTATATCAAGTTTTTGGAAAGAATTTCAAAAGATCCTAGGTACTAATACTAGCTATTCGACTACGGATCACCCTCAAACTGATGGACAAACTGAGATCTATAATCAGTACCTTCAAAAGAGACTCCGACCCTTCGTTTCCTATTATCAAGATAATTGGTCAGAGCTCTTACCGATGATGGACTACGCACAGCTCATCTTACCTCACGATTCTCTTGGTGGTATTTCTCCATTTGAAGTCGTACACGGCTATCCTCCACGAACCTCTTGGGATTGGAAGTTCCATAACACCGAAACCAAGGACAAGCTCAGTGTAGACGAAGCCCGCATTGTAGCTCAACGACACCACGACGCGTGGAAACTCGCCACAAAACACCTTACAGACGCTCAAGAGAGAGCCCAGCTCAAGACTAACGCGCATCGACGACCTGTCGATTTCAAAGTAGGTGATTATGTGTGGCTTGATATGCGATACTACCGAACCGAGCGCCCTTCAAAAAAGCTAGATTTCCCAATAAACGGCAAGTTCCTTATTGTCGAAAAGGTAGGGCATTCCTTCAAGCTAGCGCTACCAGATACAATGAAAATTTTCGATACATTTCCAGCTGAAAAGCTACGAAAAGCTGCGAATGACCCTCTTCCTGGTCAGGTGAACGATCCCGACCCTCCAATCAACATTACTGGTGAAGAAGAATGGGAAATCGAACAAATCATAGCTTCGAAGAGCACTCACAATAGTATCTATTACCGAGTACAATGGCGTAACTACGATGTTGACCTTACCTGGTACGCTGCTGACAACTTTAAATACTCTCCTCACAAGCTTAAAGAGTATCACTTGGCCAATCAAGACCTTCCTGGCCCGCCTAAGGCACTACCTCAATGGCTGAAACACTACGAAGATGGTGATGATGAGTATGATGATGTTGTTGGAGATAAGGAGATGGATAAGCGCTCGAGGACGAGCTTTTTTTCAGACGGGGGGGTAATGTGACGATTCGGTCCCTTTCAGGTTCCCTTCTTAGTCACCTAGCTTCTAGGACCTTAGCCTAGCACGTGACTCATTGATGTATATAGTCCGGAGCTCTTACAGTTCTCTTCTTGTTCTTTTCTTCCTTCTTTAGTTTTAGATTCTAAGGTAGAATTGAATCCTTTTATGACAGTCCTTCACAAATTTCCTTTAATATTATATATTATATATAATTTAAGTATATTGATATATTATACTTGTCTTTACATAATCTACAGGGATACGATGACTCTCACCTGTACGTGGTGTATCCTACGAACCTTCGGTCGTACGATCGGAGAGCTAAGTAGAGTCAGCTGGAGCCGGGTGGTGGTTGTACACTAATCGGAGGCCGTACTGGGAGCGAAGGTACGCGCAGCTGATCACCAGAGGGTGATCGCGAAGATGCTCGGAACAGAGGACTACCAGCAAAACGGAGATGAAAACCATTCGACGATGGAAGGGAGATGAGAGCGGGATTGATGCGGAGCCATGCCTTTACGAATCTGTGTGGGGAGCAGAGCCAGAGCATATCGCGGCAGAGCGTCTGCGAAGCGGAACTAGCCCTTGAAACAGCGGATAATGAAGCTTCTATAATATAGCTGAGTCTGACTGAAGCCTGTGTTGGGAGCAGGGCCGATATCCTTAACTTGACGAACGTAAATCGACAGAACACCTCTGGGGCGCTAGCGTGCAGAGTTTTCACAACCAACAATACGTACGATCTGCGGGTATACTGGATCGGATATTTACAAATGGTGAGGGGAGTAGTAGGAAGTATACAAAGGCTAGGACAGTGTCTACTGGGGCCGGCGGGAGCATATATGGAGTAGGAGGAGGGACGTTTTAGCACCTTACCTCCGAGTGCGCAGGAGCGGCATGGCGGCGGAGGAGCTCAATACAGGAAGGACGCTTTTAGCAAGCCACACTCGACAATGCTCGATCGGTATTACGGCGGCGGAGGATCTCAGGCAGAGGCCAATCCTACGATATACATGTGCAACGCGCTCCTAGCGCTCTACTTTCGACTACAAACTATACATTGGGGGAGTGGATTCTACAAGCAGAGCTTTGGTTAGTGGGTTGGAAACACTATGGAAAGGCTGCCTGGCTAGGGGTCTGAAATAGCAAGCCTGCGAGACATAGTCGGCCTTGTTGTGTAGGAGAGATCCGGCAAGGTAACGCGAAACGGCTACTAGCCGCGAGGCGTAGCATATAATGACAGCGACAGCGACACTGTCTATATGGCTCGAGAGGACGGATGCGTGTGTCGGTCTATAATCGGATACTATAGGGCAGAGGGCATGATGGTGGTATCAGATAGGCTTAAGGAGCAAACAGGAATGGAGGCGTGAAGGAATGGTTTTGGTCCTGGCCGGAACTTCCGAAGGTAATCACGCAATAGGTGGTTTAATGTAGTCAGAAGATTCTACAGAAGCCTAGTACTAGTGGCTTTATCACAAGTGAGCCGGGAAAGCGTCTGTAGGTGTAGCGAACCTACTTTGTATTATAACATATTCTAGAAAGTAGTTATAATATAATTCATTTCTGCTTAGCAAACGCAGGCGCAATTGGGCCCATGGACCAAGCAATCGACAAGCTACCAACAATCAGCGGGGTGCGAACAATCGTGCGCCAGAAGCGCCTACACGCAGAGACTATCTGGTGGGAAGAGATGAACTCCTCTCTCTCCGCTGGCTACAAGGAGTGGTCTCCTAAATACAGTACAAAGGAGCCAAAGGAACTAACTCTACCAAGAGGAGTCTTACATCGACTGATAGCTATGAGAACAGGCCACGGCGATTACGCCGCTTATCATCAGCGGTTTGGTCATCAAAACAACAAGCTGGACTGCTCATGCGGCAGCGCTAAGGAACCATATCACTTCTTTAAATGCACAATAAACAATCTAAAGCGTTCAGACTGGCCCCTTGCTCCTGTAGAGATGCAATCTAACAAGCAGGCGATCTCATACATTAAGAAACTCTTACATACACCTAGCAAGCTCACTCAGCTGATTACCGACTCAGAGTTTTACACTCAGATCTGTCCTAACTACTAAAGGACCCTTAGGAAGCGATCATCTTTTCAACAAAGCCCGCCGCCCCCCCTTATAAACTTACCACTCAACTGATCACTCGAATACACCACACCTCTAAAAACCGCAAACCCAATATACAATACAAGAGCCTTGCTACTCGGCTAAACAAATAGCAACCCACTCTCGCTTCCTCTCCCCCATCATAGGGATCGGAGCCCACAACGAGTCTACCCACCCGGGAACCAAGCTCTATTCTAACAACAACCCGGATCAGACGTACCCTTCTGGAAACAGAGGCGGATCGCACCCGCAGAGGAGCGAACAGCCCCTGGCATTGAAGTTAAATTGCTAAATTCGGTCGCGACGATCACGCCGCTCAAATAGTTCCTTATCTTAGCACGTCTAAATACCCTTAGGGAGGTCCAAAACAGACGTTAATTAATATAAATAAATAAATAAAATTACATAATCTACAGAAAGAATCTCTTTTATAATAAGCTTTTTAATAATTAAAGCCTTAGCATCTTTAATATTGTATAATTGATTTAAATTTATAGAACTTTTTAACTTTTATATTAATACCAATAATATATAATTATTTTTAAATAACTAGTTTTACTTCTGATTTTATTGCAAAGATAATCATTATTGCTTTTTTTTATTAATAAACTCTTTTGAAAATAAATATAAATTGAAAGGGATTTCTATTAGCTTGAAATTCAAATTAAAGATTTTAATTTCCTCCAGAATAAAATTCATTCCGAGGGTATATACCACGATTACTTTCCGCCGGAAAGTGCATTAAACTGACCGCCTGCCATTAACAGAAGGCGGTGAAGCATGAGGGCAGACAAGTGTCTTGTTGATTTGATTGATTGATTTTATTAACGTCCATCTTCAGTCCAAGACTATATAGGACGGCTAGGCCCTAAGGGCCTAACGGGTAACTTTTTAATTTACAATATTGGATATGATCTAATTGGGGAAGTGAAAACAAATGCTGGGGAACAGTGCCCGCTCATTATACGCATTGCATATAATAAAAAGATTTTGAAAATCAAGAAGTTGTGAGGAGGTCAAACCCCTCTCTTATTTCCTCAACTGCTTCTTCTTCATTCTCTTCTCCTCTCTCCTCTTCCACTACTACTCCTTCCTCTATTACTTCTTGTTCAAGAGTCCTTGCTAGATGCCATGCCCTTGTAGCGATTTTAGTGATATTGATAAATTTGATAGCTAATTCGATACCTATTTTTGTATGCAATAGGAATTGTATAGTGTTTTTGGATAATGGTATCTTCTTAAAGATCTCTTTTCTTTTGTTTTATATATAGGACAGCTAATAAGGAGGTGTTGTGGTGCCTCAATATTACTGCATATACATTTGTTATTGGTGAGTTTGAAACGATGTAAGTAGGATTTGATATATCCGTGACCTAATTTGAGTTGAAAGAATGCGCTAGCAGTATTTCGAGTAGTTCCGCTTGGTAGCTTGATTTTGGAACCTATTTTCCATGGAAATAGCTTCGAGTAAGTTGATGGGGATTGGTTTGATCTGAGTTCGTATTGTTTGAGAGTATCAAGCCATTGATCTGAGGCATATTCTTTGACAGTCATACCTAGTAGTCCAAAGCTTGTTTCGTTCGAGGTAGGTTGTATTGTGGTTGCTTCCTTGGCTAGCTTATCTGCTAGCTCATTTCCTTCAACTGAGGTATGACCAGGAACCCAATTTAAGGAGATTTCGGCTCCTTTTGCTCTGATAACTTCTGCTGCTTTGATCGCTCTTATCTGATTGGCTTGTCCTGGGTGATCTGAAGGAGTTTTTAAGCGGTATAAACCAGCTTGATTATCCGAGTAGATTTTGAACTTTTGACCAGTATAAGCGATTGAGCTAGCGTATTCAATAGCTCTTGTAACTCCAAAAAGCTCTCCATTATATACCAATTGATTAGTACCAATATTGCTTCGCTCTTGATATAGAATTCGATTATTTGATTGTATAGCTACTATGCCTACTCCAATACCTATTCCCTTTTCGGTGGAGGAGGCATCAGTGTAAATATAGGTGGTATCTTTATCCCTATGTTTGAAAACAATATTATGAAGAATGGCAGCATCTTCTTTTGACGAATTGCTAATGTTAACTCGGAAGGGGGTTTCTCTTTTCCATGGGGGGAAGTTAAAATGAATGATCTTTTCGAGTGAGGAAGGGTTGAAGTCCTGGTTTATCGATTCTTTGATTTTATCCAGTTGAGTAGGTTTATATCGTTTTCTTCGAGGGGTAGAGATCGCATCCAAATTGGCTTGATATTGGATTAGTGATGCTTTTTCGATATTGATTGGATGATTTGGTGAAAGTTTAGCTAAACGGAATGCGTATTGCCTAATATTCGAGTCTAATCGAATTTTTGAGGGTTTTAAGCCTGCTTCTACTTCCATTGGAAGAATTGGAGCAGTTTTGAATACTCCTAATATCTTTCGAAGAGCTAGATTTTGAAGTGATTGCATCATATCCTTGAAATGGGCTTGGCCTCTCCACCAGATCACTGATGCGTAATCGGCTATACTGGTCACACATGCTATATATAACTGTCTAAGAGCTTTCGGACTGAGGCCCTTTTCGATATTAGCTAATCGGGCCATTCGATGGAAGGCTCCTTTTGCTTGTGTGATTCGAATATTAACATGTTGATTGAATTTGAGGCTCGGGTCGAACCATATTCCCAACCATCTAATTAGAGATTGAGGTATAATTATTTCCGAATTGGGTAGTTTGATTGGGTAGTTTTTCGTCAATTTGGATGATGAAAAGTGCATTAGCTCTGTTTTTGCTAGGTCGAATTGAATAGCATTCTTTGAGCTGAGTTCGTAGATTTGTTTTGTAGCTCTCTCTAGAGATTTGATATTCTTTTCCATGTAGATGAATTGGTGATTAGGGCAATATCATCAATATAGGAAAGAAATTTGATCGAATTGGATAAAAAGAGGTCCCTAATGTATATAAGGAAGAGAATTGGAGAAATTGGACTGCCTTGTGGTATTCCGGTCGAAATTGGCTTGAAAGATTCGATTTGGTTATTAAAGGATAGTTTTAGTTGTCTTTGTTGAAGAAATGAAGCTATCCAGGAGATGAGATTCGTCGGTAGTCTTAACTTCTTGCAGATATCCAGTAGTCGATTTTTTGAAACGTGATCGAATGCTCCCTTTATATCCATAAATAATATTGAGGTCTTCTTGTTATCTTGCTTGTTTCTTTCGATTTCTGTTGTTAATAGAAGTGCAGCATCGATTGCTGATTTCTTTTGGCGGCCTCCTATTTGACTCTTGTGTAGAAGGTGGGTAGTTTCCGCTAAATATCCTAATCGTTGAGCTAGAATCCTTTCACTAATTTTTCCCAGACAGTTTAAGAGTGCAATCACTCTATATGCTTTTGGAAGTGAGTAATCAGGTTTTGAGGCTTTCTTTAGAATAGCTCCAGTAGCTTGTTTCCAGCATTTAGGGTGATATCCGAGATTGAGGAGTTTGCTGAAAAGAGTAAAAAAGATCTGTGGGATTGCTTTGTAGGCCTTTGTAATGATTTCTTGAGTGATCCCATCTGGACCAGGGGTCTTTCCTTGTATCTTAGCTGAGCAGGCATTGCTTAATTCGATTTGAGAGAGATTGGGCCATTCCCATTTCTTGGATTGTTTATACCCTACCCATTGTGGTTTTAGAGTAGTAGGAGGGGGAGGGAATAAAGTCGATCTGAAAGCAGAGCATTTTCCTTCAAAAGAGCTTTCTGATGAAATATCCGGTATCCTTTGATCTTGGAAGTCTTTGGTATAGGTCATTGCTTTGAAAACTGTCTGTGTATCCTCCTTTTCTAGGAAATCATTCCAATGATCCTTTTTTGCTGTTTTAATAGCTTGAAAGTATTTGTTTCTAGCAATTCGATATTCTTCCTTAAGATTAGGGTTCTCTCGATTTGATTCGATTGATTGCTTTGCTTTTCCTAGCTCTTTTCGAAGATCTTTCAACTCGGGTGACCACCATGGTTTAGCTCTTTTGATTGAAACAACTTTGGGTATACACCTTTCTGTTGCTTTTTGGATAATCCTTGTAAGTTCGCTTGCTGCTTGATCTAGAATTGAATGGGAATTGTCTCTTTCTTTCAAGAAGTTTAGTGAGTCCTCTTCCGTAGAAGTTATTGAGTCTAAAATAGAAAAAATAGGGGAATACAGGGATTCCAATTTTAGTATTGATTCAAAATTTTCCCAGTTGGCTAGCTTTGTATTGAATCTAGTTGTTGATTCTGAATTGAGGGCGTTTAAGTCTTCTTTTCCTTTCAGTTCGAATAGTATTCCTGCATGGTCGGATCCTGTATCTGAAAGAGTTTGCCAGTTGTGAATTTGGGGAGAGATTCCTTCGGACGCTAGTGTTAGATCAAGGACACTTGGATTAAGGAGATTAGTTCGATAGAAAGTGCTGATTCCGGGCTCGTTTAGAAGAATGAGATTCTGATCTTCAAACCATTCTGCTAATTGATCAGCGTTTCCGCTTTTCTTTGAAAAGGATCCCACCATGGGTGGTGGGCATTGAAGTCGCCAAGGAGGATAGTTTCTTGTGTGATAGATATATCATATAAACATCTTTCAATTGTGAAACCTTTCTCTTTAGCTTGATCAGCCTCGTTGTATATATTGATAATTTGAAAGGTTTTATCTCCATTTTGACAATTAAAGATTTGTATATCAGGATCTATTGGGGAATCGGGAGCTAGGTTGATTGTAGCTTGAAGAGTTTTTGAAGTGTATAGTAATGTACGAGGTCGAAAGTTAGAATCGAATCTTGGTAGTGTTTGTATGAAATTAGAGTGTATAATAGATCTTGAATTTGAGTAATCGATTCCATTTTTGATAATCCAAGGTTCTTGAATCATAATAAGATCGATATTGAGTTCTATTGCAAGCTGTAGAACGTTCTCTGTAGCTTGTGAGCTCTTATTAAGATTTATTTGAAGAATTCGAATATTAGTGTAACTCATAAGTTGGTGTTATTTGCTTTTTGTTGGATTGCTTGATAGATTTCGCAGGTTCTTGAATTTGCTGTATGCTTTCCTTGGCAGTTCGAGCATTTAGCAGCGAGATGTTGGCAGAACTTTCCTCTGATATTGCAGACTACACATAGATGTACTGATGTGATATGTTTGCCTCCACATAGTCCACAAGAGGGATCCCTTCTGCAATGTGTATCCTGATGTCCGAATCCTTGGCATTTTTGGCATTGTGTAGTTGGTTTGGATTCGTAGAACTTTTCTACTCTTGTACTAGTGCCAGCGATATATAGTCGTTTCCGAATGGCTAGCTCTGCTTCTGATTTTGTTGCAAAAGCAATCACTATTGCTCCTTCCCGTTGATGAGCTCTTTTTGATGATGGTGTAAGCCAAAAGGGGTTCCTATGGGCTTGAATTCTGGATTGAAGGTTTTGATTTCCTCAAGAATGAGGTCCATTCCTCTTGTTCCAGAAAATTCTTTTATAGGGATTTTATGAATAATGACCTTATGCCATTCTTGATCCTTTTGAATTCTTTCGAATTTGATGAGATTACTCCAGATTGCCTTTTTTTCTAATAGAAGTTGTGATGTGAAAGGTGCATTTGTAGTAATTATTATATTTCTATTCAGCGATAGAGTTACTCCTGCTATAACCGGGCCTTTAATTCCAGTTTTCTGGAATGCTTCGTTTATTTGGTTTCGAATTGATATAGGTGAAAAGGAGGTAATGTTCGTGATCTCTGGGTTGATCAGGATTAAGCGTCTTTGTGTGATTTCGATCTTCTTATCTATTGGGGAAGATCTAATAGTTTTCCCTTGCCTACTAGGTTCCATTCTCCTTCTTTTGTTATTGCTGCATATGTCGATTTAGTGGTTGGTGTATTGATTGGCAAGGGAGCTTTGGTTAGGGCTTTAGCTTGAGTTTCGATTTTCCGTGTAGCGGATTCTAGATGAGTGATTTGGGAGGTGATGATATTGGAGGCGGTGGTGAGCTTTCCTTTTCGGTATATTCTCTAAAGATCTCTAGGAGATCTAATAGCTTCGATTGCTCATCACATGATTGAGAAAGAGTTGACGCTAATACTATAAGATCTCTTGCTTTTAAGATAGCTTCCTTAGGTGTAGTTGGATTGTTTTTTATTCTGGGTTGTTTATTCTGATTGCTAAGGGGCATTGTAGGGCCACGTTTCTTATTCTGATTGAATATATAGGTAGTATTGGTTGTATCTTGAGTAATAAAGGGGTCACTAAGTAGATTGAAGTCTTCAACTCTTCTTCCAGAACTGGTTGGCTGATTGGTTGGTAGACTAGGGCTAGAGATTTCGAATTGAGGGTTTTCAGAAGGCGGGGGAGGGCTTGAGGGTATTGGGGTACCTAGAATAACAGTAGGATACGTGTTTGGTATGATGGAGGCTTCGGGAGAAGCCTCCATCATAGCTGTATCCTTGAGTATTGATGGATTGTTGAAGTTATTCATATTGAGGATCTTATTCTGATAGTTTGAGGTGAAAATTTTACGCGAATTTTCGTGCGAGTTTCGTGTTTGGAGCGCCGACGACAGTATCACAACAACTACTGGTCAGAATCACTTGGGGGCAGTTGCAATCAATTTGGTTTAATAGCTATGATCTAGATCGATCGCGAAAGGGTCGTATTTCGAAGAAAAAGTTTCCTTCGAAATTTGTTGTGTGTCACTCAACTGATTGTAGACTCAGAATTCTATACTCAGATCTGCCCCAATTACTAAAGGGCCTCGGAAAAAGGTTTACCTTTTCAACAAAGCGCCTGTTCCCCTCATTAACTCTTCACTCAACTGATCACTCTAATACATATTACCTCTCAAAACCGCAAAACACAAACCCAACATACAGTGCAAGAGCGCTGACGCTCAGTTAACCAAACAGCAATCCACCCCCGCTCTCCCCCATTCCAGTCAAGGGATCAAAGCCTTCATCGAGCCTACTCACCCGGGAACCAAGCCCCACCCTAACAACAACCCAGATCAGACATGCCCTTTTACTATAAGAGGAGGATCATACACGCAAAGGAGCGAACAGCCCCTGGCATTGAAGTTAAACTGTTAAATTTGGCTGCGACGATCACGCCGCTTAAAAGCTCCTTATCTTAGCACGTCTCAATACCCCAAGGGAGGTTCGAAGTAGACGTTAATCAATATAAATAAATAAATTATGATCTTTTAACACCAAATATAATATTTTATAACTTGTACTTTTGAATAAATAAAAGATTTAAATCTATCAAATATGATATTTTTAAACTTATAAAGAATCTAAAAACCTAAATATATAATTTCAATTATTTTATTCAGATTTCAAATTATCCTTTTATATATTTATAAAATCTTTATTTATTGATTTTTTATATATAATTAATTTTATCGAAAAAATAATTTCCGACAAATTTTTATATATATAATAAAGGATCATTGATAATAATATATAAATTATAAACTTTATAATAATACTATTAACGTGGTTTAACACCGAGTGCACCATATCACCGAGTGCACCACTTTTACCTCAATTTGCACTTTCCAACTTCAACACGCGATTTATCAATTATTTATTATGCAATCAAATAGAAAAGAAGCTCAAATACTCTTAGCTATCGAAGCTATTCAAAAGATAAAAAACTAAGCATTCGAAAGGCTGCCAAGCTATATAATATAACGCATACAACACTTCTCCGCAGGATGAATGGTTTAGCCCCTCGTACAGAAATTCGAGCAAATAGTCATAAAATGACCGATTTAGAAGAGGAGGTGCTTATTCAGTATATAATTGATATGGATGAGAGAGGATTTGCACCTAAATTAAGTGGTGTAGAAGATATGGCGAATTATATTCTTGAATCGCGGAGGGTGAAGAAGGTTGGAAAGCTCTGGGCTTATCGATTCGTAAAGCGTCATACGAAATTAAAGACGCGTTTTAGTCGTGTCTATGACTTTCAAAGAGCTCTTTGCGAAGATCCTAAGCTTATTGAAGAGTGGTTTCGATTGGTATCGAATATGCGGGTGAAATATGGTATTGTCGATTCCGATTTCTACAACTTCGATGAAACCGGCTTCATGATGGGTATAATATGCCCTGGAATGGTTGTAACTAGTGCTGAACGAAATGGCAGAAGCAAGGCAATACAACCAGGCAATCGAGAGTGGGCTACGGCAATTATATGTGGCAATGGAGAGGGTGAAACTATACCTCCATTTTTGGTAGTTCAAGGACAAGTTCATCTTTCCAATTGGTATACCGAACCCGATTTTCCTGCGGATTGGGCCATTAAACCTACTTCCAATGGATGGACGAATAATGAGACAGGCCTAGAATGGTTAAAGCATTTCGATAAACATACTATTCGTCAAAGGAAGGGCAAATATCGAATGCTAGTATTGGATGGGCACGAAAGCCACGAATCAATACCTTTTCAATCATATTGCAAATCAAATGATATTATATGCCTCAAATTACCACCACATTCAAGTCATTTAACTCAACCACTTGATGTTGGATGTTTTGGTGTACTTAAACGTTCATATAGTTCTCAAATTGAGGAGTTTATCAAGGCACATATCAATCATATCACTAAAGTTGAATTCTTTATAGCTTTCAAAGCTGCATATCAACAATCAATCACCTCTCAGAATATGAAAGCTGGCTTTCGAGGAACAGATCTAATACCATTTGACCCTCAAGCTATACTCTCAAAATTAGATATCCGAATTCATACGCCTACTCCCCCCTCCTTTCGATTTAAACCTTTGGATCTCTCAAACTCCTCACAACCCAACTGAAGCTCTTTCTCAATCAACTTTAGTGAAATCTCGAATGGCTCGTCATCAATCAAGCTCCCCTACACCTATATTCGAAACTGTACTAGCTTTAGCTAAAGGTACAGAGAGATTGGCACATGAAAATACACTTTTAAGTGCAGAAAACCGTACACTTCGGAAGGCAAATGAGGCATTAAGCAAACGTCGACGCGCGAAAAGACTCAATTACGTCAAGGAGGAGTACTTACTGGACAAGAAGCTGCAGATATATTATCTCAACAAGAGGTTGATATTCAGATTCAACGCGACGAGCGTCAAAATGGGGGAAATTCTAATGGGGAATCATCTACTAGTCGATGCTGTAGTAAGTGTGGAAAGACTGGTCATAATTCAAGAACTTGTCAAAATAGTATAATAGATCCTAGATTATTAGATTCTTAATAGTTTTAATTGATTGATTTAATGATTGTTGAATGATATGAGTTAGAAAGTGCAAATTGAGGTAAAAGTGGTGCACTCGGTGATATGGTGCACTCGGTGTTAAACCACGTTAATCAAAAATCATTAATAATAATATATAAATTATAAACTTTATAATAATATTATTAAAAAAAATCACCGATAGCAATTTATAAATTTATATAGTTTATAAAAACTTATCGGAAATGATTATAAGTTTATATAATTTATAAAATAATACTAATAGTAATTATTGTTAAAGTGAATGGTTCCTGCGTAGCACGTGCACAGGGTGTCACGAACCACGTCTAATATTATCCTAAGATAAGAATCGTCCCAGGATTAGTGTCCTGAGGCCCATGTGGGATCACGTGATGGAGCCTCCAGGAGCGCAGGCTCCCCAGGGCTCCAGGAAAGGAATCAGCATATAGTTAGAATAGGTTCATAGTTTAAGAGCTTCGTGCTCAACTTAGTTATCAATTAGGTTAGCTGCATTCTACTTGATCTAGTAACGACTTCACTTCCAAGTGAATACCAGTGATAAAGGCTTAACGCACAACTACCAACCAGACGAAACCTCAGGCAGCCGCTGCCTCCAGCACAGCATCGTTACACAGGGCACTAGTCCTATTAGGACTAGATTGAGAAGCTCTCTGCAGGAGAGGTTCACTTCCGTAGAACTTAGAAGAGTGATTAACACACTAGACCAATATCACCTCAGTTCTGCCCTATCAGCTTCCCACTATTCCCTGTGTAAGGTCACTCCTTTTAACATTTATTAATATTAATTTAGAGGATTTGATAAAATCAATTTAAAGAGTTTAAAATTTGATATTTGAAAGGGTTAATATTTGAATTTTAGAAAATTTAATAAAATTAAATTAAAAGATTTAATATATTCAATTAAATTAATCTAAAAGGATCAATATTTGAAATTTAAAATTCAAGATTTCAAATTAAAGACTTTATTAAACAGATTTCAAAAATTAATTATTTCAAAAATTAATTATATAATATCAGAAAATTATTTTTTGAAATTTTCAACTGTTTATTAATGATAATATTAATAATAGTGTTAGCAATAGCATTAGCAGTAGTATTATAGCATTATAGCGTTATAATATTAATAGTATCATTATAGGGTTAGGGTTAGGGTTAGGGGTTAGGGTTAGGGTTAGGGTTAGGGTTAGGGTTAGGGTTAGGGTTAGGGTTAGGGTTAGGGTTAGGGTTAGGGTTAGGGTTAGGAGTTAGGGTTAGGGTTAGGGTTAGGGTT